>JACVBY030000443.1:0-600000 GCA_017589505.3 Metroxylon sagu | reverse complement strand
TTTGCAGAACCTTTAATCTCATTCATCTGTTTAATATGAGACCCCTTGCAGATTTGCGAACATTCTAAATTAAAGCTCATCGCATAACATGGAGTTTTATTTCCTACATACAATCCAAGGCTCCCGCTCTATATGGAGACAGTCCAAACATGGTAAATAAGCAAATCTCATTGAAGATGGAAGCTTTTAAAATAAAAAATCAAAAAGAAAAACCCTTCTAATTGGTACCTAAAATCCTTCTAGCATCTGTGGATTAAAACAAGAGCTTTCATCTGGCGACCAAATAAGAGAGTGAGAAAGTAGAGTGGTTAAGCATCCTCTCCATGAATCATTGATTAGCTTGTATTCCTTTCCCCTTTCCTTGCATCCATGTATAAACCCTCAGGTGCATAGCTGAGGTAAGATTTCTCCAAGAATCTCATTTATATATTTTTTTCTAATTTCTAATTTGGTTTTGGGTATAAATGATTACTCTCTTATAAACTCTATATATTTTCCTACAAGCTTAGATGATTATTTCTTCAGAAAAATACATCTCAACTTTATTTTCTGAAACTGCTACAATCCATGAGACCAATCAGATGATGTCACATGCATCCATTAATGTTCAGATCGTAAATGACATAAAAATATGAAATAGAAATATGAAATAAAAATTTATAAAATTTTCTTGTGGAATTGATAACCATTGTAATCATATTAAGTTATAAACAGAGAAAATATTGCTTGTATGTAAGATTTTTACAATTAGATTATTTCTGAATATGCTTATAAGCACAAAAGTAAACAATAGAGCACATCGAACTGATCGTACTTAAATGGCAATTGTACTAATTTGTGTTAGCATGCAAAGCAAAACAAAGAAAATTCTCTCCATAAAATGTCCATAATATTAATTTTTCATGACTTTAAGCCAAAGCAAGTATTAAAAAAAAAAAATCTGAATCTGCCGTTCCACTTCTGGCCACAACAACCATATTTATCTAAGAAACCACTCATCCCTTTAATATGTTAGAGGAAAATAAAGAATCCAATATTTCAGCTATACCAGTGGCCGACTGAAAATAAGAAACAGATTATTGTTTGTCTTAGTCAAAACAAAGGGCTGGATGTCCCCACATCTCTACCAATATGAGAGCACACGATAATATATTGAGAACACGATTAACCATGTTTTATATTCTCTAACTTTAGTTCTCACTTCTCAATAATTAAAAATTCAAGAGAGTACAGAAAGATTAAAAAATCCCGAGCATGCAAAGGTATCACACCAATTTATATCATGGCATACACCGGTGAGATTATGAGAGCTAACTTATTACAATGTGTAAATTACAATATCAATGGGTGCCCAATAACATGAGCTACCAATATCTCAGCAGCATTGAAACCATGAACACATTACATGATATGTGCACTAGGGTTAGCTGAATCATCTTGAATCGGATGGTTTGGGCTAAACCAAACCGAACCAGCCCGGAACCAGAATGATTCGGCTTCTCGGTTCGGTATGGAGGGCGAACCATTTATATCACCCTCATATTAGCAAATTGAACTATCCAATTCGGCCTAATACAGTGACAGATGTTAGTGGAGCCTTTTAATCCAATTGACCAATACGCTACTAGTTCGGTACACTATATACCATATCGGCCTAGTATCGATATCCGGTGCGATGGATCTTGATGTTCACTAAAACTAAGAAATAGTTATATTCCTAAGCAATAGTAAGGAAGAAAAATGAACTAAGTAGGCATTAAATTATAAGGTGCAAGCATTGAAGCGAAAAGTTAAAAGCTTCCAAAATTCAAATTGTCAATCATACGATATATAGGCCGAGGATGATATTTATATTATCGGGATAATATATTAGTTTTACTGACTGAATTGTTGTGTATTTCTATACTATAAAAACCTTACAATATTGTCTAGGAGTTAATTGAAAAAACATACTCAAGACATCAACAACAATACTGGAATTTAGATTTTGTGAGGTGAATTGGAAATTTTAATCCATAACTTCTTGTTGCACTTCTAATTCAAGTATTTGTATTGGTTTTGATTTAAATCTTTTAGTATTCCTATACAATAATAAGCTCCCAACATTTCGGAGTTAACTAAATAAAGATATCAATTATAATACTAGCATTCAGCATTTTGTGGTGAAATGGTAATATTGATTCATAACTCTAAGTAACATTCTAAATACAAGTATTTGTCATTTCTATCTCCTTAAGAAATTTCAACACTATCTTAAATTTTTTAGGGGCTGCTTAGATGCCCAACTCTTCTTTCCATGTGATACTCTACCCATGCGAGAAGAACTAAAGAGGCAGAGGGATAGCCATACAGGTATCAAAATTTTAGAGGTACTAGAATCCTAAAAAGCATTTAGAAATGTGGGAACCATGGGCCCTTTATTTCAGCACATCTCTTCCTCTCTCTACATCTCTCCTTGACACTTCCACCTTGTCAGATCTGTCTCCTAGACATGGGATCCAGATCACCATATGTTCAAATAACACCCATAAGGTAGAATTCTAGTAAGGAGAGAGATACTGGAAACAAGAAGACTGGGAAGACCAAGGAGACTGATCAATCCTACAATCCCCTATGGTTTTAAGACAGTTAAAAAACTCATGTCTCCCGATGAATTTTAGTATCTGTAAACTTCTAGGATTGGAGAGAGTCCATAAGCCTCCCTTGCCGTCCTACATCCTCTCCCTCCTACCTCGCAATCTCAGCCAACTCTCATTCTTGCAGGAGATCCTCAGATCCATTTAAGTGGAAGTTCACATGATCCCCTTGCAGATTTCAATATCCTTAATTCTTTAGTTTCTGTCCCATTCCAAATTTGATTTTTTTGCTCAATCAAAATTGTACCTCAATCCTAACTAACTTTATTGTAAGGAAACTCTCTAACCACTTGTATTGGCTATGTTCTCTCTACAAACTCATCAAAGCAAATCCATATGGATAATCCAATACAATCAATAACCACCGAACCTCATTCTGATTTTCTCTCAAATCTATAGAAAAAAATTATTGAAGATCAGAATTTTTCCATGAAAAGGAGATACAATGATCAGATCATCAAATCTCATCCATGATCACAGAGTTCACCTTGCACGATCACTGATTGAAGGGTCCATGAAAAGATCAATTCTGATCAAATAAATCCACATTTTCATCCAACTCATCAACCTTTCGACTAAGACTAGATGTTCCAAACTCCTCAGATCACCTGACCAATGGCAGGATTCAAAGAGGGGAAGCTACTGACCTTTTCCTTTGAAAAATCCAGGAATCTGAAGTTGTCCAACAGTATAGAACCACTTAAAGGTTTCCTTCTTCAATCAGCCTTCAAATATGGAAAGTAAGAGAAGAGGCATGTAGCCAGCTTGGGCCCACCCTCTTAACTGACCAGCTAAAAACCATTTTATCTTGTATAACTACAAAGGTTGGATTTTGAGATTAGAAGTGATTACAAGGAAACTAGAAAGAAAATAAAAAAAAATGCAAACTGGACTTAGAAAAGCACCAACTTGGAAAGAAAATGAAGAAAAGGCTTTTTTCTGATCTTTGGTCAAATATATTGAAAAGATAAAGGAATACAAGCAATATTGAGACTCCATCTGCAATTAGGATTCGTGTTAAAAAAAGAAACTAATAGTATCAACCACACAGAAGCTGGACACTTTGGGGGCCCCACAAGCAGTTGGATTCTATTAGAACATAGCAGCCTTGTAATGTGGGGCCAATGGTGGTTTCATCTTCTATTTTCTTTTCAATTTATTTTCTTTTCAAAAGAAAAGGGCAAACCAAAAGAAGGCCTTTACATAGAAGTTGAAACCCAATTCAACATAAAATCTTAATCCATTAAGTTGTAGGCCCAACTATCTATATCAATCCATCTACCTCCCACTTAATTATTCCATATGGGACTAAACCTCACACATAATCTTCAACAATCTCTCCCTTCACATGTGAGCCAACTTCAACTCCTCTAATTCAATCTGCCACTCTCTGATCGAGCTCCACATCTAATTACTCTTCTAAGTGCACCCCGTATTTCTGCTCTAGTCCAAGAGTCCATTCTTCAAGAGCCACACTTCACCACAATATATGACCATTCAAGTCCAAGAGTCATCTGCCCTCAAAGAGCCATATTTCACTGTACCCTTACCAGAATCTGCTCTTACAAAAACTATGCCTGAGCCAATGCTCAACCCCAGCATGCCTTGCTCCATCAGGTCTACTTGTCACACCCACTCAACACACCATGGCCACTATGACTCAGCTCTACCAGCTCACATGTCGTCTTCTTTAGAAGGACTACAAATTAGAGCATCTTTACAGATTCGAAAGTATCCAGGATTATTAGTCATTGGCTTTGATACCACTAATTAGGGAGAAGCAAGAAGTTTAAAGCAAACCAAGTGAAGACCTTTTTATAGAAGTCAGAACCCAATTCAACTTAGAAGCTTAAGCCATTAAGTTTTGGACCTAATCATCTATATCAATCCGTCTAACTCCTACTAATTATTCCATTGAGATAGCCTCACACATGATCCTCAATAAGTTATGAAATAAAGAATTAAAGTATAATTCTTCTTCATTAGAGTGAACCATATAATTCTTTTTCATTATTGTGTTGCATGCAAAAATTGTAAGGCTTGCACAATGTTTGCCAAATGAGCAAGTTGTTAGTAATCTAAGCAAGCTTGTTCGAGTTTATTTCGAAATTTGGCTCGAGTTGAGTTTGCTTAGTTAAAAAACGAGACGAGCTAGAGCAAGGCTTAGCTTACTTAATTCAACCTGAATTAGCTCCAAATACTAATATATAAATAACATATAATATTTTTTAGTTATCATTATCTATAGAAATAATAGATAATTTAATTATTTTAATAATTTATTATAAATTTATATAAATTATATAGAATACAATGTACTAGAACTATAAGATTATAATGTAATAAGGATTATGACTCTAAATTTAATAAATTGAAGAGTTAAATGAACATAAATGCTCAATATCTTAAACAAGTTCATAAACCGCTCTAGCTTGGCTTGAAATTAAATATGCTAGCTTATGCACAACTCAAGCATAAAACAAGCCAACCTAGAATTAGGCCTGGCTTGTGTAAGGCCTCAGTTCACAATTGGGGGTGAGAATGGAACTCTAATCCATTTCCAAGTCCAAATTTATATAGATAAAGATAAAGGTTATTTGTGTTTTGTTGTATCTACAAAAGAAAAAAGGTGGATATAAATATGGAATCTTCAAATCCATTTTCAGCCCTATGTAGTCATAAAAATAACTCTGATAAAGCCTAGATGGTAATATGCAACATTGTGATAGCAATGAATTTTCAACTTTCTTTCCATAAATTGATATTCTTAGTGATTTACATCCTGGAACCACTAAAGTCAGCCCTTTGACCTAAAGTTTGTAGCATAGAAGAGTTTATAGCAGCCATTAAAAGAGCCATATGATTGAGTGGACGAAGTTTTTTTATCATTATTCTTTGTACAATCTTATGTTTATTTTAAGAAAAGAATGAAAGATATTAAAAGGATTGCCTATGATGGAATCAAGGACCACTCATATCGAACCGAACTGCTTGGTTTAAAATGAACCAAGGGTGTCTTCATATACAAAAAGCCAATTCTAGGGGGAATTTAACGAGCTGCATGCTGAATTGACCAAACCACACAAGGATTGAGCTGTTCAGGCATATCAAGCTCGATGGTCCCCAAAATGCCAAATTAAAGGGAGGGACAAAAAGGCTTGGGACCCTCTTTTTATCCCTCTTTCTCCTTCTCACTTCCTTCGCCTACAAACGACAATGAGGGTTAGAGATCAAGGCAGTAGACTCAGAGCTTAGGTGTTTTTCACCCTAAATCAAGAATTTGGGCTCCCAAAACCAAAGAGCTCAGGGTATGTCCCTTCTATTCTCTCTTGTTTTCTAAAATATTTGATAAAATCTCTCAAACAACTCTAAACTTTAGAGGAAAATCTATCAAAATTTCATAAAAATGTAATTCAATGCTTGTATCCATGCTCTAGAGCAGGGATTAAAGCTCAGATATTTTGATTTTGGGGGTAACACCAAAACCTCAACCAACAAATATGTTTAGTCCGAGACTAATCTGATCAAATGGTGTTTTTTGGGGTTGATTTTCAGATATGATGTAGGGAATGGGTGATTCTACAGACCTAAAAGATCAATTTTCTTTTTAACTATCATTTATTTTTTAAAAATTTATTTTATTGAAAAATAAATTTTAAAAATAATAAATATCGAGGAGGAAAAATTGTGGCATGTTTGCACTTGTGACGTGCATATATGCTATTAATTTTTCAAATTAATTAGTTTTCAAATGCTCATCTTTACATCTAATATTGTGCCATGCATTATTATGTAAAAATAAATATTTTTAACTTTCATATGCATAGGAAAACCATAAAAAACGTATTTAGTTTAATACTCACACCTTTTCCTTGCAAAGTATAGCATTCAGACAATAAAACATTATAAGAGACCCAAAACAAAAGTTTGGATGCCAAAAAAATGCCATACCAAGGGTGTTGGGGCATATCCATGTGTACTCGTTAATATCCTTTAAAGGTACGATCTTTTGTTCAGGTATATTGTACCAACCTTGGTTTGTATGGGTTAGACCCTCGATCCTTCAATCCTTGTTATATACTTAATTTGCATTAATAAAATATAAAGTGGAAACGAGAACTAATGTTCTACCCATCAAGTTTATATCAAGTATCAACCAATTTATATCCATTTATATTTGTATTGTTAACACCTGATTTGTATCCAAATCCTTCAAACAAATAGGGATACAAATTTTAACATCCAAATAATGCATGTATCCATATGCATATTCATCAAGTAAAAGTGGATAAATATTGATGTACTAATATCCAAGCACCTTCAGCACTATTCATAAAAGTCCAAGTGATCAGTCATTGTCTTCTCACCTTTTTTCAGCATTAGATTTTCACTTGGTTCTTTTAATTATCTTATTTATTCTGTGCTTTCTCTTCCCTATCTTATTCTATCGATGTAATAGATCATTAAATATACACTAGGTTTCACTAACAAGTTGGCTGTGATCAATTTCAGCAGCCTTAAAATCTGTCAGTTTCTTAGAAAATAGGCCTTAACCTTAATTTGGACTGTTTATGCCAAAATCTCAAGACTAATTAATAGTACCCACTAGTTATTTCTCTAGAACATTACCTTGCTAGTTCACTTTTATTAAAGTTTGACATCATAGACATTCATTCCAGAAAGACCTTTGATCAGACTTAACTACCTCAAATCCATCAACCTAATGGGCCCCTAGTTCTGTGCACCATATCAAAATCCCTTTGGTGTTCAAGACAAACTCCAAGCATGCTTATAAGGTGATAACTGATAAGTGAACAAAAAAGAACATCTCAATTATTTCCCTTGTCCAAGAATAGCAGGATACGATGCTAAAAGATTCCTAAGGTGAGAGACAAGTTGACAAACTCAATCTTCATCTGTTTCTGCCTCCAAATAGTGTCTAAAACTGAACCACTGGATCTTTATACTGAGAAAAGAAAGGAAAAAAGAAAAAAAATTGCTTCATAACTTAGAAGACGTATGAACAGAGGAGATCTAAATTTCAACAATAAAAGGACTAGAACTTTCTACATAATTTTGCATTCCTCAAGCATCAAAGATCAAGAATCTCACCAAGACTAGACAAAGGATTCTTTAGAACACTCTATAAAGCTGAATTTTAGCACTTCAAAAGAAGATTATGAATGGAATGAAGAAAATAAAAATGTTATTTTTGCTACATAGGGCACTACTGGAAATTTCTCTTTCCACTTTTCTTATTGAACCTGGTTAAAACTTAGTCTCACACTTAAGGAAAGTGCAATATGGATGAAATTCCGAATGTCCCATGATGTTAAATCCAGGCATAACTAAATCAAGTTCATAATTATATCCTATATAGACTGCAGAACAATTGTTTACAATAGAATGCAACAAGTTAGTCATTGTTGCAGAAAAGCTCCTTAGTAGGGGGTCTACCTGAGCCATCCTTGAGCCAGCTCTATAATTTCAAGATGAACTCAACCTGCTTATGAATAAGCTTTTCAACAGAAGGAATATAAATAATGGTGGAATTCAGAGTTGGTTTTCTGTTAAATCATCAATCATAGCCAGCTTTCACTTGATGATAAAGAACTTACACCAAGAAATAACCTAATATATTCATATAAATAAGGACATATAACCTGTGAGTCTAGAGGATTGGCTTCACGGGACACAATGTTCTGAAGACTGATGACAGCAGCAGAGGCAGCCAAAATGGGATCAACTGACTGGTGTGGATTTCCAGCATGCCCCTCCCGTCCCTTTACAACTGCTTTAAAAAAGCCACATCCAGCAAGCAAAGGACCGGCTCTAGAGCCAATGACAGAAGTTGGATGCTCATGTGATACATGAACAGCAAATATAGCCTCCACATCCTTCAAAGCACCATCTTCAATCATTCGCTTAGCACCAATTCCAGCTTCCTCTGCTGGTTGAAAAAGTAGCTTAACAGTTCCCTGCCGTAATAAAGTAAATCAGGACCTACACAAAGCCAATTGCAGCTGATAGTATCTATAACTTTATGTTCAACTCTATGTCATGAAACATCTTATGAAATGAGTCTCAAAAGCACTTTTAGGTTTCATATGAAACTGAATAGAGGAATTAATATCTTCATCTGGATTCCTTCTGGAGTAGAAGTAGCAAGTAATAGCTGATTGTCCATTTATTGAACCGCCACAACATGTTTTTCTTGCAGCAGCCTAAACTACGTGTAGCAGACCAGAAAAGTTAAATCTTGAAAGCATTCACATATTCAGGTTTACTTTCACAAGTTCTAAGAATAATAGCTACAAGAAAAAATGTACAAAAAGGTGAAAATTTATTAAAGCATTGAAGTGCTATTATAAATCAAAATTGATTTATGTAATTAAATATCCCAGAAGGCTTATGACTGTTAATGGCTGGATTTCTACGACATTTAGAGTTTCTGACAATCAATTATACATGAAATTTATGCGCTATCAACCACAAAGAACTTTCAAAAAATTGACACTAAGAAAAGAAAATTGATTGGTAAATTATTCTCAATTTCTAGGGCTATCACTTAGCAACAATACCCGTACCAGACCTGACCAGGACCAAGTTTGGACCTATACATTTTCAGTTCAGGCATGGGTTCAAAGATGTACCTCTACAGAAATGTAGGCCTAGGTCTTGAACTTGTCTAGGTTCAGGTCAACTAAAAACGTACCTGATCCAGCCCATGTAACAGCATGATATCTCACCCCAATAAATAGTTGGAAGTTTTGACCACTCTAGTGCACAGCCTATATGGAACTAAAAAAATGCTTGCATGGGTCTTGACACACAAAGCCATTTAAGTCCTGCCATATTCCTCAGTGGGGGAGGATCTAATCACAAATATAATCACAAGCACCACAATTGGCACATAGTTGGCCCCAAAAGGGATTATGTATTGCAGCATCCCCCAGTCTGCTCTCACGTAAAAAGACTAACCAAAAAATTTTAATTGGGGCCTTTGGTGTTGCTGATAAATCCAAAACCTCCCTAGTGCACACAACTCATGCCCTACATGGATTGTGGTATTGACAGAGCTCAAGATCATTTAAATTCAAGGCCTGCTGTACTAACTATATTGTACTGTACTAGTAAGACATTGGTATGATACAAAGTTTTAATACTATATGAATTGAACTAGTCCAAACTGATCTATACTGCTCGGCACTGACTTGAACCGCCTAGTATCGATCCATACTACTTAGTATCAAGTAGTCAAGAGTAAAAAGAATGGTATCCTATCTTAGTACAAGATGCATATCATACCGTACCGATTTGGGTTCTGGGACCAATTTAGTGGACCTTGATTGAATCTCATAATATGACCATCAAATCCAATCAAAGTAACAAAATATGTAACATCCTCAAAAGGAACCATCAAATTGAAAATAGCATAGATAAAAATGCATCATAATCCACAATTCCTAGATAAAACTCTTTTATAAATTTAAATAGTCTAAAAATAGAATACTATACAAAGGCGAGCAACATTGCTCTATAATTACCTAGGTATCATGAGTTCGAAACACAAAGGCTACTTTTCCATACATGAGGGTAAGGTTATGTACATATAACCCTTCCTACATCCCGTAGTGGTGAGGACTTGGTGCATTATTGATGCCATATCCATAATCACTAAGTCTAGAAAGGCATCTTCAAATATTGAATCTGCTTCCTCTGATAAGTTCACCAAATGTCTCACTAATCACTCTAAAAGATTGTTAAAGCAAGCAACTACGAAAACAAATTACTTAAAAAAGGAACAAATTATTAACATTCACACAAATCATTTTGCTATGAAACTTCAAAAGCAAAGTTTTCAATAAGAAATAAAATATCCGAAAGGATCAAACTCAAGTTTTAAAAAATATTCTCTTTAGAATTTATATTTGCATTGACCTTCTATCCTTAACTTGATCCATATTTTGCTAACGCACACATGCACTCACAAATACACACACATGCACGCACAGAGAGAGAGAGAGAGAGAGAGAGAGAGGGAGAGAGAGCTATTCGAAATCACAAGTCATAATTAATACTATTCTATTAGGTAAAGTCATGTCTAGGATTTCCAGTATCCCAAAGGATATTCAACCAGAGTGAAGACCAGTAAACACACAAAAACACATATATACACACTGGGTGTGTGTGTGTGTGTAAGTGAGTGAGTGAGTGAGTCACTGTGTGTGTGTGTGTGTGTGTGTGTGAGAGAGAGAGAGAGAGAGAGAGAGAGAAGAGAGAGAGAGAGAGAGAGAGAGACTTACGTAGAACCACAAGTCCTCATGAATTCTATCCTACTAGGTAGGGTTGGACAGGATTTGCAGAATCCCAGAGGATATTTAAACAGAGTAAAAACAACTAAAAAATAGGTGAAGTAAGAATTATAGTTATTTCTATCTAATAAATTCTAGTGAGGAACAGGTAAAACCTTTAGATGATGTTCCCGGGTCTTTAATATCATTGCTGCACCAAGAAGCATAGCCACATGTGCATCATGTCCACAAGCATGCATTTTACCAGGAACCTTACTTTTGTGTTTCCACTCAACAGCTTCCTGAAATGAAAAATATATATAAAAATAAGAGTCAAAGAAAGAATGAAAATAAAGAAAGAAATGAAGACCTTTTGTCTCATTAATTTATTATTTGGTCACTACTGATGTAAAAGACACTTTCCAGAGAGCATGCCTACCAAGATCCAGAACAAGTTAATTAGCAGAAAACAAGCTACAAAAATGTAGAACAATATGTAGGTGATACACAATGTAAACATCTATTCTCACAAAATGAAAAGGCTACAACCCAGGTGCATTTGTCAGCAACCTTGAAGTGTGACTTAGCACATCCCGCAAGATAGAAACCCAGTCATATTTCCTAACACCTTTTTGGCAATGTGATCATTCCCTTGAAAAGTTTCACCATGGTTTATTATCTTAGAGCTTTTGTTTGGTATTCCATTCTATTAGGTCCCACCGAACATGCCAGAAAATATTTACTACGAAACTAGGCTATAGCTGATTATGTTGCTGGCATGCCAGGTCAAGCAAATCGATCAATGGTTTCGATCTATCAGTTAACAGGCTTCAAAATTAACTCAGTAAGAGAACTTCAAAATTCCTAGTAGAATATGAAAAACTCAAAGAGATAAAGAAAAAAGAGGTCATAACTTACTGATAAGTGGCACAAACTAATAAGATTGATTATAAAAGGATAATTAAGTACAAGATAGACATCAAAGAATCAAGATATAAGAGATTCATGGAATGTTCGCCCTTTGGAAACTCTCTACAATAATGGTTTCTTGGGTAGTCAGAAATACTAGAGATCTCCTTGATCATAGCTTCGCTTCCTTTTCAAATTCAGTCACTGCCTGTCTCAATAAACTGTCAAAGCCCACACTGCAGCCTAAATTGCAATCAGTTTTGGGAGCTGTTGCGCCATTCACATGCTACTCTTCGGTTGCCTATTCACTTGTGCTAAGCATCAACAATCATAGAACTAAATGAGGCATAATATGGTCAGGTAGACCTGTCCTAACCCAAATTTCCGATTCTCAACTTTGATAATAAAAGCTGGACGATTATATTCCATGGAGCCAAATGGATAAATTTCGGGGTAAAAACTAGGATTCCCAGTGACTTTCCAACTAGTCTCCCAGTGATGCAAGTCAACATAATCACTTTGAGACAATTCTTTTCCTCTATTAACTCAGTATAATAATGAACCAAAAATTGAAGGGAGAAAAGACAGAGGAGGGCTGCCTGAATGGGGAGAGCATCCATATCAGCCCTGAGGGCGACAAAGGGAGGGCCTCCAGTGCCGATGGTCGCGACGACGCCGGTCAGCGCCACGGGGAAATCGTATTCCACCCCCATGCCGTCCAGCTGCTCCCGAATCAGCCTGCTCGTCTCCACCTCCTCGTACGCCAGCTCCGGGTTCTCGTGGATCCTCCTCCGCACAACCTTCAGCCACTCCACCGTCTCCGGCCTCTTCGCCAGCCCCAAAATCTCCTCCTTCCATCCCCCCTCCCCCCACAAGCTCCTGCTGCCGCTGCTGCCGTTGCGTTCCTTCTTATGCGAAATCCAACCGGCGGCATCCCTGAGGGCGCTGCCAACGACGATGTCCTCATCCAAGAAAGAAGAAGCAGAGGAGGCGCTGCGGCCGTCGGAGGCGAGGAGAAGCAACACCAGCTGCATCAGCGCCGGCACCGTCAACGCCATGACAGCAGGTGTGTTGAGAAAGAGGGGAAAAAATTTGATGATCGGAGAGAAGGGTAGGTTAAGGAATCAAGAACTACTCCGTCTATGTACACTTGAGGTGGTAGAAAGCGGCAGTAAATAGTCACAAGACCAGCGCTTTACGCACCCGAGGAAAGGAAGGAGGAGGAGGAGGTGCGAAGGCAAACGGAGCAACCGGGGGGCATCCAAGTATGCTGAGCGCTCGTGGCAGAATTGGGAGATGAAACGGTGTGGGCCGCGAGTGTCCCGTCCTGGTGCTGCCCGCCGTACCCCGTCATTGTGCGGTACCAAATGGAGCCTTTTTTATAAATAGGATGAAATTTTTTTTTTTTAACAAATTCAGGGTGGGAACGAAATTATTTGCAAGAAAGGGGTTAAAGTTAAAAACGCCATTTGAAATGGCGTTTTTCTAGTAAAAAATGCGCCGTCGGTGTAAGCTGGCACGGTGGCAACTTAAAACGCCACTCGAGTGGCGTTTTTGGAAACGCCACTACGAAAAACGCCACTCGGTGGCGTTTTGAAAAAACGCCACTCGAGTGGCGTTTTCTCAATTTAGCCTCCTCCTCCTTCCTCCTCCTCCCTCCCGAGACCCCACAAGCAACCACCCGAGCTCCCCGCCCCCCGCTCCGATCCGCGCCGAGCCCCGAGCCCCCCGCCCGGCCCGTCCGCGCCCAGCCCGAGGCCCCAAGGCACGGGAGGGAAGGCTCGGGAAGCGGGGGAGGGGGGTTGCACGGAGGGAAATGGGGGGAGGGAGGCTCGTGATGGGGGGGGGAGAGTTAGAAAAAGAAACGCCACTTGGAGTGGCGTTTCTTAAGGAGAAAACGCCACTACGGTGGCGTTTTCAAATACGCCGACCTGCGAAATGGCGTTTAAAAACAAGTGTTTTTATAAACAAGAGTAAATATTTTTTTTTTTTAACAAATTCGGGGTGGAAACGAAACTATTTGCGTAAATTGAATGTTAAAGGGAAAAACGCCATTTCAAATGACGTTTTTTGGAAAAAAACGAGGCCCCGTCAGCGCCAGCGTGGAGGGAGTGGTGGGGTATTTCCAAAACGCCACTCTGAGTGGCGTTTTGAAAAACGCCACCTGGAGTGGGGATATCACCTAAAGAAACGCCACTTGGAGTGGCGTTTCTTTTATCTCTCGAAGAAACGCCACTCCAAGTGGCGTTTTGTAACTCCCCCATCACGAGCCCCCCCTCCCCCTCGCTTTCCGCCCGTGCACCCCCGCTTCCCGAGCCTTCCCTCCCGTGCGGGGGCTCGGACGCGGGCGCGGGGCCCCGGCTCGAGCGCGGACCGGAGCGGGGGGGCAGCGGCTCGGGTGCGCCAATTCGATGGGGTCTCGGAAGGGGAGGAGGAGGCTAAATTGGAGAAAAACGCCACTCATAGTGGGTTTTTTCAAAACGCCGCTCGAGTGGCGTTTTTCGAGTGGCGTTGAAAACGCCTACCCGAGTGGCGTTTTTTAAGACGCCACTCTGAGTGGCATTTTTAAGTTGCCACCATGCCAGCCCCGCTGGCACTGACGAGGCTTATTTTTGACAAAAAAACGCCATTTGAAATGGCGTTTTTAACTTTAACCCCTTTCTTGCAAATAATTTTATTCCCACCCTGAATTTGTTAAAAAAAAAATTTTTCATCCTATTTATAAAAAAGGCTCCAATATCTGGTCAAAAGGCATGTGGGCGACGATGACCCGCTTGTACCCCCGCATTCGCTGGGGGAGCACCTTAATCCCCCCACGCTGTCCCCACCCTTTTTCATGCGATTTGATATTATTGGAGAAAATTGACTTAATTCGTGCAACTTGATTTATTTCTCAAGAATTAATACGTTTCTGATGGATTACCCAGATCACGAGAATCAAACTGGAACCAAGTGGTGATATGGGTGGGGCCATCGTATTTGTCCCCTTTCCCCCCTTTATCAAAGCGATGGAATTAGGATATTCTATCATTTTCACCCATCATCGCAAAAAGATTTTATTAATGAGATAAAACTTGATTTCAAATTGGGAGACTGCAAGTATTTTATTTTATTATAAGCACAATATTCCTAGCACAAGTTTACAAGTCAGGCATTGTTACTTCTTAGGTCAGATTTTGCATGAGCACAGCCTAA
Source organism: Metroxylon sagu (assembly GCA_017589505.3). Classification (NCBI taxonomy): domain Eukaryota; kingdom Viridiplantae; phylum Streptophyta; class Magnoliopsida; order Arecales; family Arecaceae; genus Metroxylon; species Metroxylon sagu. The sequence continues at coordinate 584,966 of JACVBY030000443.1, read as the reverse complement.
AAATTTATTTTTGCGTTCCAACTTGAGGCAAGGCCTCAATATTATTCTACAACTCTAAGTTAAGTCTGAACTTAGCTTGAGTCCAGATTGGAATCAAGTCCAGAACTTATCAAGCAAATGTAAGTTATCCCATTTGGGCTAAAATAATAGGTCAATCCGAATTAGCTTGGTTATAGCTCAATTTATCAAAATATAGATATCATAGTGAGCCTACAGCACATCCAGTGAGCACGATTGCCTAGTATTAGTCACTTGGCTTTCCTTTACCCCTCCAATGAAGACTTATCGAACTCAAATAGAGATCTCAATGCAACCCTTAGTATCAATAGAGGTCTTCATATCTTCAAAATCAAAAGAGTAAAATATCACCTTTTGCAAACTATTCATCTCTCTCTAAAAAAGTAACCTAAACAATTATACCACAACATTGAAGACTTTCTTTAATTAGGAACCTTTAAATTCAATCTTTTTTTATATTAGAATAAGTACATAATTATTATCAGGAGAAAAAGATAACTCATACATGCCACCAAATAAAGGAAAATTTTCAACAAATTTATGAATTTAAAATAAAATTAATTTTTTATTTTTTTTAATCTTTAATATTAAAAGAATATTTTGTTTATCCAAAATAGAAATTAAAATTAAATTTTTCTCAAAGAGATAGAACAAGTTGAAAACTAGGCTCTAAATTCAAACTAATAGTTGCTATGAAAACATCCTCAATTTCAACATTATTTTCAACTCTTAACTTTATCTAAATCATTATAGACAACTTTGATTTAGTTAAACTTATCAAGCAGAAAATTGAGAGCATAATAAACCATAAATTTATCAGGTTTTTGGTCTTAGGTTTATTAGACATTTAATGTGTTTGTCTTGTAATTGCTAAGAAAATTTTAGGATCACTTGTTTTAATTAATGTACTCATAATATGTTCAAAAAATACACATTTTGATGCATCTAGGTTTAAATGATTTAACCTTTCCTACTTAACACAACAGTGCTCTCATCAATGGGCTTGTAAGGCTTGCTCTCACATAGAATTAGGTCAATATCATTAATCCCTAGGGCAAAATTTACATCCTATTTCCATCTCTTATAGCTAGAATCTCAATAATAACATAATTATTATTAATATTAAAGGAAGAATCTATTTAAGATAAAGAATGCAATATATCAATATATAGATAATAAATAATAAAATAGTCTCAATACCTTATGACTATATATATACAGAGAATCCTATTGCATCATCCCAAATTCCCTTTTACGTAGAATGCTAATGAAATTTCTCCACATAAAACAAACTATGAGAATACCCTAACATTCAAGAAAGCTATTCCATTTGAGAAAATAGATGCTTTAAGCCTGTGTACCCTCTAATATAATGCTCCGTGTTTATTTTCAGAATTACAACATATAATAATCTTTTTTAGACAAACGATTGTATTTGTAAGCTATGATGTAACACTGATATGGAAAAAATCTATAAGTCTTAATAGGTGAACCACTTTAATAGCCAAAAACTTATATCAACATGTAAAATTCTACTAAAATAAGATATCCAATACTGCCTACAGTAAGGATACACATACTTAACCAAATACATGCATATAATCTCTTCTCATGAGATACTTAATTCGTATATAACTTTTTGGATCACGATATAACAAATATTACATTTAAATGATAGGTTGCGAATTTAATAAACAATAGTTTCACTTTATATATATATTCTATATATTGAGAGAGTACATAAATTATAAATTTAAGCAAGCAAAAACATATATTGCATTTAAACTTTTAGAATACAAAATAATTTACAATCAAATAAAATTTTAGAATATGCAGATAAATTTTAAGGAACAAGCAATTAATAAATAATAATACATAATCAGACCATCAAATATGCGTTAAATAATACTATACCAGTTATGGTTTCAAATATTAAACTTACCATCAAGTTGTGATTCCAAAATAGGCGACGGTCCAAAATAGGTGTGACAACAAATAAGCCTCGGACCAAATTGGCCCTGGGCTCAAATAGGTCTGACGCATGAAAAGCTGAAAGAAGTATTCCTTATCATCATTAGCATGGAATTGAAAGCATCAAATTAAAATAAAAAATAGCGGATTATACTTCTCCCTGCATCAAATTTGGTCCGTGACCGAAATCAGTACTATACTCGGGGGTAAAACAATGCTCAAAACCCGTGCCTAATGGTCCAAATGCAAGCGGCAACAGCATTTCGTACCAGGCGAGCCAATGTCCGGTTGTTCAAAGAAAACAGAGGCAGGCCTTTATTTCTCGTCAATGCACGTTGCATATTCTCTCTCGTTCTATTCAAGAACAGCAAATTAGATGCAGTCAAGGCCCACAAATCCAACCTTTAGGATTTGAATTCCATGAGACTTGATCGATACACAGCAGTAAAAATATTTGCACCGGACGCCAGTAACTCGTTAACAATCTTTCAACCCAACTTGCTCTCTCTATTTCTCCAAGAAATCAAAAATATACTTCTTTTCAAATTCACCAGGTTGCCTCGAAGAGCTGTTCGTTCTGGATATCACGGAGAAACCAGTGGGATTACGGTGATTTTGAACCGGTACGAGAGAAGAAGAAGAAGAGCACGGCATGAAAAGCGGGGGTTTAGAAGAGAAAAGCCGTGGCTTCTTTCGGTAGGCAAAAAAGGGCGCAACTCTTGGGTTCCAATGGATCGAAGGCAAGTACCAGAAAAGGACCCAAAAGCACTGAGGCATAGATTTCTTTTGCAGGCTATAGACGGTCTCCATTGGATGCAATGGGTGTTGGGATTTCATGAAGGAAGAAGAAGGGAAGCAGCGGCCAGTCCTCTGTTTCGCAAGAAGGAAAACGGCCAAGAACTAGGATGGTGGGAGGTTTAGGTTGCACGAAGAGCAGGGAGCTGAGTCGAATACAGGTTTCCCCTGTTTGGCAATGCCTTTCCACATGGCTATCACGCCGTGGCCGGTTATCAACGGGAAGGAAGAAGACGCGCTGTGAGCATACGGACGCGCATATGGATGCCGGATTCCATCAAGATTTAATTGGCCGGTGATGCGGGATGATTCAAACCACAGTAGGGCAAACTTGTCGGCACTCCGATCGATAAGAAAGGAGGAAAAGAGATGCGGAGGAGGTGGGTGGTCGCCGTCCATAACTAGTTGTCGGTCGTCATGTGGGGCCGTTTAGCCCAAAGAAGAAACAGGGGAGATTTCCAGGGAACTGGAGCGAACAGGGAAGCGGCAACGATGCTAAAATCCAGTGAACCGTTCCCCTCCCAAGATTTTTTTATAATTAATTTATTAAACACAAGGAAAAATGTTAAAACCACGAAATTAACCCATAGGTTTAGAAAAAAAATAAAAAAAAAAAGAAAACCCTTCCACTACCGAATATTCACCATCCAACACCCAAACATAAGCATGAAATCATCACTAAACAACATGAAACAACAAGATTAGATTCTAATTCTATACGTACATGTTCTGATGCTATATATATATATATTTAAGAATTAAAATACATGAAAAATTCTTAGGCACTTATTAGGAATGCACAATGAATCCCAGGGCTAGGTTTTTTTTTAAATTTTTTTTCTTCATTTGTTGTTCTTTATAAAAAAAAAATTTAACTTATTTGTAATGAAACTCTAATATACTCTTAAGTCACTGATCATAAACCATCTACCATAACATCCAAAAAAAGTTGCTTTTAAGCCTAAATTATATGAATCATATATATATAAATTTTTAAGAATTAAAATATGTGTATATATATATAAATTTTTAAGAATTAAAGTACGTGAAAAATTCTTAGGCACTCATTAGGAATGCACGATGAATCCCAGGGCTAGGTTTTTTTTAAAATTTTTTTCTTCATTTGTTGTTCTTTATAAAAAAAAATTTAACTTATTTATAATGAAACTCTAATATACTCTTATCATAAACCATCTACCATAACATCCAAAAAAAGTTGCTTTTAAGCCTAAATTATATGAATCATATATATTAATAATGGACTCACTCAAATTGTATTATTGGACTAAATTTGATCATCCACAAGAAAAAAAATTCAAACATACTCCACCTCCTTTGATCCTCCTTTCCCATGCCCTCTCTCTTTCCACCATGCTTCATCTCTCATGCGAATAGCTTGACCACATCATGCCTCGCTAATTGACGAACCAATCTATAGCTTGGTTGATAGCTTCAGTTTCCAAACCGTTCTCATTTTTCCTACGTTGCTTCTGCCTCTTTAGTTTAGAGGCCCTACCGAGTTTCCTTCGGCCAATTGCAAGTTGATCCAGTTCGATTCTTTGCCTTAATCGGTCAACCTATCGAGGTTGGGAGCATCATTTTCTTAAACCCCAGCCCCTCTTTTCTCGTGTCACTGATCCTCGCTAGTTTGGAGGCTCCATTGAGTCCCTCAAAGTTGCCGGTGAGACGATCGACCTCAGGATTTGGTGACCTGTAGCTTTCCTTCATTGGCTGCAGTGGACTAGGTGCCTGCTTTCAGCTTGGTTATGTTTTTTCTTGCATTTTCATCCAGTACCAGAGTAGGTGGTGGGCTATTGTCGATGGGCCGTGGATTTTTCTAACATGGTCAATAGTCTCTATGTGTTTGTTTATGGAAGTTGGTTGGTGAGAAAGCAACGAGTGAATGTTTTTCTTTTGCTCAGCAACATGCATAACCTTGCACGTTTTGTATTGATAGTGGGCCGGCTTGTATATTACACCCTTATGTAGGATGTTCTTCGTTGACACGTGTCCTTTGTGAGAGGATGTAGCAACCTCATGTGCCCATAACAAGCTTGATAGCTTGTTTATTAAGTCTTGATTTTGCTTTTAATTTTACTTACATTGGATGTGTTTTTCTTGATCCGGTCTTCTCAAAACATTCCACATGCACAATTTGGTAGCCAAAAGGTAACTAATACGCCTGCACTTGTGAGACAATGATGATGACATACTCGATGCTGGTCGTTAGGGGAGCATTGTTAGGTTTGGCATGTATTTGGTGCTGCTACGACCTATTCTTTGGTGCTAGGCATGGCATGGCATCATGCATTGCATCCAGCCGCCACAGCCATGGTTCACCGGTCAGCACTCGTGTGCCTGGTATCTTATATCTTACGTAAACCCAATGATGATGGAGACATTTTCGTCATCCAAACATCCATCTTAATATTAAAAATAAATTTTCATGTTTTAGTTTTTAGATTGCTTTCATTGTTATCTTTAATTTATTTTTATTATACAGATGAAACATGGTGCGATGCTGCTTTGGTACGACACGAAGATCATATATCCCAAAAATTGGAATAATCACTCCGCATGAGAGAATAAGTATAATACTCTAAAAATAGTTTATGTAAAAGAAAAGGCTTAAATGTTTATAACTCAAATTATTTACTATCAATTAATTTTAACTCAAATTTTTAGAGCTTCTTCGTGATCCTTCTACCCATAAAATGGCAGTACTAGAGTTCCATGGACAGAAGAAGAGGTTAAGGGCCTTAGCAGGTGGGCTTTTGGGTCAGTAGGGTTATTTGAATCAGCAGCTATACGCTGTTATATATTTCCGGCTATAAATTAACATGCGGTCAGCTTAGCCTTCTGCTTTCTTTTTCTTTCTCCTCCCCCTCCTCCTTCTTCTTCATTTTTTTTTTAAATTTTTTTTTTTAAGGATATGAAGGTCAATTTAGCCGTCCATCACCTCAAATGTCAGTTTAGTTAGCCATACATGATGCCTATCCAAGCAGAATGGAGTAGTACCATGTGAGCATTATCGAAATGGGGCCATGCCCAAACATTTATTATTTGTGTCACTGATGTCATCCTTGTTCGCTGGCTGACCAACAACTCATAAGGACCTGACCTACTGAGAAAAGCTGTGACTTATCAAAGAGAGCCGTCGTTAAAAAGCTGAGACCTTTTCGTCATAGTTTGAACCTACAAGGTGGGAGCGTGACGAGGATCCTCTTGTCTCTGGATATGAGGAATGAGAACATAAATTCCCGCCTAGCTAAGAAATGATAGGCTGAAATATGACAATAATCAATATTTCTCTGCATTATGGTAACTGATAGAAGTTGACACATTCAAAAATCAGGGGAGGAAAAGTACATATTTTTTGTATCAATCTCAGAGATTTACAAATCATTTTATGTAAAGTAAAATATTATGATTTTTTCCTCCACATGGCCCCTAACTCTGGAATGAATAATGCACATAAATTAGCAAATGCTTCATTCGGTCCTGAGTGTAGTTTGCAGTTAAAAACGGGACAGCATTCTGGCCTGGTGAAGACTTAAATGTTTGCCAGCACTATGCGAAGAAGAACAGCGGGTAACTTATGCAGCCCGTGATGTTCTTCATATGGAATTTTGACATCTCTTCAACACATGGCGACAAAAGTTGCTGGTGAAGACTTTAATATTTGCAAGTATAATGCGAAGAAGAAGAACAGGTAACTTATGCAGCCCGTGATGCTCTTCAAATGGAATTTTGGATATCTCTTCAACACATGGTGACAAAAGTTGCTGGTGAAGACTTTAATATTCACGAATATTATGAAAAGAAGAACAACAGGTTACTTATGCAGCCCGTAATGCTCTTCATATAGAATTTTGGATGCGACAAAAATTGCTGGTACAATAACAACATCAACAAAACCTCAATCCCAAATTAGTTAGGATCAACAAAAATTGCTGGTAACAAATGATTAATTTGGCCCTTTAATTTGATTTGGATTACACAAGATATCATATCACTTCCTTTTCTAATCTCAAGACAGCCATGAAAGCTTCTTGTGGTACTTCGACCTTGCCTATCGCTTTCAGCCTCTTCTTTCCTTCAGCCTGATAAATCATGAAAATCGTAAGCATTGGTTTATAAAATTCTCAGGTTCCTATTTGGTGTATGATTGGCGTCGTCCATGATTGGCCAATGAAACGTCATTTTCCAAGCATAGAACTATGATTCATTACTCTATGTGCCAATGGATGCGTGACCGCTTGCATTAGCATTCAGAAAGAATGAGTAACAGTAACACATCAGAAGTGGCACTGGACTTGTGTATATGAATCATGCTATAATTGCTCAAAGTAGCATATGTGATCTGTCTCAAAACTGTGCATCACATGTAGATGGCGAAAAAATTCAATGAATTTAGATACAATGAATTTAGATGCTTCTAGACCACAAGTAAAAACAAAACATTGTATCGTGTCACTAAGACAATTTTGGTTCAACTTGAGTACAATAAATAAGAGAACCGCAGAATTTATAATTTTATTTTATTGTTAGACTAAAGATGTAAATAAGGATCTCCTAAATTTAAATTTCCTATTAATAGATTTTGTGATCGAGGCCCCACCATTATAATTGGAACTTGGTTCAATTCTCACTGTTTCCCTAAGTAACACCATCAATATGCTATTATTTCATTTTATACGTTACCAACAAACCCTTACTCTAAATAATTATCATCATCATGGTTTTCAGACGATCAAATAATCTAACAGTTGTAACGTACCAGGATGCCAAGTTAATTTGTGAACCTCTCATTGTTGACATAGAATAAAACTGTTTCTACAAATATAGCAAGATGTTTTTATTATATACAAAACATACTATAGGAGGTATTCACAGTGTTGTCATTTGTTATACCTGCTATTTTCCATTGTAACTGCCAACAATAGTCAGTATAGTATATTCTCTATTTTAGTTAGAAAGTGGTATAACGTACTAGTAAGTTAATATTTCTAAACAGAATTTTTTAAATTTCTGGACAAATAAATGCAATTATAAAGCTAAAGGCTATGTGATGTTACTTCAAAATACCTAACCTACTTGGTAAATGTATTTCATGGTTTAGTTTGAGGAAGACAGAAGGGGATTGGAGTGCAACTAACAATTATCTAATAAAATGAGAATTATAACAATGGAATCATAGCCATCCAATCATTCTAGAAAATGCTAGAGGTAATGTTTAGCCCAAATTCTTGTGCCTCTCCTACTCTCATTCTTTTGCCACCTCCTCTAACTAATCCTTACTATCTCTATCTCCCTCCATCTCCTCTCCCCTCAACTTCCCCTCTCTAACCCTTACCCCTCCTTTCCTCTCTCTTCTTTCCTGTCGAAAGTTTGGTAGGATCCACAACCACATTGCTCCTAGCTGCAACCACCGCGAGCGCTCACTTGCATGCCATGCTCTCAGTTGAGGCTTGTTGCCTCTTAACAGCTACTTTCATCTAGCCTCATTGCTTCTCACTATCGACATCAAACCCTATCACATACTCATCATAGTTGTTCGGTCTTGCCATCTTCCATGGTCCATCACTAAGACAAACCTTTGATATAAGCTGCATCATTAATTTCCTACACATTGCTGTGCTTCCCTTCCTCCTCTCCTCTCAATTCAAATATCATGAACAAAATTCTGCACAGCAACTACAAGGATTTGGATAATGGAAGCAGTGGAACTACCAAAAAAAAAACTTCCAAGTTATAACTAGAAAGATCCCTCCAACCACAAGTTTCATGATTAATTGAATTAGTTCTTCTAAATCCATAAACAACTTTGATATTCACCCCATAATTCTAACAAACAAAAGGAAGACCATAGAGACTAAGTTCACCAAATTTAAGATTATAAGGTGCACGATTATCAAATAGGCCAAGATTACTTAAAAGGTGAAGAGTTTTGTGTCAAACTCTCATCACCTTGAAGCACAAAGAAGCACTTCTCTTGAAGGGAAAGTGACTAAGAACCTGCAATATTCATATCTTCTTGCTTTCTACTAAAAATATCTCGATTTATAGCATTACATGAAGGTCCCCTATAATAGGGGTGATCTATACGAAGGTATACAATATTAGACCAAGCCACCTATTTCAATCAGGATTGTACCGCACTGAACATGAATTGAGATAACTTATGGTCTTGATACAGGTTTGTGCCCAAACTAGTGCTAATTGGTCTTTACCATTGAATAGCCCAAAACCGCTTGGGTGGTTTGGCCCAGTAATGGCCTCATATGGATTAGGGCTTTAGTTATTGAGGAGCCTTATTTACCGAGGAAGGAAGGGGTGTGGACTTCATCCCCTTTCCTCCCACCGTTTCAAGGTAAGAGAGGAGAAAGAGAGGAGAGAAGAAAGAGAGGGAGAGAGTGGAAGGGTGAACAGGAAGTCCAATCTAAATGTTTCCTTCCATCCTCATTTTTTGCTATTAGATCCCATAAATGGATAGAAATTGAGAAAATAAGGAAAAATCATGCCAAAATTTTGTAATTTTGCATGATTTTGTGATAAATGGTAGATTTTAATCAAATCTATGCAATGCTAATTTTTTTTTATGTTTATTTTATTTCTATTAAAAATACATATTGTGGGTCAAGAAACAATAAAAAATAAAGTAGATGTTAGATTTCAAAAATTAATATCATGCTTGCAATTTAGTATGTCATCTACTATCTTTTATCAACCTAGATGTTTGGAAGGGACATCAATACTCAAATTGGTACCAAATATTTGCGTTTATGTTGCATTACAATTTTTTAACATAAATATTTTATAATTTTCATACTCAGTTAATTTCACATGTGCCATATAGTTACACCATTCTTTAGGCATATAATCTAAAAATTAAAGTATATTTCATTTAAACATAAAAATGAACTCACAAAATTCTATTTCCCACTCAAAAATAAAGAAAGCTCAAAAGTCTTGAAAACCAAAAAATGTTTTTTCAATGTACCAGTATTTTATACTGGTATCCTATCATGCTGGTCTTCTATTGGTTTGTAGTCTAATATTGAGACTGCAAACCTCAATCCATACCACCCCAAGCACAAAGAAACCACAATACTGGTTCCTAGCTTTGAAATAGGTAGAAAGAAAGATCACCATTTATCTTTCAAAGAAGGCATGGTTTTACACAATATAGTAAAGTGACCTACTCCTTTACACTCAAAACAAATGAAGCTGCTTCTGCACTGGTTTCAATAGTTACCACTCTAATTACACTTGGAGAAAACATCTTCTTGTAAAGGGAGTAAAGGTTTTTGGTAAGACACATGATGTTCAACCATCTTACAATGACTGCTCTCACATCAAATTAGTTTTAAATAAATCTGGTTAACTTTATCTTCTTGTTCTAGCTATTGTTGAGGTTCCTTGACTTCCATTTGGTTAGGGTTCAAAAAGAATTTAACATGGAAGGTCTTTTCATTATATACCAAGCAAAAGAGGTCATACCAAAACGTAGCAGGGCCGAAATAGGGTCGTTTTCATCCAATTCGCCTGAAACGAATGATTTTGATAGAATTTTTCATATTTTCAATTAAAAACTAATTTAAAAATATTACTAATTTTAAAAAAATGAAAAATTAGTATTACGATAGATCATTTAGATGCACTTGTGACGTGTTGATCTTGTGATGTTAGGGGGAGACCACTATGGCAATCTTCCAGTCAATGTGGTGGGTCCAATTGAGCCACCTAATAGAGCTAGGCAACAAGAGGTAAGAAAGGGAAGAGAACAACAGCTCTTTAAACCAATAAGAAAAGGCGTAGCAGAGAGTTAAGGAGTTGGTGCAATCGACTTAAAGACAAAAGAGCCCTCGGATGATTGTCTCCCCAAATTGTCATGCAAGAGGAGTGATGATGATGATAGTTCGAGGGATAATGGGGCGTCAGGTGGTCAGGGAGCTGCACAGGAGATACAGCTCCATAGTATTTGATTCACCTATGAGTCCAAGTATACTTATGCCATATAAGATAGAGATCACAGGACGCAACCTAATAGAGCCCATGAGGAGTATTGCTTACAAGAGACGGAGCCCACAAGGCCATTTGGAACATGAAACTACTGATGTAGACGATCTAGCACATGGAGTATTATTTTTGGACATATCTGAATCGGATTCCTACATCGAATTCTATTCCACGTGGGTTGGTTACAAGCTACATCCTTAGGGATATAGATATGAATATCCTTCATTCGATGCATTATCTTATGGACACCTTACACCCAAGGCTTTAAGTGATTACTACATTCCAATACCACAGCCTTATGATGCTCATGGATCAGACTTCGCAATCTTTGTATGGCCAGGTTACTATCCCATCGCACATCCGAGCCAATATCTAATAGAGTGGACCCGTGATGCTCATAGAAGCTGGGTTGACCTTCCAAGCTTAGATTATGAGCAAAATGCCTATATTTACAAGTAGCATAAATACTCCACTAGATATTAAATGTCAGTACGTATTATTTATTATGTATTTGTTATATATTTGAAATTCTTATTTATATGCAATTTAAAAATATTTTCTTTTAGTTATCTGTTACTTAAATTTATGTTAGTGATACACTGATATGCTTTAATCTTATTTGACACCACAAAATACTTTGAAACACCAATAAAAAATGCTGTAAATTTAAAGAAAAAAATTGTTAAGATTGAATATACCCAATTAATGAAGAAAAAAAGAAAAACTATTTAAAAAATAAAAAATTGAAAATAGGGAAAAAACCTCACGTATTAGTCCACCTTACCGGTACGCCAAGGCGTATTGTGTGTTAGTATGGTATGACCTTATACCATACCGAACTAGGCCAGTATCGAAATGGTACTGGTTCCCGATACGATGAACCTTGGGATTTAATCAAATCTTCCTTTAGTGCTTCATTAACACCATCCGGTAACACTTTTTGCCACCACTTTAACAATTAGATTGAAAGCTCAATAGAAAAGTTTGATTCCTTGCCTTTCAACTTTTAGATTGAAAGCCACTTTTCAAAGAAGCCTAGAGTGGTATTTCAAACAAATGCAGCCTTGGTCAACTCCAAAGTCAGCTCTTCTTGTCTCAAGATTGTACCAAGTACTTCCTTTATGGCAACAAAGTTTTTAAGTTCAGCGAAAATTGAAGCACCGACATCCATGCCCTCTTCCCTGTCTTGATCATGCCCTTGATCTCTCCCTCAACCTCTCTCCCTCCAGCTGCTTTTGCAAGAGCTTGTACTTCGATTTGTCTGGTTGGAACACTTCCACTATATTTATTATTCTGGTTTCCAGTTTTTTAACTAAAATGTAATACCAATAAATCCGATAGTCCAGTACATATATGATTTAATATATTTAATCTAATACCTAAATGCAAGCTTATGATAGGGCCTTGTAATCAATCATTCTCAACGACATAGCACAAACATAATCAAACAGTGAGAAATAACCTTTTTGAGAGTCAAAAAGATGCCTAAGCATGGCTCAAACTATAGCCAAACCAAGTTTAAAGCAGGCTAAAGTAAAATTTGTGCTTAAGGTTGAAGCTCAAGCTCAAGCTTACTCAAGCTCAAATCTAATAATGTTGAGCTAAACTAAAGCTATATATAAAGTCTTCTTAGATAGGTTGATTTTAGCTGATCGATTACCTGATTATATATTATGCTTTATTGAGCCAAATACGATCGTGCTAGCAATCCTAATCTTGGTGAAAATTATCATGCTAGCCAATCCTAATCTTGGTGAAAAATATTTGAAGCTCATATTCAAAGCCCAAGCCTGGGACATCTAGTAAATAATTATTGAGCCAACTATCAAGCTCAACAGCTTTAAACACAACGTTGCATCAACAAGTATATGGAAGATAGCATACAAAGTATTTAGAATTAATCTATCATATATACAAAGGCAACTAAGACAAGATGCAACTGTGGTGAGAAAGATCACCTGCTTCTTTAGCAACTTCTTTTTCCTTGTTATATCACCCCCTGCAAGAAAACAAAAACCATGTTAATTATAGAAGAGACCTCCAATTTAAATAATTGCTTGTTTTATGCTTCATGATTAATTTCTATCAAGGTTTTAAATCTCATGGAACCGAGGTGTCTTGGTTTTTTCACGGAATAAGACATCCCGCATCCCATTCCGTCTCGATTTCCAACCCGGTCAGGCATCTCAGTACTTGCTTGGGATGCTTTTTTTCTTAAAAAAATTATTTATGAAGCTTTAGTATTTTATTCAATTTTTAAACATATTTGAACTTCAAAAGTTGTTTTTATGGTAAATTAAATCTATTTAAAATTGACATTGCAATGTTTCTTTACACAATACATCATTTTTTCATTTAGAATTGAATTATATAAAAACTTCAAAAAAGAAGAATAAATTTTTATTTCCACATATTTTGAAAGTTCATGAGTATCATGATACACACCATAACATTTTGACAGAACATCTTTCCTGATGGCTGACAAGGATTCGCTAGCAATCACCTTGGAACCAATACATGCCTGTCATTGCAACACATCATTTACACATTAGTATAACTGAAAAAGACCAAACTGATGTGGAGTATAGTTGTTCTTGAAGATACAAAAAATGTGTTAACGATAAAAATTTAAGTGCTTGTGCCCATGGATGTGCCAGCCAATGGTTGCCTAGCAAGTGCCATGCTGTGATGTGCCATGCCATGCCATAACCTACCAAAAAGGAAGAGAGAAGTCGTGGAAAGGTATCAAGCAGTACCAAGCCATGTTGATTTGTGTTATGCCTTATTGACATGAATCAAAACCCTACAATAGTAGGATTATCATGAAACAAATGGAACCAACCTAGCAGGCAGAGCATTGTTGCCATGGTCTCACACAGACAAACACTTGATTCCTTGAAAAATGTAATTCAGTTATCAAAACAAAAGCTATGCAAAATAGAATTGATTTCCTGAGAATAATGAAAAGCAATATTAGTGTTGCAATAAAGTATTTCTGTCATCAAGGCATGTTTCTTTTTGGAATATATCTATCATCAAAGTAGATTTTGAATTTGTTATTCTTTTTAAAATCACAAAGAATACAACAGACACACTAATCTCCACTGAGAATATTTCTTTTAAGATCACTAAGTTAATCGAATGAAAAATTTAAAGAACTAGTGATAGAGAAATGAGCACCTAGATTTTAAGTGGTTTCTTTCTATAAAAAAAAAATAAACCTGCATAACTAGTGGCTAAGTTCTTAGACAGGGAACTTTATAAGGGTGTCAAAAAGGACATATCTTATAAAGACACTTATTAGATTATACCACGATATGCTGAACTTTACCAAACAGCCTAGTCAGCATGTATCGAACTATATCGGTACAAAATTAGTATGATTCACCGTTTCGAAATGATACAGGGCAACTATCACCTTGAACCGCCTCATATAGCCCAGAACTGTTCTGTAGCAATCTCATATTGACCTCATCCTGTACTGAACTATGCCGATCTATCTGATTTGCCTCGGTATAGGGCAGTTCATGGGTTGGGGCCTTCCAATCCACCTAATCGATATGTTGTTGGTTCGGTATAGGATGATCGGTACGCCACCGGTTCGGTATAGTACGTCCAATACCGAACCGTACCAGTTCGATATCGAAACGGTACCGATTCTTAGTACAACAAACCTTAGATTATACTAATTTTACATGAACTAGTATATGGTGAAATCTCAAAACTAGAAGTGATACCACAAGTTTAAATTAACAAAGCACTAATACATATATAAAATGACGATTATCAAAATGATACTGGTTTTGATTATTGTCAGAAGGACAGTGCTCTAAAAGTTGGTGTATAAGTGATGTAAAGCTTACAAATAACTCACAATTTTGTTGTTAAAACATCTCTAATTATTTCGAGACTTAGTTTCTCCTATTTCTTTAGGTGTGTGTAACATTCAAATCAATGATTCAACTCCCGGCGAGATGATGTCCGAGACAACCGAGACGTCTCATCTTAGAGAGATTCCAGAACTAATCCCTGTTGTTTCATCTTGACCTGCCTCAGCCATAATACATTATAATGTCAATTTTAAATATATTTAATTGATCATAAAGCTATAACTTTTGAAGTTCAAATATATTTAAAAATCAAATAAAACACTAAAGTTTCACAAATAATTTTTTTAAGAAAAAAGCATTCAAAACAAATACTGGAACGCCTAACTGAATCGGGGATCAAGACAGGATGGAACGCGAGATGTCTCATTCCGTAAAAAAACGAAAACACTTCTGTCCCATGGGATTTAAAACCTTGATTTAAATAACATATTCATCCACTCTTTCAAAATTTCAATTGTAAGAATGTAGGCTCATTAAATTTATACTTAAAGGAGTTTGAATGGAAATATGTAATCGAGTTCACAAGTCATGGAGTAAAGTTAGGGCTAGGAGACTTGCATACCCCCTAGGTTTTCAGCTTCCTTCAAAAATATTTCCATGAGAGGTTGACAATCTCGGTACCAGAGACATACTAGTCAAGTACTAATATGGTACGGTACTAAGCCAAACTGTACCAATACTTGATATGTAGATGTGCTTTTTATCATTTTTATTGTTCTTTCTTTTCTTTAAGATTATTTTAAGGTTTATGAATCTTTAAATTATTATTCCAAGGGTGTTTTAATGTTATTTTATTTTATATTAGTCCTAAGAAACCATATAATGGATGCAATTAAAATAATTAAACATGTGTTTGTAAGTTGGTATGTAGATGCATAACCATATGCCCTAGTTTTTGTAATCAACTTTTTTCACTGTTAGCTTTCTCTCAAATTCTTGCTTTTGACTTTTGTTCATCCTCCCCTTACATTTTAACTCTATTGCTTCTGCCTTCATTTCATAGATTTATATAGGCTACATTATTCCGATGTATTGGTGGACATGACATCTAGAGGTCTCATAGAGGTCTCGTTATTGTCTTAATTCTAGGCTTATGGTTGCATCTCTCTGTTTCTCTCTAATGTTGCTGCTTGATTTACAATCAACATATACCAAAGAGGCATTGGTCTAAACATTCTTAGAGTTTTCTTAAGCTTTCATTTCGTTTATTCACCCATGTTCCCATTAAGAGTTGAAATGTTATAGGAGGATTCTAAAGTTTCTAGATGATAAAAGGATGGTTAAGTTCTATTTTGTTCTTTGACATGCTAATGTGTGAGAGCTTACCTTCTCTAATAACTCTCTATAGAAAGTGTTTTTATTTACTGATGGTTTAATTAAGCAACAAAAAATTGGATGGTGATGATAGTTTTACTTAAGGACATAACATAGTTTATGAAAAATGTTATTAATGGTGGGCAAGATTTTTATTCAAATATTAAAGCTGTGTTTGTGTGTATTCAATAGTCCTAGATGAACTGTAGAGAGCCTCTTTCTTGGGATCTATGTAACATCTACATGACCTTAAATAATTCTTCAATCCAGTTTGCCTTAATATTTATGTATTCAGCATTCCAGGTGTTCTTCACTTCTCATGTTGTGTCACTTCAAAACTTTTGGAAAAAAGAAGGAGAATGGCATACTGTCGCCTAGTCTCTTTTAGCTCACTTGGTGGCTTGAACCAACTTGAAATGCTCTGAATTTAGTGGAACCAGAAAATTCCACTCGGTTTAGAGTGGTTTGGGCTGGTCTGCATTGGTTCCCAGATCGAGAGGACAAAACAACCTTGTTCCATACCAGTTCAGTTTGTTATGCCTTAAACCAGATGGTTTGGGTCTGTTTGGTAGACCATGCTTCCATGTATTACCTCAACAATAATAAATCCCTCTTTCTAAAGCTATTTGCCCCCCTGGAAGCTTTCTCCTATCATGGGGATTTAATAGATTTGGTCCTAGAGTTTCATCCAATAATATCTTTCCATTTGAGTAAAACATAATGTTAAGTTATTGTTTTACTTAAGGTTTGCCATCTCAGTGCCAGACTTCGTACTCACACCACATTAGCAATATCGGTACGTTTAGTATGCAAGTCAGTTTGGCGTACCAAAACTCGGTGTGCTCTTTGTACTGCATCTTAGTTCAATACTAGTACGGTATGGTATGCTAGTACGGTGCAGTAGCATTGGTACGACATACCAAGTCTTATTAAATGAAGAAATATATAGTGAAAAGCTGTTCACAACTTAAAGCATCCTCATTTTTAAAGGAAATACAGGATTCAAACCATCTAACTAAATATAATCATGGCATATATCCTAAATAGCGTTACCCTCCAATCATCTCATCTCTACACCATCTACTCCACCTCTTAAATCATCACCTCTTCCGTTTGCTTGGTGACGTCAACTCTCTCTTTTTGGGTTAGGGCATTTGTAAGTGCAATACTTCAATTTCTTTTCAAAGAAAAGCTATACCCTTTTTTGTCCCTTGAAGTTTTACAACATATATCAAAGCATGTCTTCTGAAGGACCTTTTTCTCTTCTAATACAAAAGATTATTTTTGTTGTTCTTATCATGTGTTATTTTGTTGCTAGTTTTGATAATAATTGCATAGTGATCCATTATTTCTTTTTCACAAGTCATTCCTCCTGCCCTCAATGGAAAAACTTCTCTCTACCCTTACTGGCAAGTTTAATGAAGACTCCAACAATTGTTTCTCTAGCCAATTTGATGCAGAAATGAAGTTCATCATATTCCATGAGGCATGCCATTGCCATTGAAGTTCATATTGGTTGATGATATCTTAGAAAAGTTGCAGTCATCATCTTCATAACCAACATTTTAAATCCTGCAGGACAGGGATGTCCTAGTTTCCCCACATAATAAGATGCCTCGCTCTCCCACTCTACGTGACGATTGTCTCGGTAGAGCATCTTGGTACCCTTATTTCTCCCTCTCTCTTTCTCTCTCTCTCTCCCCTTTTTTCCTCTATTTCCTTTATTTTATCTTTCTTTCCTTTCTTCCTTCTTTCGTTTCTTTACTTTTTCTTCTTCTTTATTTCCCTTCTTCCTCCTTTTCTTTCTTCTTTTCTTTCATCTCGTTCTCCCTTTCTTTTTTCCTTCTTTCTTTTCTTTCTTCTTTTCTTTCATTTCCTTCTCCCTCTCTTTGTTTCCTTTTCTTCTTCTTTCCTTTCTTTTCTTTCCTTTCTTTTTCCTCATTTCCTCACATGGTGGGGTTTTGTTGTCCCACTCCTATCCCAATCCTGTTTTCCTTGTGATGCCTGCTGTCCCGTTAGAACTTAAAACCTTTTTAGTAATATTCAATTAAGAGAAAAAAAAAAGTAGTTGCTTCCATTCACCATGGAGTTCCTAAGTCAGGTCCCTTGGAACAGCAAAAGGTAACCAAACAGGGTTAGAAAAACCAAAGTTGGAACCATAACAAATTCTATACTGGAAAAGGTTCTGTTGCTTCCAGTACAAATCAAATCTGAAGTGACTCAAGTTCTGTGAACATGGATGGTGTAGCCTTGGGGATCACAAACATAATTCCAATGACTACTAATGAAACTATCAGATTGATCTCACAAGAGAAACTTGCTTCAATTTGCAGTAAATAATGATGACTCATTTAGTTACTGGGCCTGCGCTCTCTGACCTTTATTCAATACATAACTGTAACTTTTTAATAGGTTAATCTATTTTTCTATCAACACTCAACAGTGCACCATCTAGAGAGAAACTCCATTCAGGACCTGACATTAACTTTTACATCTTCATGGTCTCAAATTCTTCATGTGAGATGCCCTCTAATGAGATACATCACACCAATTATACCCATTAACATCAAACTAGATGACGACTTTAAGATAATCAGATCCTACAAGTTATCATTGGGATAAAGAATTCCAGTCATCAAGAATGAGAAAATGGTTAGTTTACATATTACTCTTTAGTCTTTACATACAATGATTCACGAGGATCAAAGATAAGAGTTCTATAGAACGAGGAGCCATCAAACTAAAATGACCAGGTTGTCTTTCCTTTGAGTTAAAGGGCCCATGTTTGCAATGACATTTCTGATGGATGGTGCAGAGGAGGAAGGTATATAATATGGTCATCCACTTTTGCAACTCAGATAATTAAGCTGAAATGGCATACAAATATGATAAAGATTTCCTTTTCATGAAGAAAGTGTTTAAAGTTCATCAAGTAGTGATTATAATTCAAAGAGAGCCCTATGATTATAATGTGAGAGGTTATAAGAGGAGTTATGACTTCAAGAATGAGAAAACAGTTAGTTTACATATGACTCTTTACATATGATGATTCACGAGGATCAAAGTTAGTAGTTCCATAGAATGAGGAGCCATCAAATTGACATGACTAGTGGTGTCTGTCCTTTGAGTTAACATGCCAATACTTGCAACGGCATTTCTAATGGATGGTGAAGAGGAGGAAGATGTATAATATGGCTATTCACTTTTACAACTCAGATAATTAAGCTGAAATGACATACAAATGTAGTAAAGATTTCCTTTTCATAAAGAAAGCATTTAAAATTCATCAATTAATCATTATGATTCAAAGAAAGCCCTATAATTATAACCTGAGATTGAGGGGTTACAAGAGAAGTTACGGCTCCAAGAATGAGATAATTGCTATTTTATATATGACTCTTTACATAAGAAGCTTCAAGAGGATCAAAGTCAAAAGTTTCATACGATGAGGAGCCATCAATTTAAAATGACCAGGGAGTCTTTTCATTAAGTGCCCATAATTGCAATGGCACTTCTACTGGATGGTGCAGAGAAAGGTACAAAAAATGGCCATCCACTTCTGTAACTCAGATAATTGAGCGGCAGTGACATACAAATATAATAACAATTTTCTTTTCATGAAAAAAGTTTTTGAAATTTATCACTTGTTTGTTATGGTTCCAAAAGAGCCCTTTGACTAAAACCTGAGAGGTTATAAGAGAAGTAACAACTCCCTTAATAATTTTTAATTTCTAGCAGTTTTCTCACATTATATTCTAAAATCTTTTATGATTTGAAAATAAATTTAAGTCCTTGTTCCATTGCCAAATCCTTAAGTTGTTCACAAAGATATACACGAACCATCCTACTGCTTATCTCAGCCAGAATTTGTTATGAAATGTGAACTGCTTTTTTCAATAAAAATTTGACATCAGCTTGATAATGAAAACTATTAACATGTCAAAACTTACCAAGGTAGTTTCTGGATCTTTTATTTAAATTAAAGGAACCAAATTAGTTTTCTGAATTCATATGCAAAGACAAGAATTCAGACACCAAGCATCATACTGATACAATATCAGTCAAAACATTTTACTGAATTTTTATGGAACCAAAGTTTTTACTAAAGACTTGATACAGGAACGTAGAATGAGAGGCTCAAAATTTTAATATGGTCAAACTTGATAAATCATTCTCTAGATTCATATGCAAATGTGAACCAAAAAATTCCATCCTAAACAGCTGGGTAGACAAGGTATAAAAGCCTTTCTATTACACCAATAACCATCATGTGTGGTCTGATTCATTTAAGACTATAACCATGTTTTCAGGAAAAGAAAATGTATCTTACTTGTATAGGTACTTTGAACATCTGTCTAGGAATTAGTTCTTTTAGCTTCTGAGTCAGAGCCCTCCCTACAGAATATGCCTGGAAATATACCATCATGGCACAATTTGCTGAGATATGAACATAGTAAAATAGATCCACATGTTAATATAGCCACAGGAATCCAGTAAAGTATTTTTATTAGAAAAATATCATGGTAGAACTTAAAAGAATATTTGTAGTACCCACAAATTTTGTAACATCTTATATATAACTATTTGTTTTATTGGTATAAACAAGCTATTGTTATTAAATTTAATAGTGTGTGTGGGGGGCTTTTGTTGGGAATACCTAAGAGATAATAAGGATCAAAAGGAAATCGTTAATGAGCCATTAAATATAAATTAAATTAGTCCAAGGATTAGGATGCATTCTCTGAGAGTGATCAGGCATCTCACACTTGCTAATAAACAGCCACCTCATACTTTTCTTTTAGGATTGCCACATCATGCTTGACATGCCACCTTATGCTAGTATTAAGTTGCCAACTCATGTTATTTTGCTACCACCTCATGATTGTTACACCTCAAGCTTAGGACTATTGAAATAACTACCACATTCTTACGCATCAGCCACCCAACTGAACCTTATCTTGACACCCAGCTGCCATCTTATGGTGGTTGGACAACTCATGCCTATATTATTAGAGTAGGGTATGTCCTAAAAGCTGTCTGCATGTCAGTTTTGAATTAGTTGGAATAATACATAGACATTTCATTTGCATGATTACTTTAACAATTTTGGGTATGCATCAACAAATTGACTTTAGAGCCAGAAAAGAGTCCATGAATACCCTTGGAAAATATCCAAGTGGTTGAAGTACTAAATATAGAGGCTTAGATGTTTCTAAGAACTCAAAATGTGTTCACAACTACGAGTGAGGTTAAACATCACACTTCTACAGCTATCAAAGTGTATTGTGACTGTGGAGTTTCTCATCCACAGAGGAAACGATCTTGCACCAACACTAGGATATGCTATCACAATGAACAGTCAACACCAGCAATCCACCTTGAAAATCGTTGTCCACGATTAAGGTATGAATCAAGGTTTTAAAACTCATAGGACAAAGGTGTCCTGGTTTTTTCACAGAACAAAATGCCCTGCGTCCCGTCCCGTAGCGATCCCCAACTCGGTCATGCATCTTGGTATTTGGTTGGGATTTTTTTCTTAAACAAAATTATTTGTGAAGCTTTAGTATTTTATTTAATTTTTAAACAGATTTGAACTTCCAAAGTTATATCTTTATGATAAATTAAATCAATTTAAAATTAAAATTATAAAATATTTTGGCAGAGAAAGAACGGGATGAGATAGTCGAGATTGGTCCCGAAATCTCTCTGGAAAGAGACGCCTCGATCCCTGTCTCACCAAGACTTAAATCATTTGTATGAACTAAGTGCATAACTTGTAAGTGGTCTATTGAATGATTAGTAAATTTGGGGCCAAACCTATATATCATTCATGATGCACTATAGTACATCCTTGATGGGGATCACATTTTCAATTGCACTTAGAACTGACTGCTGGTCAGCCTGTCCAACACAAGAACCATCATATTCATTGTGCCTATATTAGCACAGAGACATAATTGGAATTGGAAGACCCACAATTTAGGTTTTTACAATTTAGTTTGTAAAAAATATTACATTTAATAATTAGTTATTTCTAGAAGGTTTTAGTGTAAATTGATTTTCAATAAAAGGTATCTAACATGATTAAGGATCCTATTGGGCCATGACTTCGAATAACAAAGGGTTTGATAGTGCTTTTGATCTTAATGGTCATGCCAAGAGAAAGGAATGATTGGGGATGAAATAATACAGATAGCTAGTGCAGGGGCAAAGTCCACAAAAAAAATACTAGAGATCATACCAATATGTTACCTATTTGGTATTATAGAATTTACGTAGTACAGTATGCGTGTCATACCAAGATAGGCTCTCAATGCTCTCTAACTCCCAACCATGCTATGGCTTGAAACAGAGTGGTACATGTCGATACTACATAGCATGAGGTGGTTTCACTTGTTTCAGATTGGTATGAATTGTTTCAGCTCCATAGTGAACCAAACCTTGATATCATACTAGTTACCTTATTAGTAAAGGACTGTATGCATGAAGTAGTTTGTTTCACAACGGTACCTCAGTATCATCCTTGTACCCTTTTCTAACCCAACCATGCTACGGCTCAAAATTGAGTGGTGTGTGTCGATACTAGATAGCATGAGGTGGTTTCACTTGTTTTAAATCAGTATGAATTGTTTCAGCTCTATAGCAAACCAAACCTCGATATCATACCCAATACCTTATTGGTAAAGGACTGCATGCATGGTACAAGATGGTGTGCGTCACTTGGTCGGAATAGAGAGATCGCTGGCTTCTTTGGGAATCATCAATGTTTGGTGAAGCAATATGGGCTCCCAATCCATCTGCTAAAATAATGCTGCTAATGTGTGATAATTACAGACTTGCAGGGGTAGGTTATTGCCATCTATCTCTAAACAAGGTTTTAAGTATCATGGGACAAGGCTGATGCAGTTTTTTCACCAAGTACTCTGGAAGATGGATATCCTATTCCTTCTCTCGGTCCATTTTCCGACTCATCCCATCTTGACACTCGGAGGTGGGTCACTATCATACCACTGGTATATAAAACCTTATTCCAAACATTAATTAGAATGTGATTCTAAGTAATTATTCTCTTATTTATTGTTCCTAAGTAGAACAAGGAAGTTCTAGAATTAGTTAGAGTATTTATTCAGCCTCGAATTAGGTTTATTAAAGCCCAATTGGATTATGTCACATCCGATAATGTAAGATTGGACTAGACCTAGGCTAGTCCTAGTTAGATTAGGGCTGATAGGGTGAGAAACCATTAATCCAAGTGGGGCTACTCCCTCCTCCAAGGCAGGCATAAGTGTGGTATTCCGGCCCACTCCATTGTGTATAAGTGCGGTTCTCTAGCCCTACCATAGTATATAAATGTGGCCATAGCCCAATAAGCTACTGAGTTGAAATATAATATTTTAAATTATTTTGATACATATCAACATGAATTTGAATATTTGATCAAACATGAACATTCTTTCTATGAAAATTATCTTATTAAAATATAATGGTTACTTTTATATGCACAATATTTCTAAGAAAATTTCATTAATTTATTACTAGAATAATCTAGTTAAGGTATACATTAGTTACTTGACCATCAAGCTCAGTACTTAATTTCTTCCTTCTTTACATAGCTAGAGAACTACTTGCTAACGAGGGCCATTATGGGAGTGACTAGACGCAAGAACAAAATTCCTTGACATAGTTAGAACTATATTTTATTTTCTTAGTGCAATTGTTAGAAGTATCTCATAGATTTTCTTTCTTTTATTAAACATTTGGAGAACAATTGTAGTCTTGTATTAGCTTTTAGATATGTTAATTATTAACTTAAATACTTATTCGCTCTGATCTTGTTTCATTTTCTTTTTTGACCTTATTATATTATCACAATTTTGTTGATCAAAACATAAGTGGGATGCCTTATATCCTCGCAGAGAAATGCCCAATGAGAATGTGGCAGCTACCATGTCTCTAACTCTTGATTTGAGGTTGGAGGCATGAAATGCTGTATGAACCATCATTTTCCAACTTTCATTTATTCATGTTGTGATAACTATTGGTTATTATATGGGTAATTCTTATCCAATTGGCTTGCATAAAATTGTCTTTAGATTAAATAACAAAATGTGATACCATTATATAACCATCAATATCCTGATAACAAATAGTTGGCACAAGGCTTAAGGATTATTACTATATGTACCATTAGCAAGAATTTTTTAATCTATAAAAATATTAAACTGCACATACGTGTAGAAAAGTTTGCAAATAATTTAAATCACCTTATCCTTATGGACAATCGTTGCTAATGGTTCGACAGGCTCACCATTGATGCGGATGTCTAGCTTCACCAATTCACTTTCCCTGTACCTGACCATTGAACAAAAGTTGCAATGACACACAGCAAGTCTTCATGCCAGTCTAATATATAAGCAAAATCAGTTCATAAACTTCAGTTCATTCTCTATGTTTAGATGAAATATAAGCATTCATAGTTCCACAAGTCTATTGACTCCTGTTATTGGGTTAAAGGTTTTTGCACCCCATTATGCTTCATCATTGAAAAGTGAAAACTTTACCCCAGAAATAAGTTGTACATTGTCACATACTCTGTCAATTTAGTTTTGACCAAGGTTTGCCGTACCAAGAGTTGAAACCATTTCGGTACCGAACCGGTATGGTTCAGTATGGAGCATACCGTATAGAACTGATAGCATATTGATCACCCCGTATTGAAACAATAACGGTACCGATTAGATGAACTAAAAAGTTTCAACCCATAAACTGCCTCGTACCAAACCAAATCAGGCAGTTTGGCATAGTATGAGACAATTTAGTACGGTATGAGATTAGTATGAGGTTGATATAGGGCAATTTTGGGCTATATAAGGCGTTCGAAGGAATACCGGCTCCATACCATTTTAAAACAGTGAATCATGCCAGTTCCGTATTAGTACGGTTCAGTATAATTCAATATAACTTGGTTTTGACTAAAGGCATAAAATGGCTGCTAGAAAGACCACTATATAATATGCTAATAAGAAATGGAACGTTATTGATTAAATTTTCGATCCTAATGAAAAACAAAAGGCACAAATCATGCAACATGAAGGGATTAACAAGAGAATACGAATCTGCATATTCCTAGAAACCAAACATTGTGAACTAATACCAAGTAAAGAATTCTATAATACATTCTGCAATAAAATTAACTATAATATGTTCTGCAATAAAATTAAATTGATGAAATGAAATTCTGTCAGATATCTGAAGTAACGATGAACGCTACAACATTCATAACACATCCACTATTGTCTCCCCACTTAGTAGTTACAGTATCTCTTACGAAGATCAATTCTTAACAACTAGGACTAGATAATCACTAGTAACTCCTAGTTTATCTGGAACTAGAAATATCATAAAAAATATTTACCAAGTTGATAAAATACGAAGTTATCTAATTCATAAACATGACCACAAGGAGATAAGGAGTTCAGAATGTTGGACCATCATGCAAAAATTTATAAAGGTACAATGAGGCTGGTGATAAAGAAAGGAATGTTGGAACTTGGAAGGAATATGTTGTAGAACAAGAACGAGTAGCATTAGAGGCATGATAGAGAGCATGCACAACTTAAAAATGAGGAGGCCCCAATGAAAAGAAGTGCTCAAAAAATTGTAGAATTATTTAGAAAGAGAAAGAACTTAGTAAACGTGGAAGTTAGAAGAAAGGCTCCAAAGAAGTTTCTAATGGTAGAAGAGGTGGCCTAAGATAGGAATGGTTGCAAAAGATGATGAAAATAATTGGGACAAGGTCTGATGGCCATGGATATGGCATGTCCAAGGGATAAAATGTTAAAGATAAAATGACCATACCAGAATGCAAACTATAATGAAATAATTGTAAAGATCAGAAGTATAGAGCATGCAAATATGCTCCAGTATGTACCAATTGTCATGAAAAGCATGTGGGTTACATGACATGATAATTGGAAAATTATGACAGACACCAGTTATGCACTATTATTGGTTGCATTGCACTTGCAGTTTATCTCTACAAACTTATTTCCTTATTCATTTCTATGGATTTCCTGAGCCTATTTCTTCTTTGGTCATGAAACTTCCATGTCAATCTAGATTACATCTCCCAAATATGTGAACTTGAGATTTATCTGCATACAATATTCTAGACCTTTCTAGGCTACATGCAGTGGAGTTCCTTTCCTGGATAGTTGTTGTTTTGTTCTGGCTATTACATTTAAACCTTTCAGATGTAGACACACATTTGTTGTAATGGTAATAAGAGTTACATATATACAAATGTATTCTTCAAGACAACATTTCATGTACCTACATGCACCAGCTGGTACAGGGACCACCACACCAAAATGATACAAAATCATATTAGGGCTTGGTACACCCCGACACGTGGCACAAATATTATGTCAACTTCAACAACATACAAAGTGTAGGTGGAAGCATACTATATCATAGTAAGGTACTAGTACAAGGTCCAATACCTAATGCTTCTAAGAACTATTGGCAATATTCAAAAATACCAATTTCTGTTATAGCAAATCAATCAATATTTAGCAATTTTATCACATGATTACTGGGTTGGCACTACAGAATAATATACATAAGTTCCAAAAATTAAGAAATATAATAATACCCCAAAAAAGAGTATTCCATGCTAGCATATCCTTTGCTTCTAGACTTCAGTTGATCAAAGAAATCCCCAACCATCTGCATATTAACACAGGTAACACTGAGTATAACTGATGCCATCCAATGATACAACACTGAAAAACAATTAGTATGCCATGAAAGGAGATAACCACAAACTAGTTCTTGGAAGCAAAGCTTGCATTTAACAATTCAACCTTCTTCCTAGGTTGGCAGCCTACAAGCAGTAAGCCTAAAATTCATCAACCAGGTCAGTGACCAGCACTGGCAATATCTAAGCTCAGATGAGGAGCAGTTAAGATCATGGCTCAGATGGTGATGAATAAGATAACAGAGAGTCGATATAAAGAAAAACTTTTCAGAAATCTAGAGGAATGTACTAAAGTGGCTTGGTTTACTCATGGAGTTAGATAGGAATGATGAAGATATTTCCATAAATCCACACATATATAAATAATTTTTTATTATGATTGCAATTATGTGAACAGAATAAATCTTTCCATTAGGAATACCTCTGCTAGTGGTAACTCGTAAATAATTGAGGCTCTGTTCTCTGTGATAAAGTTCATTTCTTTAAATTCACCTCTTCTTTCTTGACCGAGCTCCATTAGGGAGCCTATATACTCCTTTGGTGTGAGCATTTCAATCTGCAGTACTAATCCTTGGATCAACAACATTCCCAGACAATCCTTTACAAAATATGGAGAAATTCAATTCAGAAACAAATAAATAGAAATTGCAAGAATAAACAACCTTAACAAATGGTTCTTCAATAGTCCTTCTCTTTCCAGGCTCTGGCAGTAAGGATGGATTTGAGCAGTCCACCTGCATCAATCAAGATTAGAATGTTCATGTAAATCAGTAAATTAAAGTATCATGCTTCAGCTGAATAGGCTTCAGTGATAGCACTGATGACATTATGAATTACATAACATTATTAGAAAAAAATTCTGAATAATCTGCTGAACAAAATCGTGCAATTTCAGTTTAGCTCAAAATTTTTCTTGTTAATTTTATCAGAGTGCTAGTTTACTATAAAAATTATTGTTTGTAGGGTTTGCTGAATTTTTTTTATTAATAGATATTTTTTTCCAAATAGCCTAAGTATTGCTTATTCATAAATCAATTCCAATAACCAATGGAGAGAATTTGTCAATTGTTAAACACAAACATGAATGGTGTAACACAGGACCTCACCCAAAAAGCTTAGCCAGAAGGTGTTATTTGGGAACCTTAGCCTCAGTATATGTACCCAAGATATAACCGAAGATATCTGGTTCACAACCGACATAGGACTAAATACACGCCAACAAAAGTCCTCACATACTCCCCTCGTTTAAGCCTTGGCATCCTCACTAGGCTAAGGATCTAGATCCCACTTAAAACCAATCAAAAACACCACAATCAACTTGTAATCAGCTCCAACTAGGCCCTTAATACAATGTCCTCTAATCTACATGGGCCATGGACTAGGTATTCTATGATATCATATCTCAATTTGTTCTTTTCATCCTTTTGTAGGAGCTATGCTAGCCTTTTTGGATGAACTCCTGAGTTGTTGCAAAAGACCATCCTAAAGTGAATAGAGGAACATGCAAAAGAGTACATTAAGGCTGCGTTTGATATACACGATAGGATAAAAGGTAGGACAAGATATGATAAAAATTATCATATCTCATATTTGATGAATGATAAGAGAATAAACCAAATAGGACAAAAATTATCCTATCCTATATTTGATGTTAGACAGGATTGGATAAGATTATATATGTATTTTTCTAGTTTGACAATTATACCCTTAGAAAAAATAATAGCTATTGATAAGGATAAGGGTAAAAAAGAGAATAAAATAGTAATCAGACAAGATAAAAATAAAAACACCTGTTTGATTGGATAAGTTATTCCCCCTTCAATGAGATTAGCTATCCTATGAAATAGTTTTGTCCAATCCTTGCGGAAAGGAAACGTGGGAAAGAATTAAAAAAATCCTATCCCCCTTCTAATCAAGTGTACCAAATGCATCTTAAGCAATTTTTTTTCCGCCTTCCCTGTCTACGTCAACTAACTTTTCCATGGTTTCATATAATTTTAAAGCATCCCTTTAAAACTCTAAACATGGGTCCAACCATGGTTTACTGAATTGGGTACCGGTACTAGAGTAATTTGGTTTGATACTAAACTAAACTAGTGGTTCGGGCCAATATGCCCTTTTTTCTTTTTTTTCATAGATTTTTCAATTTATTTATTTTTTATGTGGTATAGGAGGCTAAGAGCCTCCAATGAACTCCCATCCTCTCTCCTCTCTCCTCTTTCCTCTTTTCTTTTTATTTACTTAAGATTTCTTATAGAAATAAGAGAAATACCCCTACTTGAATTCAACAAAAATATCGAAAAAATCAAATTCTTTAAGAATAAAAAGTTAATGCTTCCTCTAAAGAACAAATTCGAAGAATTTCATCAATTTAACAAATATGAAGTAAGGGTACTTCTATTCCAATAAAAATCTTAGAGAATCAATTTAACTTAGAGATAATGAGAAAATAAAATATTAAAAAAAATATCTTAAAATATAATTTGTAAGGCTTTGTTCAACACTTGATCAAATTTAAAAGGTTTCTAGACCTAAACAGGATCACAGTAATAATAACCTCACACTAACCTATGCTAATTTGATGCACAATTCACCAAAACAATAAAATTAAACTTACCATAAAATCCTAAAATTAAAATGTATTTCTTAAAAGCTAAACTTGTCATTAAATGGTTTGGAATGTAAATAAGAGAGAGGAGAGAGGATGAGAGCTCACAGGAGGTACGTAGCCTCCTCTCTCTTTTTAAGTGAGCTCACAAGAGCCTACATCCCACCCAGCCCACCCCCCAAGCCATCCCACATCCAAACTAGCCCGATTCGGCATGGTTTAGACTGGTTCACAGGAAGAACCAAACTAGAAGCTGCTTTGGAATCAATTTTTAGCCAGTTCGGCTCAGTTCTACATTCTCTGGATTTAACGTTCGTCATATTAGGAACCGGTACCATTTTGATATTGAGCCGATATGGTTTGGTACGGATCATACCATACCAAACTGATAGCATACCGGTCAGATGGACCGAAGGGCCGTAACCCATGAACCACCTCAAATCAGGCCAAACCGATGAGGTTGGTTTGGTTCGGGACAGTTTGATTTGGTACATCAGTACAAGGTTGGTTTGTGATCAGTTTGGTCAATTCGCCCCTCACACTAAACCAAAAGGCTAAATCGTCCTGTTTCCAAGCCGGTCCAGTTTGGTTTGCCCCAAACTACCCGATTCAGGATAGTTTGGCATGCAATACTTGGGCCCAACCAATATTTCTTTATTCACCTATTACAAAGATTTAAAATGCCTTGCTTTACACTCTATGTGTTGATCAAATCATGGTATTGAAGTCTATTATAATCACTCTTCCATCATGTAACTAATAAGGGGTCTCATGTCTATAGAGATTACAAAAAGTCCATGCAATCCATTTGGTCTGAATACCATCTCTTTGTGCAACTACACATTATGCTGTATAAGGCTATCATTATTGTATTTTGCATGTCAATGATATGGAGACTTTTATCAAGATATACTAGAGAACATGTTGAAGAACACAACGTCTGCTGATCAGTCATGCATGGGCCAATAGTTCATTGGATGACATGTAAGGGAAAGGTTTAAGGTTCAGCTTCGGTGAAGACTAGATACTACCATCATTTAACCCTACTGTTTCATGTCCTTGATGATCTCAATACATTGATTTAGATGAGCATTCTTCCTTCTCAAGTACCAAATTATATTTAAGTTACTTCATCATTAAGTTTCTACAAGTAGATAATAACAATACAAGGGGCATTTAAGCTAAAGCATTGATGGAAGCAGCCACAACAGGATACTACCATAGCCTTAATCATTTTTTATAGCCTTAAAGATCTTGATTGATTAACTGGATTCACCATTCTTCACAAGCACCAAATTATCTTTTAACTTGCATCAGTGAAGGCTTAAAGTAAACAAGAACAATGTTTCAGCCCTTTTTTTCTCCTTTTTTAAGTGTACAAATCTGTTTTATGGCAAGTTGATTTTCATCAGTGAAAATATCTTACAGCTAGAACTACGCTGATTGCTGCCTATATACGCCATGGCGAGATGTTGCTGCTATGTACTTTTGCATAAATGGAAGATATGAACTTGTGGCTCTGTTAACAATTTACTATTAGACTATTAGTTAAACAGAAATATGATAACTAATAACAAGTATTTGCAACCAATAACCTATATCCACTAACATATTGGATTAGGGTTGACCTATGAGACAATAAGTAAAGCTTTTCCTTAGGAAATTAGAACACAAGTAATTCTATGTATGCTTAATATTTGTTGTAGCAAAAATCAAACATATCAGAAATCATGATTTACACTTAACCAACAAAGGCTGAAGGAACACCAAGAATTTACAGTATCACCGTTTACACAATTGACTCGGTAAACTACACTTGGTGCAGTTGTTATCAATGTCAAGTTGTACTCTCTCTCAAGCCTTTCCTGAAAAAATAGATATTAAAATTAGAATAAACTAGAGAATTTAAAATCATCACCTATATTGGACAAGAAACACTCAAACCTGAACAATTTCCATATGGAGAAGACCTAAAAAGCCGCATCGAAAACCAAAACCCATAGCACTAGAAGTTTCAGGCTCAAACTGCAAAATCAAACAAACAGATCAAGATCAAAAGACTGAAGAATTTTCTAGGAATTATTGTCATAATGCTGTTTGAAAAAAAACAGTGCTACCACAAAATCAACAGAAGTAGACAAGGCTGATGCCATTGATGTTACATAGGTTTATTAAAAACCCACAAAATTTTGCAACAGAATCCTCACAATGGAAGATGATATCAAAAGTTAAAGAGCAGAAACTGAAGAGAAATTTTTCAAAAAATAAAGATTGACATGAGGAGACTAAATGTTAATGTTATTCTGGAAAAAAAAAAAATCAGTTTAACTTGTGCTCCAAATAATATCTAATTTTGAAAGCTGACAAAAAATACACTTTCTATATTTGTAAAAGAAAACACGTCTCTTAAAGCAACTCTTAGCACATTTTTTTTGAGTTATTGAATCTTTATGTGCTAATGTGTGCATATAATATTAGCAGTTCAGCACAGTAGTCTATACTTTCAAAATTGATGAAATGGGATGATGCATGAGACTCCAAGAAATTCTTTTCATCATGTAGCTGTGCCTAATCCTCCAAAGGTACCCAGTCACAACCAAAATCACATGTTTTAGCAGCTGGGAACATCCAAATGATCGAGTTCACAATGTACCATAGTGCAGCTATAGAAACATCCAACTGCTGCTCAAAAGGATGACAAGTATAGCAAAATTGTAGCGGGACATTCCATGGGACGTCGGGATGGATTGCTATCTCAAGTGTTGGGATGAACTGTCCTGCCATCATCCTAGCATCCCGATCGGGGCATCCCCAAGTATTGGGATGGAATTGTCCTGCAGTCATCCTAGCATCCTAATCGGGGCAACTTGGGATGCCCTATGTCTCAAGTGTCAGGATGGAACAAGATGATGGCATGTCCCATTCTAGAAAAAAAAAATCAGAACAGCCCCATCTCATGAGATTTAAAGCCTTGGCAAAAACTACTTAAGGTGGTTGCTGAAGCCTTCCATCCTTTATTATAGGGAACTTCATATACCGTGACATCTTCTTGCTATCTATAGATGACCACATGTGGAGGAAATAGACTATTAAACTTAAACAAGGTCCAAACTTCACAGTACCATATACTGAACCCATTTGACCAAGGGTCAGTACGGTACTTGCTGTATCATGTGCCTTGTTTACAAAGGTTATCAACCGGTATGCTTAAAGATGATCCATATGCTTTAAGATGTTTAATTATGTCCTGGTACAGCTTATTCTGGCTTACATTTTTTTCTCATGTTTTATTGTATTAATGCTATGATTTTGCAAGAAATTTTGTATGTCTCACTTTTAGCGTCCTGTGTCTTGAAGTGCCTGCTTAGTAGTTTATTACATAGCTTTACAAACATTCAATTGAATGCATTGAAAACAAATGTGCCAGTACTAACAACTGATATAATCCATACTTGACTTTGATCCTGAGTTCATGCCCTATGGCATGAATCCAGTGATCAAAGACCAAATAGATACACCAAGAACAAGATTTCCATCTAATTTTATCAATTAAACACCTAATATAACATAGATTTTTCCAGAAATGGAAAAAAAGATAGAACAATTTACAAAATAAACTGATTTTCTAGCTCAAAATCTCCACAAACTTTGTAAAAGCCTGCATTTTGTAATAATAGAAATTTGGGAATAATAGAAAGAATTTTGAGCCTCTCAAAAAAGAAAAAAAGTTACAAGATTCTGGCCAGCTACCTAAGTTGTTAATTTAGGTGATGAACTTGATTCTTATGAAATTCAAACTCATGATTAGAATGTAGAAAGAAAATAAAGCCATCAACATAACAGCTATCAAAACATCAGAAATCTTGTAATCAAAATCTGGGGTAAAAAAAAAAAAAAAAAAGATAGACTTAAGATTCAGAGAAAAGAGTGGGAAAAAAAATCACAAGCCTGTTGATGAACAGATCCAAGGGGTGACTTAACACAATCCCACCTTTAGAGCAGCATCATTCAGTTGAAGCTTTTCCAATGCATCACGCAACTCAGGAAATCTATCAAGCATAAAATAAGAAAAAGAATAGCATAGCATATAGATACTGTAAATAAGGTAGATTGTTGCTTAAACAATGAAACCATTAATAGTAAGAGGCCAATACTGATCAGCATCGACAGGGAATAGACCACAAAACACCATGGGTCTGGCCTCCTCGTATCCTGGCAAAGAACTCTCTGCCCTTCTTCCAAAGTGAGTAATTGTGTCACCAACCCTGGCATCTGCAACTGACCTTATTGAAGCTGAAAGGTACCCCACCTGAAAAGCTGGTGATTAGCAAGGCTAAGCAACAAATAAATAAATAAATAGATAAATCAGTGGATAGATAGATGATAGATAGAAAGTGCAAGATATAAAAGACATACATACAAAGTGCATGGAATCTCAGGTGATGATTTCAAAAAGGAAAAAAAGAGGGAATGTTCGGGATATCAAAATTTTGAGTTGAGGTATAATCAGTGATAGACTAATAGGCATGGTGAATATCATGGTGACTTGTTAGATGTCAATAAACTATCCTATCAGAAAAATGAGTGAAAGAATTGAGCAACTAGCATACACCATGCAAACAAAAACTTGTGATACTGTTATATCATTTACAGATACCTAAACTCTAATCTGCAGACACATATGGGCCAGTAGCAGGCAGGGAAAAACCTGTGAAGTAGCCATAAGACAAAATTTATAACAATAGAGAGATAAGATTTTGAATTATTTGAGTATACCTCACCAGCATATAGCCCATCAACTTGCAATTGATTGGGTGACAGAACGCCAATTTCATCAGCAATGTAATCCTGATTATGTTCAAACAGTGACCTTGTAACATCATTGCAATTTATATTTTTTTAATCAAAAAAAAGGATCTGAGAGACATTAAACGAAGATATCATTTAGCAGTTTAACAAAAAAGTATTTAGATAACTGATATGCATTGACAGAGTAGTTGCACAAATATAATACTATCAAGTTTAAACATCCAAATACAAATAGTGTAAGAAAGAATATTTCATATCTATTGAATATCCATACCATCCTGTTCAATAGTTAACAATCAACACTTCAAAATTATGCAGAATTTCTTCTCAAAACCAAAGAATCTAAGGATAGTGTATTACCATCACACAGTATTATAGCCTATCATGATTTCTATGCTGAATTTTAGTCATTGATGTCTATAAATTCATATTTTGTATGCCATGTCATTTTGGTGGGCATTCCTAATAATCTAAAACCCAATCATTTGCTTCACTATTTTCACATATCTTAGCTGACTTTTGCATCTATTGGATTCATATTTATAGAATGTAACTATAGTAATATACTGACTGTCAACCTACTGCAACCCTCCTTTATTCGAGCTTGAGACCAGCTATGTACAAAATTATAGTCATTTGTAAAAAAGTGAAAGTAGCACCAATTGAGAACAAATTGAGAGAACAACTACTTAGTTTGAATATTTGTAAAATAGACCTAGAGATGTACCGGCATAAATAAGTGATTTAATACATATGGAAGGAAAAAAAGGTAGAGACAGACCGAAAAAAATATACAAAACAAAGATTCATGTATTTTTGTATCTTAAAAAAAAAAAATTATAAACCAAGCAGAATGAAGAACAAAGATTCATATAGCTAACCCCAACTAGTTTGAAATTAAGGCTTTATTATTGTTATTATTATTATTACTGCTGCTGTTGATAGCTGACTTTTGCGTCTAAGCAGAACAGATTTTCTGCAATTTGACCATACTAATACATCTAAGATAGTTAAGGTATTAATTGGCATTGATTAGTAGCTTGACTCAAGTGCCAATTATCTAGGTCCCTTCGAGCACTCGAACTTTTGTCTCCAAGGAAACCAAATATGAGGGCAAATGCCTAGAAAACATATATATAATTGTCAGTAGATAAAATAAAATAAAAGGTTTACTGCTAAACAAGGACCCTATCCTATGTTAGGGGTTCTCTATAGTGAGCAATAACCCTATCCTATTTTAGGAGATTACCACCCATGCATTCTCCTAAATTTTGAATGTTGATCTTTGAAATATTGAGGTGCACAAGGTATTAACTGGGGAGGGTATGGTACACATCGTGTCGATCTTGCCTGCAAAGAGTATCAGAACTAATGCTAGTAATAGTCCTAGACTAGTCCAATGCCCATCGATCTAGGCTGAATCCTAGCTAAGTTTTGTGTTGGGCTTCCAGCCAAGTTTCTAAATGGAAATCAGGCCTATGCCTAAAATTAAAACCCGAAAGGATTCCAAACCAGGTTCGGGCAACCCTTGGCTCAACCCAAAGCCCAAACCAAGATCTCCAATCTCAGTGCTAGGCATTGAACTGGTACGTTACCAGTATAGTAGGTAACGATCCCCAAGACAGCTTCGAGACACTCTTATAACAGTGCTGCTAACCGAACAATATAGGTTGGTACTGATATGGGTCAATATGAGTCAGTTCCTATATTAAATCACAAAATCAACCTGATTCCACACTAGTTCGGTATGCACCCCGAACTAGTCGGTCTGGTTCAATTTTGCAATTCTTGGTCCCAACCACATTTTTATTTTTTGATATAAATTTTTCATATTTTAAATCCTAATCATCCATTTTGAATGGACGAATAGGATATAATATTCTAAAGAGAAACCTCACC
This sequence comes from Metroxylon sagu, assembly GCA_017589505.3. Taxonomy (NCBI): domain Eukaryota; kingdom Viridiplantae; phylum Streptophyta; class Magnoliopsida; order Arecales; family Arecaceae; genus Metroxylon; species Metroxylon sagu. The sequence goes on along the minus strand of JACVBY030000443.1, from coordinate 548,881 downwards.
CATAAAAACCTCAAGTTTGGCTTGGGATTAATCTCAAGCCTATGCTTCTAAAGACATTTTGGGCATTGGCTGACCCAAAAAAGGTGTCAATTAAGGGCGAGGGGTTGCCCAACCCAAACCTAGCCCATTTCAAATCCTAATTAGTAAGCATAGATATGACCTTGTAATATGATCTTTCCTAGGTTATTTCAAATTCACACAATGTACAGGTGCAGGTTTTGGAGTTCAACCTAAAACCTTAAAATCATTGATTTTGATGTTATTTTCAGGCACTATCACATGAATTTGATGATCAAATAACAATTAATCCCCATTTCAAACAAAAGAATCTTAAAATTTCTACAATTAAGCATAATTTTATTCCATTTTTTATAAAATAACAAAAAAAGGGAGAAATTTTACCCAACTTGAAATGATTCTCTAGTTCTAAAATTAGAATATTCCCCTGCAACCAATCTCACTAGGAAATCCTCCAATCTCCCTCTCTTTATTCTTGCCTTCAAATGATGAAAAATATTCCAAAAAAGGGTGGCCTAGTGCACAAGGTTCCTACCATTGTGGGATCTAGGGAGGGTCAGATATAAGTAGCATTACCCTGGCATGTCAAGAGGCTATTTCTATTCTTCAAACCCATGGCCTTTGAGTCACAATGAAGCAACCTTACCAATGTGCTAAGCCTCACCGTCTTGATGAAAAATGATTTTAGAAGGGCTTATTTTACATAAGCAAGTAGTAGCAAGCAACATTGGTCAATTAGAGGTCAATGCAAGCCTTGCTTGACAGTGAGAACCTATGTCAATCCCTCTTGAGCTGCTTAATTGAGGTAGATTCAAGCAGTCGAGTGAGGATTAAGCAGTATTTACCCAAACCAATTTCCTTGAAACCACTAAGGAGTCAATGTGATAACCATGGATGCTTACACCTGCTAAAAACCTTGGTTTAAGGATCAATAAAGAGTAACCAAAAGAACCAAAAGTAATTAGGTTACTAAAGGTCGATGTACAATAATAAAAAATGTTATGATGTAATATACTACTCAGAAGTCATTTAGAATCATGGATTAGGGTATGCATGCCAATGGCATGATAGCCTAGCATTAGGCATGCACTAGCATGGCAGCATTGCAAACCTAGCATGCAATCAATACTGTGCCAAGCACTAGCAAAATATGCACCATGTCATGCCATTCATACTAACAACATGCACTTAAATTCGTGTAACTCTAGAGTACTAAAAACTTATTAAGTCAAAAGAATCTTTTAGGACAATTCAAGTGTCACATTCAAAATATGGACAATGTAAATGAGAACAAAAGAAAAGATGGGATCAGGCTCATCCTTTTCCTTATTCACTCTTAGCTCAAGTGTCCATTCTATATTTTAGTCTCTTCTCATTTTGCCTCTCCTCCATTATCTATCCTCCTCCTCCGTCCCTTCCCTTGATCTCCACTTCTCTTTCAAATTATTTTCCTTTCCTTCAGAATCTTTTATTTTTCACCTCTCTATATGCCTTCTTTCTAGAACAAACAAATATATCACTTTTTCCTATATTAGATCATCAACATAGAACCAAAATTGCTTGAAAGTGCCTAATAAGGTCTTGAAATAGACTCGTTCTCTTTTTGTAGTTGCAAACTCCAATGCTTTCTTTAAAGGTTTTAAATACTAGTATCGAATCCGGAATCATTTTTCCATGGGAATAGTGCAATACCAGTACCAATGATACATACCAAAACTAACAACATCAAGAAAAATGAAACGCTATAGACAAGAATGATAAAAAATTATTGTATTTTTTATATTTTTTAATACAAAAAAAATTTACAATGATCAATGAAATATGCTTCCTTCATCAATGTATGGATCATCCTTAGACCTAGATCATATCATAAAATCATGCCAAAAAACAAAACTTTGCCGTGATCTTTCCTCCCTTTTCATTTTTGGTCCATTTTAGGTAACAAAAACAAAAGAGAGAGAGAGAGAGAGAGAGAGAGAGAGAGAGAGAGAGGACGAAGGAGAAGGGGAATTTCTTATGTCATTTGGAGATGAATGTGCTCTTTTTTTATTAAAAAAAAAAAAAACCTCTTTTTTGGCCTGAAAACAAGTTAGAAAAATCACGGACGGCTCTCTACCTCACCTATCTTTAACAAAGGCTAAACTGCCTCAAGCCAAGCCAAACCAGATGGTTCGGCTTTGTACCAATTAGTACAAGCTGGTTTGAGGCTTTTACCAGCTTGATAGCTCAAACCATACTGGTTCCGACCTAGTTCAGTTCAATATAGGTCGAACCAACTAGTTTAGCATAGTACGGCTAACTCTGATATGTATGGTACCATCTATATGTATTGATACATACTAATAGACAAGGTTACGATGTCCGTACACCTATACTAGTGCCAGTTTCACATTAGAATGGTACCATCCCATTTTGGCCGTTTGTGTCCATGCTTTCTTCTATTTCTCCTTATCCATTTCTCTAACATGAAAGACACATAACTACAAAAGATGGAAAGGTTCATGTAGTAACAAGATAAAATGAAAAGAAAATTTGAGACAGATTTGTCAATCCAAAATAAAATTAAATAAATGAATATAGAATCCACTAGGATAGAAATAAGAGAATTTGGAAGATCGGAAGATGACGATGTGGAAGAGAGAGGGATGATCTTAACAAAGAAGAATAAAAATAAAAGAAAAGGAGAAATGGTAAAATAGAGAGAAGAAGAAAGTGATGAATTATGATGCAATGATCACTAGAAAAAAGGTAAGAGATGAGGGAATGAAGGAGGGAAGGGAAAGGGGGGTGGTGGGTGGGTAGGGGAGAGAGAAAAGATAAAGACAAAACGAGAATGGAGAAGGGGAAATATGAAAACGATATAGGAGTATAGAATCAATAAAAGAACTAGAACCATTTTTTGCATTGTATACAACTCATATGGAAGATGATGCTTGAGCTACCCATGATATCCTTCTCTCTATGACCTATTAAATATGAGCTTTTAGCTACTACAGTGAACTCTCAACATAAAAATAAAAGGACAAGAAAAGCAGAAAAGACAAGATGATATAAGAGGAAAGAAAAGGAGAAAAGGTAGGATGAGATGATAAGGAAGAATTAGTAAGTAAAAATTAATTGGAAGAAGAGAATGAAAGAAGCAAGAAGAGACTAGAAAGAATGGTAAGGAACCAAGCATAGGACATAATAGCTATTGGCTATTTTAACTTTACCCATCCTTCTTTTTATTTAAACATTGTCTAAAAGTGGTAATAATAAATATTCAACTAAACATAGATGAAAATATAAAACTGTGTTTTGTTAGGAATTTTTAACTATGCAAATCGGCTACTAATGATGTAGCACTTCATCATCCTGTGATTACTCTACATGACTCATCAATAACTCATTACATTATGACTTTTCAGATATCTTTTACTAATCCTCAATATCATGACCCTTGATCACCATCAATTACCCAAACATTTAAAGGAATGCACATAACAACCTCCCAAATAGACATTGTACATTCCCTATTCTTCTGGTTGTTAAGACCATGTTGTCAACAATGTTAAACATTGGTGATATTTTGATCGGTTATGATGATCACATCTCCAGATTTAGAAAAGTTCAGATCCTAGGTCATGAGATTCGTAAGAGTCCATTAGTAACAGCTAAACAATTTTTAGAAATTTCACTAAAAGCTAGCAGAGACTTTGGCTGCTAGTAAGAAACAATTAATTCCGCAATCTTTTACAAATGAATCGTGAAATTTGGTTATTCTTATATTGCTTCTTATCTGTATCTATTACTTGATGCAAATTAAGTGAAGATATAATATCAAATAAGAGTAGACAAAAGATACCACAAAATGATCAATTTCATTATTTAGGATCTATTATATAAAAAAATAAAGAAATAAATGAAGATATATATATAGAAGAATTATAGTTGGTTGGATGAAATTGAGAGGTGCATGTGGAAAATTATGTGATAGGTGCATACCTTAGATACTTCAGGAAAATTTTACAAAACAATGCTAAGGTTTGCAATGTCGTATGGTTCGGAGTGCTAAGCAATAACGAAAATTAACAAAATAATTGTGATAGAAATAAGAATATTAAGATGGATGTACGGTAAAATTAGTAATGATATATTAAGAAATAGATATATTAGACGTGTTGCATAAGTAAGAATATTCTTAATATATCTATTAAGAAATAGATATATTAAGAATATTAAGGAGAGATGTTTTAGTTTATATTAAAGGTTGTAAGAAAAAAAGAGGAAGACCTAAATTGGCATGGATGTACTTTGTGGGAAAGGATATGGTGAAACTTTGAATAACATTAGAGGTGTCCCTAGATAGGAATACTTGGTGAATGAGGATCCCCCAAACCAACCTTCAATAGTAGGAAAAAGACTAGATAATTTTGATTATGATTTAAATTCTTTGCTTTCTTAATTTAGTTGTAATAGTTCCTTAGTTATTTGAGTGGAATTCATTTACTCCATACATATCTATTCTTTAATTTTTTGGAACAAATAAAGTGAGTGGAGTATTTAAAATGACAACTAGCATCTTTATTACATTAGCTAAAGCTTGTCTTTTATCCTCATTCCATCACAACAAGATGGACTTTGCCGATATCAAATTGTTCATGGAAATTTCTTTCACCAATTTCTCTACATATTCTATGATTGGCAACTTCTTACACAATTGGTTTCAATAATGATAACAATATTCCAAATTCAGATCCTCTTTTAAACAAGAAAAAGAAACATCAATTTATTCTTAGAGGTTTCTAGATACCTTTGCACTGCATTTTTTCCTTATCTGTTGAATTTAGTATGAAAAAGAAAAATGTCATTTGTTGAATTTTGTTTTCTTTTGCAATCAAAGCATCAATAAAATTTTAAGTTGAAGCTATACATAAAAATTGGATAGGAAAAATTTTGTAAGTATTCATATGAATTGAGCCCATCATTGTCTGATATGAATGTGAAAAAATAAGGATAGAAAATGTAGGAAAATTCTACCTTCTCACTAGCCATAAAGTATATCCTATCACCTTTCTTTATAGTTCCATCAACAACCCGAAAATAAACAATTACACCTCTGTATGGATCATAGTAGCTACAATTCAACATAAAGATGTATTAGAGTTAAACACCAACATATTTTCAAAGACAGAGAAATGAAAGATTTAACAGGTTTATACCATAACAATCAAAATACATTAACAGAAATCCTTTGTAATACTAATGAAAATATGAACTACGGCCATGAAATTAACATGATAAACAGATATATCCCATAGTTACAAGTGTAGATATGCTTCACTAACCTGAGTTCTACTCTCTTGGCAAGATCAAATCAAGGTTTTAAATCTTGTAGGACAGAGGTATCCAGGTTTTTCTATGGAATGAGACGTCCCATGTCTCGTCTCATTTCGTCTCGCTTCCTAACTCGGTTAGGCGACCTGATACTTACTTGAAATGCTTTTCTTAAAAAAAAATTATTTGTGAAGCTTTAGTGTTTTATTCAAATTTTAAACAATTTTTAACTTAAAAAAGTGATATCTTTATGATAAATTAGATCGATTTAAAATTGATACTATAATGTATTATGGCCGAAACAAGATGGAATGGCTGACATCAGTCCCGAAATCTCTTTGGGACGAGACGTCTCGGTCATCTCGGACCCCGTTCCATTGAGACTTAAATCATTGGATCCGATAATACATGGAATCCATATCCAAAAAAAAAAAAAACACATTTTCCTTATTCATATCCAGTGGTCCTAGAAAAAGATTTAGGCTCCATAAAAGGAAAGCATGCCTTTCTTATCAAAAAAGCAAAAAGTATGTAGCTTGTATTTAATTTCATAATGTCATGCGTGCTAAGGCTTATGGGACGTTTCCATTTATCCATTCTATATTAGAATTTCATATCTTTCTTGCATCTCAAAAGACCATGCCCCAACATAACCAAGTTTTACTTTTTGTACAAAAAAAACTTGGAGTTGCATCTGAATTTGTCAAGGCAATGTTATGCACTAAAAACTCTACCAAAGTATAATTCATTAACCTTTGGATTGCATCAATTTTGGAATACCTTTAAATTTTAATATCCATTTCACAGTTTTCCGAACCGAATTGAACCGATTGGTTCAGCTCAAACCAAACCGAACCGACTGGTCACCAATTCATTCTGCCACATCAGTTTGGTTCCTCCAAAAAACCATGAGGACAAAAATTGGAAAATCATGGTTTTAAATTAGCATTAGATATTAATTTGCTTTTCTTTTAGAAAGCTAGAATTGTAAGCCCTATCCTCCATGTCTAGTACACTTCCTTTTCTTCCTTTTATTTTTATAAGGAAAAAATTCAACAGCCATCCCTCTTGATAAAAAATATATCAAATTTGATTACCTCTTGTGGCAATTTCATGACCCTCTATCTCCACCCCCAAATGAAGCAAATAATCATATTTTCTTTTTCCTTAAAGAACAGCAGAAAATCAGCCGATCATGAGTCCATATACGCATTTTCTTAATGCATATACATCCACATATAATGGACATTAATTATATATACCAAATTGAATTATCCCTATTTCCTTTAATCTTTCAACCTTCCTCTTTTTCCACCCTCATATGATGCAAACAATCAGCGCATTCTTTCTTTTAAAGGATGGCCATAATCAGTGGATACTATTTTAATGGGTAGTAAATAATCAACAAATCTAAAGTAGCTATATATATTTTGATATCTATATATGTATATGTATTTAAATTAGCAACAGGTATTAATTTACTCTTCTTTTAGAAAGCTATAATTGGATGCCCTATCCTTCATGTCTAGTATACTTTTCCTTTTCTTCCTTTTATTTTTATAAGAAAAAAATTCAACGACCCTCTTGATAAAAATATATCAAATTTGATTACCTCTTGGCAATTTCGGACCCCTCATCTCCATCTCCAAATGAAGCAAATAATCATGTTTTCTTGTTATTCCATATATGCATGTTCTTGATATATATACATTGCACATATAATAGACATTAATTATATATACCAAATTCGATTACCCCTATTTCCTTTAATCCTTTGACCTTCCTCTTTCGCCACCCTCAAATGATGCAAACAATCAGCCCATTCTTTCTTTTAAAGGGTGGCCATAATTAGCGGATCATGTTTTCGATGGGTCGCCAAGAATTAACAGATCTAAAGTAACTATATATATTTTAATATCTACATATATACATGCATTGTCCAAATAATGAACATTCCTTTTAGTCACAAACACGCCAAATTTAATTAACTCGTGAATCTAAAAAAACCATGAAAAAACTGGACCAAAACTAAAAAACCATGAAAAAATGAAGAATAAATTAGAAAAAGGGTGCTACACTGCTGATTCAGTTTGGTTTGCCCCCAAACCAAACAGAACCAGTCCGGCATTGGTTCGCATTTTGGCAGACCATGATCCATTCATATAAGCACAGATATGATGGTATCAAAATGCATGATCTTGATATCATATAGAACACAGTTTGTTCCCCTTGTAGGGTTTTCATGACACCTAATGGCTAATACCAAAACACAAACACAAATTGACATTTTTTGGTCCCATACACAGGACCAGGGAGCAACAATAAAGGCTTGGACCAAAAAGTGCAATGATGACGGTTCAAGTCCTAAGGCAGCCTCAAAATGCAACAAATGTGAAAGGTTAGGTCTATGCCCAATCTTCCCCTCCTAGATTACCGAACCATAGCTAGGTAATGGCTTTACACATGCCAAGGGCTGCCTACCTTGTTGACCCCAAAGAAGCTGCATGGAGAAATTCGTGCATTTAAAAGGCATATATTTAAAAAATCCTTGTTTAAATCCTTGTTTGTTAGAAAAACAGCTAATGAAATCGAATTAGATCAAAAGCTGATGTGTCTACATATTACATTGAATTAAGTAGGCTTTCATGGACCCATTTTTAGAATGATTTTTTGTTGGGTCCAATAATCCACCATGTTCTGTACAAAACACTGAAAAACTTTTTTTCTAAAGTTACTTTTTCAAATGTTGTCTCTTCTCTTTATTTTTTAAAATAATAACAATGTTTTGGTTATTTCTTAAGACTGCATTTTGAATTTTAGATTTAAAATTAAGATTTTAGTTTTCCATGAATCTAAATTTTTTTTATTTCAAAAGCTGAGATTCTTTTTTTTTAATATTCTTTGTTTAGAATCTTGTGTTTTGATGCTTAGTGCTGGAATTTCTTTTGAAAAGAAAATATTGGTTCAGTACGGCATGCAAAAAACATAGTTACATGGATCAAGAAGTGGATTGTGAATTTAGTAATTCTAAGAACACTTTGTCATGGTTTTCTTTGGGATGTTTTGATTTTTTTTCTTTTTTTGGTGTTTCATTTGACTTTTTCGCTATATTAATATTGCAAATTCACAAGGAATTATCTTCAGTGGAGGCATGTAAAGAACTTGCATCATGCTGGTGTTATAATAGAAGGTGCCAACTAGTGTGGTTCATAAAGTCATTTGGAATTGTTACCAATGACCTAGGTTCAAGTCCCGCCTCACACAACATTTGGCAAAGTTTCCTCCCATATGAGTTGTGTGTGTGTGTGTGTGTGTGTGTGTGTATCACAATAAGTATGAAAAATAAAACAAGAAAGATAGGGTACAATCTAAGTTATGGAGAACCTTGGTAAGAAAATGGCTGACAAGATTCAATGGACCCATGCAATTACCATTTGTAGTAAATATCTAACCAGGGTGCATTTGTTAACCATTTTGGGATCACTCCGGTGATCTTGGATCACTAGTGTTCCTAATTGTAAGATGATCTAATCTTCAGTGATTAAAAATCACCGTATTTGATCTAGTATATCATAGTGATCAAGGATCACCGTTGATCTAACATCACCATATTTGGTATGCTATGGAAATCCAATATTACTAGCCATAAAATACCAAAATTACCCTTATTATATTAATATTATATTACTATAACATATATAATATAATATCTTATAATATAATATATTAAATTATATCATATATTATAATATATATTAATATTATATTATTATAATATTATATATATAATATAACAGTATAGCATATTGCATTGTATTATACTATATTGCAATAGATAAATTATAACATAATATAGTATAATGTAATATAATATGATTTCATTAATTATAATATAATATAATATAATATAATAAATAGTATCATATATTATATCTTATATAGTATATTATAAATAAAAGGTTACTAATATAATATAATTAAATATTATTATATTAAAATTATATTATATTATAATAATATAATATTATGTAATAATATAAAATAATACATTATATTATATTGTAATATAATAATATAATAAGAGGTAGACTTAGCTATATTCAAATGTGGCCAATTCTAGATCCATTCACCTTCTCCACCCTTGAATCCTGCAATTCACAAATCCCAAAGATGGAAAAAGTGAAAAAGGTAAGGTGGCTCTGGGATCCTTATAGATCAAAGGGTGGAAAAGGTGATAGGATCCTAAACTTAGTTACATTCGAATGTAGCCAACTCTACCTCATGTAATAATAAAATAATATAATAATATAACATATTAATTTTATATATCATATTATATATAAATTATTACTATTATAATATATTTATTATAAATAAAGGGCATTTTGGTATATAAATTTTAGTCCAAGATCATCATAAGAGGGTGATCTTGGATCATCGCCACATAGGATTACGCTAATGCAACCAAAAGGGGTGATCCCATCACCATCCCATAGATCACCCCATACCAAACGCTCCCTTAATGACTAGTGCACAACAAGATAGATGAAACCATGGTCGAAGTATATAAATTAGAAACAAAATAGCGATTGCGTACACAAGCACCAAATGGATTAAAAATAATGTTTCTTCATAAAAAATTTTTAAAAAAAAGTTTCTCATTCTAAAGGAGATATATGCATATATATATATACAAATGTCTAATATGTATGCCTGCGTACCTGAGTAGTTCCATTTCTTGAAAATATCTAGCCATTAACGACTAGCACACATAAGATGAGCTATTTTTATAAATGGGGTGAAAATACACCCATTTAACAAAATCGGGATGAGAACAAAAGTTTTTGCAAAAATTGTGTTAAAGTGAAAAACGCCATTTGAAATGGCGTTTTTTAGGCCAAAAATCAGCCCCGTCGATGCCACCGTGGAGGCTGAGTGGCGATTCTAGAAACGTCACTCCGCGTGGTGTTTCTAAAATCGCCACTTAGAGTGGCGTTTGTGGCGTTCTAAAAAACGCCACTCTGCGTGGCGTTTTGAAAAGCACCACGTCGTGTGGCATTTTTAATCGCCACGGCGTGTAACTCTGTTGATCGGGGTGGGTAGGAGCGGGTCGAGTCCGTATCGCCGCGGAGCAACTCTATTGCCGGTCAGCCTCCAAATGGTTTGGCTAGCTCAGATAAGAGCACTTCAAGCTATTCAAATAGATCCAGTCCAGAGTAGTGGTGTGTTACTGGGTCGGTACTTCAAGTTCTGTCCCCCGACACAGCTTGCTTGGAAGCCATGGCAAGCTTTTATCCAGATTGTACCGGTTCTTGGCTCGCTCGCTCAATTCGCTCTAACGCTCGTTTACGAGTGGAGTGATACAGCCCTTATTGAAGTAGGGCGAGGCCTTACTACACGAGCTCGTAAGTCAAGCACGGAACGAGCCTTGTCTACGAAGCTTCGCTTCCTCGTTTTGCTTGCTTCTGGCGAAGAGTTCACAGCTTAGGATCAGAAGGAAAGATCTCAGGAATAGCTTTTTTGACTTAAAATAACGCTGTAGCGTTTTTAGTTCAAAAACGCCACACGATGTGGCGTTTTCAGAAAAGCCACTTGGACTCAACCGTGGCATCGACGTGGCTGATTTTTGGCTTGAAAAACGTCATTTCAAATGGCGTTTTTCACTTTAACACCATTCTTGCAAAAAGTTTTGTTTCCACCCCGAATTCGTTAAATAGATAAATTTTCGCCCCATTTATAAAAACAGCTCCACATAAGATAGCTAAAACCATGGTTGGAGTTTATAAACCAAAACACAAGGGGCATGCGTGTGTACATATTTGTGCGTGTATGTATACATGTACCCATGTAGTTCCCATTTCACATAAATATCTATTCACGAATGACTAGTCCAATAACAAGATCACCAAAACCATGGTTGGAATTTATGAATCAGAAACAAATAGTTGTAATAGTAACTTGGTTGACATTTGTTTTATAAGATATTAGAGACCAAGAAAATGCCTAATGAATGAAGAGCACTATAATACCAATTTATAAGAATAAAGGTTCAAAACTATTCTAACTATCACGGTATTAAACTCATAAGTCATACTTTAAAATTTTAGAAAAGGATTATTAAGCATGGTTGAGAATAACACAAAAATATCATAGGATTAATTTGGTTTTATGCTAGAAAGGTTGATTATAAAAGCTATTTTTATTTTGAGGACGTAAATAGAGAAGTATAAAGAAAAGAAATAAGAATTTCATATAATTTTTATTGATTTATATAAAGCATATAATAGAATCCTAGAAAAGTCTTATAATGGGTATTAAAAAAAAAGGAGTGCTTATTAGATATATTAAGTTATTAATGTAATCATGGACATATACGATGGAGCGGTTACTAGTATAAAAGCCACTGACAGTAATATCAATGAGTTTCCAATTATAGTAGATTTACATCAAAGATCTGATCTTAGTCTTTAACTTTTTATGCTAGTTATAGAAGAGTTTAATAGGTATATTTAGGATTATATTTCTTAGTGCATGTTATTTGTCGATGATATAATACTAATGAATGAAACTAATTTTGGGATTAATCATAAATTAGAATCATAGAGAAGTGCATTAGAATTTTAAGGTTTTAAGTTAAGTAGGGCAAAAATAGAATACATAGAATGTAATTTTAGTATAGCAACAGTGATGAAGGTAGAGTAAAAATTAAGAATCATGAAATTTCTAAGAGTGATTATTTTCAGTATTTAAAATTAATTATTCATAAGAAAGGGAAGATTAAGAAGGATGTTATCTATAAGATTAAAGCAGGTTGGATAAATGAAAAAGTGCAACTAGAATAATACGTGATCGTAGGATAGTTGCCAAGTTGAAGAGAAAATTTTATAAGACCAGAATAAAACCAGCTACAGAATGTTAGATAGTTAAAAAATATGTACACAAAATGAGTGCGGTTAAAATAAGAATGTTGAGATGGATATGTTGTAATACCAGAAAAGATATAATAAGAAATGAAATCATTCAATAAAAAAAAAGTAGAGATAGTACCATTTGAGGACAAAGTGAGTAAAGGAAGACTTAGATAATTTGATCCAAGGTTTGCCATTCCGGAAACCATTTTGGTATCAAACCAATATTGTTCGTCACATGTCATGCCATACGGAATCGATGGCATACCGGTTAGGTGGATCAAGAAGCCCTAACCCATGAACAATCGTGAATCAGGCCAAACCAAATGGTTCATTTTGGTTCAATACATCGGTACGGGGTCGGTTCAGTCAATTTACCCTCTGTACTGAACCAAGAGGCCAAACCATTCTGATTTTCAGCCGGCTCAGGACAGTTCGGCATATAATGATTTGATCATTTACAATGTGGATTTAGGAATGCATAGGTACAAAGAAATCATTTGATACACATAGAAGGAAGAAAAGGTAGAAGTAGAAATTATATGTGAGGAATTAAAAAAGAAAAGCTTAATATCTTTCCATCATGCAGAAAGTTTGGCTCTAAACCAAGCATAATGAAGAAAAAGGGTTCATATAGTTAAAGCTTTGTTGTTGTTGTCGTCTAAAGAAAATTAAGTTCCCCATTCCAAAGGAAATATATATGTAATGTATGAATGTATGTATGCGTGCATTTATATATTTTCTGAGTGTATTTTTAGGTTTTAAAGAACATCAATTTAGAAGTGAGTAGCACTTGCTCAACAAGGATTCATGTGCATTTCAAGTCAAATAAATAAATAAATAGTGTCGGTAGATTACATGAAGCCAAAAAATCTGACCAAGTTTTTGGTTTAATTCTTCAGATAATGTTAAATTAAGTCTTATTTGCATATTGTCATATAAAATTTCAAAAGTTTATTTCCCCAAGCATTTTCAGAGAATATTTTATTTGACCAAAGATAGTAATGTATTTTCTGGAAACTACAGGATAGTTAAAGAATCGAAATAACAACAGCTTTAGTGAGCAATCAAGCATGTAATATGATGACAAGAAGAAGAAAAACAAATGACAAGTATGCATGGAAATATTTGTGAAAAGAAGATGGAATATGCATCAAGAGGGTTCAGAATTTTGGATGGTACCTATCAAATATAAGAGCCCTAAGAGGATTTTCAGCAGTGTCCTTAGGGGGAGGAATCCTTGTGATGATAGCATTCAGAATTTCAGTTATACCAATTCCCTCCTAATAATAGAGGAAAAACAACTAAGAATGAGTCTCTCTCCTAAATTCCATTTAAAAACAAATGGTTTATGCACTGTGTTGAACATAAATTTCATATGCTCAAATAAGCAAAACAAACTACCAAGAAACTAACCTTAGCTGAACAATGAATTGCATTACTGCAGTCTAATCCGATAATCTGCAGAAAAGACAGTCACGTCTTGAATAATTAAATACCATGTAACTAAAAGTATATAGTTATGTAAAACAAATTTGAACATTCATAGCAACTATTTTGCCTCAAGTTACAAAATATTTAAATGAACCCTGCAAGCAGGCATGCTAATTGGAATCAAGGGCCCAAGCCCCCACAAGAATTTTAAAGATCTCCTCTGATTATTCCTTCAAATCTTTGTAGTCCCTTACCAATTAGATGAACCTGTGCCTAGCCCCTCCCTCTGTCCTCTTGGGACTCTCCATATCTCTTTTTGAGAAGCATGTAATAAGGAGTACATTATCAGGCTAAGAATTAACATTAGAATTTCAAAATTACAACACTTCCTCAGTCTCAAATGCTTGTAATTAATTCTTAATAAGACTTAATTCAATTTTTAATCTAGCCAAATAAGATTCCAAATTTTGTTTGACAATAAAATTTGAAATTTGCAAGTGGATCTGAATTATTGTTTTTGTTCTCAATAGCTTTTTCTGCATCATAGCCATTTCTCTTGTAATATCTTGGATTTCTTCGGTAACAACAAATAAATATTTAACTTAATTAATTAATTAAATTGTGCTTTTGTTAATAGTTGTTGAGTGGATTTGAGTGTATTAAAATTTCTTGACAACACCCCCCCCCCCCCAACACCAAAGGAAAAAAGGAGCAGTGGTCTGGTGCAAGCATCAGTGGGCCCCAATCCCACTTCAAAAGAGGCAGGGAGACATCCCAAATTCTCAATAGCCTTGTTCCCACTTCATTTTGAAAAAATGAAAAAAAAAAGGACAAAGAAAAATAGAACCGAGTCGTGTAAGGGCCAAGGGACATGCTCTTGTAAACCTAGTGGAAAGAGAGAAAGAGAGACCATACGACATCCTCACGTGCACGACACGAGAGATTGACGGTCCTTGAAGCCAAAGCCCACCTTATGAGGGCACTAAGATCTAGAGAAGGGCCTTGCCACCATAAGCAGAGATGACTGGACTGGAGCTGTCATAATTACTGAAGCTAGAGTAGTTAGGGCCCCCTACAGGAGATCAGGACATGAAGAGCTATAACATCCCAAATCACGAAACATGTATCCTAATCTTGAAGCATAAAATTTATCATGAATGAAGGGCACTTTTGAAATTTATTCAATGTCATTTGAGCAATTAATGAGGGGTATAAAGGGAAAGGATACCAAAGTCATTTGAAAATTTGTTAAAGGTATAAAAGAGAAGGACTCTGGAAGTTATTTGGAAATTTGTTAAGGGTATAAAAGAAAAGGGCTTTGGAAGTCATTTGATAGTTTTTCAAGGGTAAAATGAGGATTTAACCAAGGGCAAAGTAGCATGGTGGAGAGTGTGCCATGTGGACTTTGAAAGGGCTTTTTGGGGATTTGTTTGAGGGCAATTTGGGGATTTTTGCCAAGGCATTAAAACCCACTTACCCCTTGTTTCATCCACCCGTAAGAAAAATTTAAGAGAGAAGGAGAGGAAGGTGGTGGAAGAAGAGGAGAAAGAGTTCAGCCGTGGGAAGAAAAAGAAGAAAGAAAGAAGAAGAAGAAAAAAGAAAGGAAGAAGAAGAAGAAGAAAGGAAGAAGGGGAAGGAAGCTTGGTATTTTCTTGTCATTTTTAAGGTAATCCCTAACCTTCTAAGCTTTAGATTAATGATGAAATTATGTGTTAGAGAGAAAAGAAAAGAGATAAGAGAAGGTTTATGTTTGATGGAAGGAAAGATGGAAACCCTAGTATGCAACATGTAGAATGAAACCTTTCCTTATATTATTTTTATATCTAGTTTAAGAGATAGCATGCATGCATGTTTCATGAAAATCTAGGTATATATCGCCTAAATAAATTCATATGTAGTAATATAGGTCAAGGAAATCAGGCAAGGGAGTCTTTTCAAGAGGGGTAGCAACCGTGGAAAAGAGGAAATAGCAAAAGGTGAGTGGGTTTCTCATCTAGCTTTGAAAGGGCTTTATGTAATGTATGATGTAATTTAGTTACCAAACCAAACAAATGCTATGATTTATGAAATGTTTCGATAGCCTATGTATGGGAAATGAGAACTAAGTTTCATAGTGATTTTAAAACATGTATTTATAGTTAAGAATGTTTTTAAGGGTAAAGCATATGTATTAAGAGAAGGTATTTTGAAAAGTGAGCATAGATTTCATGAAATAAATGTTTCAAGTGGAACCATAGGTTTCAAGCAAAAAGGTATCAAAGCAAAGCATGTATTTAAAGTTTAAGTATAAGATTAAAAGCATTGTCTAAAGACAAAGCATGAGTTTAAAGTTAAAACAATAGATTTTGCCTTTCCAGTATATGTTTGCATGAGCATACATGAATAGAAATGTTCTAAAGAAAGTATAGCATTTTGTAGTGGGATTATAAACTACATTCTGAAGTATTTTTAATAACATATAACATTAAAGCATTGGGCCATTTATGGGGCTGATTACTCTGTATACTATGCCATAGCATGAGCATTTCACACACTATTTACAGCCGGCACCTCCTTGCGATTCGATCGTACTATGATCCCAAGGTTAGGGGGAGTACAAGCTAGATCAGCCCAGTGGGACAGATTGCAAGCAGCCCAGTGAGGCAAGAATCACAGCTCAGTAAATAGCTAGATTACTATATAGCCCGAGGGGGCACAGAGATATTGGCCTATGAAGGGGGCAACGAGGAGGCCCAGGAAAAAGGGGCAAGTTCACACCTGGGATGAACCGCACATGTGAGGGGTGTCATATGGTGCAGGGATCCTCGACGTTCAACTCACTCATCCACTGAGAGTACATCTGCAGGAGGGCGACTGTAGGGATGTACCTTAGTGGTAGCACACCCAGCCCGACAATATGAGATCTTATAAAAATGGTATTTCTTTATTTAAGTTATATTATTGGAAGCATAAGCTAACTTATAAGTTAACTTATCTCATTTAAAAAGGTTTCTGTATCTATTTCCAATATGTGGTATCGGTATTTCTATCGATTTTATAAATGTGGATTCTCTGTTTTCCCCATTGTTAAATGGATATCCAATCACTGGGACTTAGGTCTCACCCTTCTATTGTTCATATTTTTATTTCAGATCAGAGTTAGAAATCTTCGAGCTAGCAACTGAGTCTAAAATACTCAAGGACCTAGCAGGTGGGCTTAGCATTTTAGTTCCAGTAGCATTAAATTTTTGTGTGTTATTAGTGTTTGGAGAGGGTGTTGGTGGATGTAAAGGGGATTGTAAGATACTCTTGTATGCTAAGAGTAGTAACTGAGATAGTGATGTAAATGTTAGATTTAGCCTGAAAATGAAGAGTGATGTGTATGTAGAATATGTTTTTACTAAGCAGGACTAAGAAAATTGTGTTATTGCTTGATGACATGTGATTAAATTGAGCAAGTTAAATGTTATGGACAGGATTATGTATGTTGAGCATGTAACTTATGAAAATTTGATAGGGTTCACTGTGCCTTATGATCCATATCATAAGACTAGCAGAACTCTACCCAAATTTCTATAAGGAAGCATGTGTCGGGGAGAGGTCCCGACAAGGGCACTTTAAAGAATGCTTCCTTCATGGATTGAGAGACCTAGGGCCAATTTGGATTAGTTGTTCGCCCCAGCTATTAGCCAATAGCTATCTCACATAGTTGTTACCATTCACTCTTACAATTTATGAGATTAGCTGTTGGACAACAACCACTTAAAGGTATCCCAATAGCCAATCCAAACATGGTCCTAATTGGTGTTACCACAGGACAAACAAGCGGATCACCCATTTCATGTACTGTCTCAAGCAAGAAAACCACAGAATATGCAGGTGAGCTGATGCAAGGGTTTCAAGGTCCCGGCCCCATCTTAGGTCCTGCAATCTTACAATAAAGAGACAAAAGAAACCAGGTAGGGCTAGAAGTGGGAGCTAGCCAATGGGCTAAGCCCAAACTAATTTGGACCAGTTTGAGCTTAACATTAGAGCCCAAAAAAATTATGAGCCGGGCTTAGGCTATTACTTGGCCCAACCCGAGCCCAAACCGAACCTGAGCCTAAAGAAGGCCCGAGGCATTAGCTCTTAAGTCTGAATCTAACACAAATGTAATATCAAAACTTTAAAATGTGGCAAGACTTATAAATTTTATATTAAATTTTCTATCAATTGTGTAAAAATAGCTCTCCATATCATAACAAATTTTCTAAAGTTATTAGATATAATTATTTTAAATATTGCTTGTTTTTATGCAAACATTTAAAAACTGAAAATCGACTCCGTCAATCCAATTTTTAGATCAAATGGATTGTTGTGGGTTGACCCAATTGGGTTTTGGGCCAAGCCCAGGCCCTCCGCTGGGCTCAGGCCTAATTTTGAAAAAAAAAAATTTGGGCTTGAGCCCGCCTTGAAGCCTAAAAAAAAAATTTCAGGCTAGGTTCGGACTAGGGCATGGTCCGACTTGGCCCAGCTCACTTCCAACCCTACCACCCAGATTTGAAATCTTATTGCCAATAACTATAGTCCTTGTTGGAGTATTAGGAGTTGTGTCAAGTAGAATACAAGATTTAATCAAAATAAAAGATACAAGAGAGTTTTGGTAGTCCAATTCTTAGATGAATTTAACATTAGAAAGATTGAAGTGACAATTAAACTAAGCTTGAGTCAGGGCTACGAGAGTTAGTCCTAGCCCTAGTTGACTCTATTTCCAAGTTAAGAAGTGGGATTGGGTTGGTTTCCTGCAACTAGTAGGAGTCAAGTGAACATAGCAGCTGTCAATGCACAGATGGTGTTCTTGTTGGATTCTCTTATCTATCACTTATAAAAGGCCATCATAAATTTCCCTCGGGAAGTAGAGTGCACATGGAGAGCTAACTCTCATCTTGAAGTAGGTTATCCTTTGATTTTGGTTGCGAGAGTACCCAAGGATTGAGTAGAAGTTTTCGTGGAGGGTGTGGCACCTTTAAAGTTGAGAATGGGACCATGCTAAAGAATGAGAAGTGGCCAAGTAAGTCCTGAGAAATAGTGAGATTGAATGGCACAGTTGAGGTATTTGATTTTTAATATAATAAATATTTATTAATATCTTGATTTTATCCTTTCTCTAATATTATTTTGAATACATATAGCCAATTTTTGGCATATTCACTTTTGAAATTTCTGTATAATGTAATTTCTGAAAACCTATAAAGGCCGTTTTGATTTTCTGATAATTAATTTTCTGGAAAGCTATGTTCTGGCTTTAAAGCTTCTGAATATTAAATAGTTTAAAGGTTAAACTTCTGTATATTCTGTTTCAAGAACTTAATTTCTATGAAATAATATCATATAACTTAATTTTAGTGAACAGAAAATTTTGTGTATTGGTTTCTGTACAATAGATTATAGCAAAAAGATTTCTGAATGGTATATCTCTCTGCATATAAGATATTTCAACTATTTAAAAATTCTACAATCAGAATTCTACAATTAATTGAGCTTATAAAACAATGTGTTATGAATGGAGCTTGTCATGATTGAATAAAAATAGAAAATTGATTTCTGGATTCTATTATCGTAATAGGTAATTCAAAGTATAATAGGATTTTATGTGGGGATCTTTATTTTGGGGCTAAGTATGACTCTGAGGTTCACAACCTTCTCATAGACTTGTAGGTCCCTATGAATATTTCCAAATATCACTTGGAGATCATGCAAATTCAAGAAATTTATATAAAATTATTTTAGTTGTATTTTGATTTGTTGTTAATGATTATTAGGTCCTTGAGAGGTTGTTTTTGGTGTAAATCAAATCACACTTTGGAGGCTATTGGCTGCTATAATTGAAAAGAGGTCAAGTCATAAGTGATTATACATGATATAGACTATGATTTTCCAAACTAAGTCTACAATTGTCGTTTCCTTTGTTTTTAAAGGATTTTGAGATTATACCTTTCTTTGAAACTAGATTATCATGTTCTTGAAAGTGTTTCTTTAATGATGCAACTCATTAATTTAAATTTATGATTTCATAAAAGTTACTTGTGGTTACTTTGTAGATGATGAGGAAAGTTGTATTTTGTCAAATGCTATTGTTCGAAGCTTCCAGTCTGTTACATTGCTGAATAAAAGTACTGATCCAACACCTCAAATGTGGGCACACTTGTCAGTTAGAGGAAGCAACTTTATGCGGTGTAAAACTGTCAAAATAAAAAGGATTGCATTATATCATAAATTGGTGTTTTAAGCATTTCTCTTTGATCTCTTACATTAGCTAGGGTATAATTCCCTTAAATTGTCCATGATATACTAAGATAAGTCATAAATGATATTTTCCTAAAAGTTTTTTTTTTTTTTTTTTTTGGCACCTAGGAGTAGTTCTGTTTTACCCAAGATTTGATATCCATGGTTTCAACTTTCAAGTAAAATGGGAGGCAATTTTACCACCAACCTCTTCAATCTCCTTAGAAACACGATCTGGCTCAGCGCCTGGGAGATCTATTTTATTCAAAACCTACATCAGAGAAGATGCTCATTAATACATTTCATCATTAATGTACATTGAGATTACATAAAGTTTAAATTAAAAGTTGAGTGCAGCAGAAAGACCAATAACAGTGGACTGCATGTAAGCAAAAATTTTAGTAGTTTTAAAGAAATAATTGCTGGTGTTATTTATCTTCCATCATTGCATCTGCATATAAGGAAACAAATTTCAGTCATTAGTAACATCAAAATTTCTTAATGCAACTGATGGAACTTATCCAATCAATTTTCAAGTGCCAAATTTATTAATTAATAATGTGAACTCTAATGAAGTGTCTCGATTTTTTCTTTCACGATAACATGTGACATAAAAATAATAAAAACAAAATTGTGACAAAATTCCTCTAATTAATCAATTTAGTCTATTAGTCAACAAATTTACATATAATTGTGCATTTATACTTATTTTTATTTGTTTATTTGGTTACTTTTTATTTTATGAAGGTGTGCACTGCAAATGACATCAGAGGTTGAAGTTTTATACTTTGGGATGCTTGAATACTTGATATTCATGCCTGATCTGAACCTGCACACAAAGTAGACTATTTGCTGCCCTTGAGTTGTTCCAACTGATATCAGGACAAACAAATGCAAGGATGGCTGGAATGGCCTGCAATGCATGAAAAAACCTAGGGAAGGGTTTAAATTAGGGTTAGGTCCTATTTGATTGCTAGCCGTCCTGAACCTGTATACAAGACAGTAGTGATCCTTCTTTGAGAATAAGGACAAGTACAAGATCAAATAAACCATTTCTAGAATTTTGGTGATGGGGAAGGATAGAAGGAACCAAGTTTGAAATGGTTTCAAGCTATACTAGAAGCAATATTGCTGATCCATCATTTAAATTTAGCAAATAAAGTATGAAAAATGGGGATCAAAGTTAATAGAAGAGACCATAAAGGAAAAAAGTGAGAGATATATAAGAAGTGTCAAACTAGACTAAAGAAATTGTTTCTTTCTTTTGAAACAAATCAAACACAATACTTGAATGGGTTAAATCCCAGTACTGTGGCACACCCTGTCTGGAACCAAGTATGGCAAATAGACAATCCCAGGCCAGTCCTAAATAACCATTAACAACAAAAATGAAGAGAAAATTTGAAAAAATAAATCATAAAATTGATATCGCAGGATGCCAAGACACCTTGAGCATCAAGATGCAAGGTTCCCAGCCCATCTAGAGGGACTCAAGATCTTCAATGCATCCAAGGCCCCACTTTGTCCCCAATCCAGTAAGGTAAAGACAAACCAAAAAGGACCACAGATCCTCAATTTTTAGGCAAAAGCCTGCACCACACAACCATGATATAGATAAACTATAATCTAATGAACAATGAGTTTCTGTCATGCATCTTCATTGATAAATCTCTTAAAGGTGAATAAATTGATAGAATACCCCAATGATACGAGAAGTAATAAATCAATGTGAAGAAGATGAGAGAAAGACCCTCACTGGTATAATCTCAAGGTTATTTTCCAGAGCCAGATAAACATTAGCTAATGTCTGAGCTTCCACACCCTGAATCATTATAGTTCAATGAGAATAATTGGTCACAGCAATCCAAAAGGAATATAGTTATTGAAAGAAAAATTTGCAATTGAAGCAGAAATCTAATTTCTATAACATCCATATCGTATCATTAGCCCTGCAATATAAGTTGTTTGCAGTAAAACTACTCTTTCAATAAAGTCAGAACGAAAACAACTGCACCTGAGAAGCATCTACAACTAGAAGGGCACCTTCACAAGCTGCAAGAGAACGAGAAACCTGGCCACCAAATGGAATAATTTTCATTATTTAATAAAGTAGGCCATTCTTGTCTAAAAGAAATGTAGAATTAATCAGTATAAGCCATCACAGAGCAGCTTGGTCCTTTTGTGATGGTGCCAATGAAGGAGCCTTTTTGTACCCATCAGTGCAGCCAGGGTCTAGTAAGCCAGAAAACAACTTCTTCCCAATATCAACTTCTATCTATGATATTTATGTAAAGCTTCCCTAATAACCTTCCTACTAGTTAAAATAATGAATGCGTCCTTATTTACACTAAATAAATTTTGCTATATAAAAATTTAATATGTGATGCTATGTGCCACTTAAACTAATCAAGACAAATGGATGAAAACTTTCAATATCATACATTATAATGCTTCAATTCCTTCATATTGCAAAAGTATTACAAGATGATGAAATAAAAATAAATTTATCATACCTCATATGAGAAGTCAACATGCCCTGGAGTATCAATTAAATTAAGGCAATATGGCTCATTTTCCAAAACATAACGCATCCTAGCTGCCTACAGTAAAGAATTAGACATAAAGAAGAAAAGCAAATCATAAACCGTGTATTGAAGATTATCACCAATCAAGAATTTATATAACTTGCCAAAGCATAATGCAACCTAGCTGCCTGCAGTAAAGAATTAGATGTAAAGAAGAAAAGCAATTCACCCATCAAGTATTGAAGATTATCACTAATCAAGTATTTCTATAACTTTCAAGATCAAATAATAACATATAAGAGGGATATCAAACCACATAATCGCATTTAGTAATGCAGTTCAAAAGTGAATTATGCATAACTAAGAATTATTTATGATTTAATCACAGATATTAACAAAACAGACTAAAAATAACAACACAACGAGCTCACTTTCCAACAGATTTCAGAAATGCTGATTCAAGACTATCTGCTATTTATGTGCAAGCTGCAGGGGTACCAGATTTAATCTTTAATTGACATAAAAAATAATGAATCTAATATTGAATTTAATTTGATTAGATAAATTTGAAGCACATTAAATTCTTAATGAAATTGATGAGAAGAGGAAGCATAATTGACTAAAAAATCATGTAACCTAGTCATTCAGACTGATGCAAATAAAAAACTTGGCCATAAATAATCTTTAGTCTCCTTGCCAAAGATTATAATTAAAATATATGACAAAGGAAACTAAAAGTGCAAAAGCACTCTTGATAATGAAAATGTTTAACCCACTTATCTTCATACAAATAAAAAATTTATCATAATGCATGTTATTAGTAAATAGTCATTAGTCTCCCTTTCAATATTTTAAATAATATATTATGAGATTCAGAAGGTGAATTTTGTGATCTCGTTGCTTCTTGAAATTTATCCAACAAGTAATGACAACTTATATTACATTCATCTTCAGAAGTTCTGTGAACCAAAGGCAACCAAAGTTGAAATTCCACCATATGAGATAGCCAAATTAGCCTACAATCCAATGGTCAAGAATCTCAAGAAACTTGAATAGCTGAAAACAATGGAAAAGGTATTCACCAAGCAAAATACCTTTATATCTAAATGGTATTGAGAAATTTGAGAGTTTTTTATGTAAAATTGTAAATATAAATGCTGAAATAGATTTCTTGGAGTAATGAGCATTGTGCAGTTGAGTTCTTGCAATTTGATTATTATGCCATGTTCTGGAATGTAGAACACTAGTTTTTTTTTTTTTTTTTTTGGGTCTGGGGCCATGACAGATTGATAATTGACCACTCCTGGACCTCAAGAATTCAAGTTTTGTTGCTAATACCATCCCAGTCTGTTACCAATTCAACAGAGTACCAAGACACTCCTGTCTGAACACTCTAGATGGGTGGGAATCCTAGTTCAGTACCTGGAAGCCACTTTTTTTTTTTGTATTTTTTTTTCATTTTCTCCAAGTCTTGAACTTTTGTTGTTTTTAATGAATTTTTACAAGTTTTAATATTTTTAATAGGATTTTTGAACCAATGATGGGGTTTGTGGGGTTTAGTTTCTTCTTCTCCCTTCTCTCCCTTCCTCTCCTTTCTCTCTTTCTCAGTTTTCCTCTCTCTTGTGATCAAACATCCTTTTTTATGAAGGCCTAGTTGCCCCAACTGGTATGGGATAACTCAGCTAGCATCTCGATCTATCCTGACCAATACCAACAGATATAGTCTGGGCATCCTGGTTCATGAGTGCACTGGTACCTCTAGGGCATCTCAAGTACTATTCTCTCATCAGAACAATATGATACAAGAAAGACATGCTGGTACCATCAAGATGCGAATTCTTGCTTGAACCTGGAATTCTGTTTCACCAGTTGGACACATACTTTTCTTCCCACAGGAGACATCAAGATTAGCATTCCAAAAATTATCCACTTCAGCTGTGCTATTAGCATTTGGTTTGAGCAAGACTAATCCAACTTGGATAAAATCTTATCAATAGGTTCAGAATCTGCAGCTATTTTCCATCTATTGCCATAAGCAGGCTCCCTTGTGCAATTCTACTTTAAATATTTGATGCAAAGGCATCCCCTCTATGACACAGAAGTCTCCAATCCAAGGTTCACCATCTCGATATCAGATCCTATACTAGTAACACACTAGTACAGTTTCAGTAATGCTCAATACATGGGTCGGTCCGGCATATTGAGACTCGATACACTATCTATATCAAGACTCGGTTCAAGACCAATATGGTATAGTATGTTCAGTATAAGGCAATATGCACTGGTATGGCATACCATGCTCCCATCCTTTGTGATCCAAATAGATGATGGACGACAACTAGCAACTAAATACCTTTTGCATCTTAGAGGGATCCATTCATACCCAACTTATAGCTATTATAACCTCTCAAGGGAGCTGTCAGACAGACTTTGGAGGATTTATTGCAGAGATATGCCTGAAAGAGACATGTTTTCACATCCCAAAGGGATTTCATACTCAACTTTCAGCTCTTACAACCTCTCGAGGGAGCTCAAGTCAGACAAATTTTGGAGGACTTGTTGCAAGGATACGTACACAGCACTTGAAAAACGAGATAATTAACCTAAGCAGTAGACTCATCCATATAAAGATGCCCTACCAGACTAGCAAATGCACCTAAAATTTTCCAGGGTTAATCTAAGAAAAGAAACTTAAATTACAATGATATTTGCAGCAAGTTCCTTTTCAGACCAATATCATTGGGCTTCTTCCTTAAACGACAGGTTTTCCATAAATTAGTTAGGGTACTGAATCAATCAGCATGATTCAGAACAGTTTGGGGCAGGCCGGGCCCCCTTACTACCCCAATAATAGAGGGAAGATGGAGAAGGCCATGGGCCCATTATTGCCCCAATAATAGAGGGAAGAGGGACCTTTTCTTCACACTTTCCAATGGTTTTAGGATAGAAAATTCACAGAAGTGGGATTTTTTGCTGATTTTGGAGGTAAATCCAAGAAAATTAAAGTTTAATTTGCTGCCTTCTCTTCATTACCCTCTTTATTTTCATTTTGATGTCTAAAATAGGCTAAAAATTGGTAAAATCAGAGGAAATCATACTAAAATTTTGTATTTTAGAATGATTTCATGATATTTTGTAGACAAGGATGATCTACACATCGAAGAAGAAATCATGATTTTCTTTGTTGATGGTGTCTTTTTTAAATTAAAATATATATTTTTAGATTAAAAATAATAATAAATAAAATAATTTTCCAAAATTTAAAAAGAAATGCAGGATGTTTAGGGGCATGCTTACTACTAGCTATCATATTTTAATGGTAATTTATGTAAATTTGAATATGGTTATAGCTGCTTGAACATAAGCCCAAATTTAAATAAAATATATTTCATGATATGTTAGTACCTCCTATTGTTGTTGTAGTAGTAGTATTTACATATTAATTATAAAATATTTAGAATATAAAGTTATGAAAAATTAGTATCCTGAAAAATTTTAAAATTAAAAATCTTTGTCCTGGTATTTAGTTTTCTTCACCATATTGTTTAGTCTAAGCTTTCAATATTTTTCATTCTTCAATGCAATCCATCACTCTCCTCAGAACTAAATATGAACTTGATTCATCATAATATGAATCATGGAAGACGGTTTCATCTCATATTGGGCGGAATAGACCATACCAAATCGTACCAAAGCCGAACCAGTATAGTTCGCCCTATTCAATTTGGTATAGGGCCAAACCATCTTCTACCACTTGATTCAACAACATAATCATGTCGTGTAAAAAACATGAAAGCCGTAGAAGTTGATGAAACATCAGTGTCCCAAATGACCTCATAGAACCCACAAAAAGACTATTGCTTACAAGAGAAAAGGCCCACGAGATCGTTCAAGACACGGAGCTACTAATGCAAACGATCTAGAATATGGAGTAGAATCTCTGAACGTATCTGAACCCGATACCCATATCGAATCATATTGCTGACCCACATCCTTATGGATATGAATATGAATATCTATCATCCAATGCATCATCTTATAAATATCCTACATCCGATGCTTCAAGTGACTACTATATTTCAGTACCAAAGCCTCATGATACTTAAAGGTCGGATTTCATCAGTGCAATCTTTGCATCGCTAAGCCAGTATCTAACCATACATCAAGAGCAGGATGATGAGACATGGAGAACTTGAGATGATGATTCAATGAAGCGGGCCCATGATGCTTATGAAAGTTGAGATGGTCTCTCAAGCTCAAACTATGAGTAAGACCCTACGTCTACAAGAGGCATAGACACTCCACAAGATATTAGATGCTGATAAGTATTATCTATTATGTGTTTGTTATATATTTGAAATTCTTGTCCATATGCAATTTAAAATATTTTCTTCTAGTTGTCTATTACTTATATTTGCATTAGTGATACACTGATGCACTTTAATTTCATTTGACACCATAAAGAACCTCTAAACAATCAACCAAAGCACTATAAATTTAAAGAAAAATTTGTTAAAATTGAGTATACCACATTAAAAAAGAAAAATTGAAAAACTATTTAAAAATGAAAAATTAAAAAAATTAAAAAAATTAAAAAAATTAAAAAAAAATAAAAAAGAAAAAACCTAGTGTACCAATCTACTTGACCAATACGTCAAGGCATATTGTGTGTCAATGCAGTACAACCCCCATATCGTATATTTAATACTAAGAGGTTGTTTGGTATTGGGTAACCATGGAAAGATCACTAATGATCCTGCGACAGTGCTGAGAACACTCCGTTTGGCATTCCTATTTGGATAGTGATATGCCATCATCATAGGATTAGAATACTGCCAATGATCCTAATCCCATCCAAGAGAGTGGGAATGTTGGATCACCGTGGTAATAGTGATTTTTACCAAAAAATAGGAATAAATTTATTCCTATATTTATAAATCTCTCCCCTATATTATAATAATATAATATATTATATTATTTATGATATATAAATATTATACAAGAATATGTTAATATATTATAATATTAATATATTAATGATATATAATATTATAATTATACAATATTAATCTATTATATATTATAATATGAATAATAAAATTATATTAATATTATTATATTAATATGTAACTATTGTTATATTATTATAATATATAATATTAATTTAGTAATTAATATTATATTATTATCCATATTTATAATATATAATAAATATGTATAAATATATCATTATATATTATATATTATTATAATATTAATTATTATTATAGTATAATATTATAATATACTCTATTATATAATATAGTGTATATAATACATAATATATTTATAGTATTATTAATAATATT
Organism: Metroxylon sagu; assembly: GCA_017589505.3. Classification (NCBI taxonomy): domain Eukaryota; kingdom Viridiplantae; phylum Streptophyta; class Magnoliopsida; order Arecales; family Arecaceae; genus Metroxylon; species Metroxylon sagu. The sequence goes on along the minus strand of JACVBY030000443.1, from coordinate 521,089 downwards.
ATTAATCATATATTATAATATATAATTTATATATTATATATTATATTATTATTATATAATATATAAAATATATTATGCAAATAAGTTTTCAAATGTATTATTGATATTGTATGCATGATGACCTTCCATTACCATGGTATATCAAACACAGTAATTTATGATAGTCGGTGATCTTTGATTATTGGAATATCTCATACGAAACGAGGTGATGCTAAATCATTAGTGATCTTATAGCTGGTGATTAACCAAATAGCCCCTAAATGTAATAATATGATGTTTAAGGCAATGAAAAAAAAGATGTAACAGAACTCCAAAAATCTAAGCATACATAGTTTTGTCGAGATGACTAAAAAAATGTTATTTTAAATAAAATTCATAGATGGCAATAGCATTCAATGATTTTGCATAAGCAAGACGGTCAAACAAAGTATACCTGTAATTTGATTGTGATACCTCTTTCCCTTTCTAAATCCATATTGTCTAGGAATTGTTCCTTCATCTCTCTATTCTGTACAGTACCAGTCATCTGTAATAATTTATCTGCTAAGGTTGACTTCCCATGGTCAATGTGTGCAATAATGCAGAAATTTCTAATATTTGATATAGGGACCTGGTCAAAAAGAAATAAGAGGTGTCAAAAAAACCAGTGCAAATTAAATTTGTACACAAAGTTTTAAATACACAGCAAGGATTAAAGTAGTGTCCATTCTAATAGTGCACCATATTATACCCACCGTACCAACTAGGGACCGGAACATGGCACCTCTAATTCCACCAGAACATTGACCCCATTCCAGACTGTACCTCCACCCTCAGCCAACTTGTACCACCATGTAAATATCCAGCATCACTCAATATACTTTCCCTTGTTCATTTGCCAGTCCGGCACTGGCATGGTAAATGCCATGTGGTGCAATGCCAAGCCATGCCTATGCTAGGCATGCTTATTACAGCAAAGTGCCAAGTACTCGCACAATAAGGCCCTTATTGTGCTGACCAATAAGGCACTAGCACATTACTTACCACGTGCACAGCATCATACTGGGCAGCACTAAAACCCATGGTGTTCTCAAATGATCAAAGACAGTTTGAGATTCATGATTACTTAAATAGAAACAACTCTAGCAAGGAAATATCATAGTTTTAATTTTTAAGAAACAAGACTGTTATTAATAGTTAGTCTTGCAATAGGAGATAATTTAACAACATTTTCTGCAAAGACAGGGAACAGTGTATATTTTGGATGTCTTTTATTGAAAACTATAAATAATTCAAAACATGTTAAATTAAAATTAAGACAACAACAAAGAAAAATAATTCAGTTCAACAGAAAAAATAGGCAATATTTCAAGATACATTGTTATGCTTGGGAGATTCAGATTAATCATCTCAATGGATTTTATTCTTTCGTGGCAATCCAGAATATGAAAGTATGAGATTTGAATGCTAGGATAGGCAGCCTATGTAAAAAAAATTACTTTTCCCTCAAGATTGTCATGGAATTTAACATCACATTGCTTCCAGATTCTACATCTTCAAAATCAAGCTCAATGTACATTAAATGCTTCTTGATGATTAAAGAGATAAAGAAATTTACACACGCACACACACTAGGCTATAGAAAGTTCATATCAAGGTCCACAAAATCAGTACCAAGAATCGTACCAATATATTACCAATTCAGTATGGTATAGTATGCAACTCGAATCAAGATAGGGAATCAAAACATTTCTCTGTTAACCATAGTACTGCTCAGTATGGGTTAGTATCGGGTAGTACAAGATAGTTTCGCTCGATTCAGATCGGTTCGGTTTATACCGAATTGAACCTTGGTAGACCTTACTGGTATGGTATAGCACGATTAGTACGGATCGATATAGCAAATCTTGATTCATATAATTGGTCAAGCTGATTTTGACCAAAATTGCAAGACTAGATACAATTTTGATGAGTTCAATATGAAACAAAAATACTGTTGCATATAGGTTTTGCAATATGAAACAAATTGTGGTTTCTTCTTCATGCAAAAGAGCCTAAAGTGCAAAGAGCATCAGCAATAAAATATCAAATAAAAGGGAAAAGGAAAATCATCAAAAAAACCTTTAAAATCAGATAAGCATGCTACAAAAAATTAATATATTTGGTATTTTTTAAGTTCAAGCATAAGATTTATGATAGCTACTATACAATTCAAATGCAAATACAAACCAGCAGTTTTAGTTTATCAGAATGTAACAAAGAGAATAATGATTGTAATGATAATTAATAATATAGTCTCAACTATATCAATTTATTCTTCTATATATTATAATGAGAACTCTAATAGTTGGACGTTAGAAGCCAGACTCCACAAAAGTAAATCCTCTGCATACCTTATTTAATTTTAAAAAAAGCAAAAAAAAAAAAAAACTGATACAGTCTGTGTGCCTCCATGTGCCTTCTCTTCTCCCTTAGCTCTCATCACCACCTCATCCCTTCCTCAAAAATCACATGTATGACACATGTAAAACACTACTAATCAATTAATACTAATCATAACCATGAGGTACCTTAAGATGATGCTCCTTGTTATCTCCTTATCCATTATGTTGTGGATAACAGTAAGCCGTGGTTTTATACAGATGTTACTGCAGCAAGAGCAGCCATGCCCCTAAAGGGATCATAGGTGCATCCTGTAGTTACTATATTTGAACTGCATCTCCCATGTGGTCCTGATCACATGTGCCACAGTCCAGATGAGATGAAAAAATTCAGTCCAGACACAAACAATAGTTCAGTGTCCAACTTTGTTGCACAATCCAAATACAGATCATTCTACCTGGATCTTGCATCTTATTGTCCAATTAGGTCAGGTGTACATGCACAAAATAAAACAGAAAACCCTATTTTATGTTGTGAATGATAGAAAATGTTTTCCTTTTCTAAGCCTTTGTTTTATCTCATTTCCATGTCAAAATGACCATAACTAGCATGCATTTAGGACCCTTTTAATTCTATATATACGGTGTTATTTTTATCCTTTAAATTAAGTAATTTGGGATGTCTTATGAAAATCTAGAGAACATGAGATCACCATTCTTTCCAACTTGCAGGTCAGAAATGAACACAGAATTTCCCATTGATTTGTGTAAGGAGACTGTCTTGGCAGTTTGAAATATTCCTAATGTTGGCAAAACTTCAGATCATTCCAAAATTTACAATTATCTCCCTCTCTCTCTACTTTCAAGATTGTTCAAATCAAGGAGTGAAAGTCAGCTGAAATTGATACAGCATAGAAGCATGAGTTAATGACAATCCAGGTATCGAATAAATTGAGCCAAGGGACCAGAATGGATTGAAAACTTGACTTCTCATGATATGTTTAATGTTTCTTTCCTGAACTCATTTATATTAGTGGATTTTGCACAAATAATCCACTCAATTATTGTTTTTTCTAGCAAAAAGTCTTTTTTCTTTTTGTGCATAACTATACACATTTTGTGATCCCTATGAATTTTCCTTTGAATTTAAGTACAAGATGGATGGCATTCATGGTAATCTAAATAAATGTATATAGCATAGTCAAAAAAGTGCATCAACCATTTAGTCAAATGCGTATTGGATATTCATTAAATGTGTATCACACATCCTTGTCAATCCATCAGCAAAATCATCCAGATACGTCAAAATGTGTATCGTTCGAGCTTGATAGCCCATAATTCAATCCTATCTGATCCTTTTAATATCAAAGTAAATGCCGATCCTAACAATTCAATATATGTTCCATTAGAGACCATGCAACAAATGATGTTGAGAAAGTCTTGTTTTATATCATCAATGAAAATTCATTCTCAATTTTGAGTTCAACGTTCAAAGGCTCACTCCTCAGAAAATTGTAGTACAACTATTGAAATAATTGGACCTCCAATTTGAAGGTCATGCACATAGCCTTTATGTGCTGATTACAAAAGAATCAGAATACCTCTATTAGTCCATGCATAGCCATCCAACAAAACCTACCATGAATCGAGAGACATTTACCAAAATTTCAAGCATTTTTTTGTGCTCATCAATGGGACAGTCCAATCCTCTTGCTTCTTGTATAGCAGCTTAGCCCTGATCATGTCAATTGAGTTGGATTTCTGAAAATCTCTTGCTCCCATTTGAAACAATTTCATGTCATACACCTGCAATGATCTATTTGGTTTGTTCTTCCTAACTTATATCTCTTATTTTATGCATAAAGCAAGTTGTGGCATTTCCATTTTTCAAATTTTGCAAATTACTTATGTAATCCAAATATAGAGACTAATTAACTGCCGATAATAGTGTAAAATGAGCTCGAATCAGGTCAAATATGCATTTAGGGCTTATTTGGCTCTGTTTTTAAGAATTAAGGAAAAGAACCAAGGAAATAAGACTTTCTCATCTATAAGGTATGAAATCTCGACCATACGTTACCATCTCTAATCTGTACCACATACTCATGGCAACTATATGAGATATGTGATACAAATATTTGTCTCCTTTCCTACCTACTTCCTTCTGTAGTATATGCTTCCTTTGTCTTACAATTGGTTCTTGAACAGTTTTGGAGAGAAATTAACATGATCACATGGTTGTACTATTTTATAACAGGTGATGGTTCAAAACATTCTCAAAAAGAGTTAAAGATGGATTATTCTGTATTCATGCAAAGAACCTTTGTCTATAACAATCTAGTGATTGTTAAATGAAGTGCCAAGTTTATTCCCAAAATATATTTTATTTATTATACCCAAAATCTACAAATGAGTTCCTAGAAAGAATAGCTTTGCATCACCAAATATGGCTGTTGCAATCCCCAACTCTATTTATTATGCCAAGTTTATTGCCAGAATATTCATAGACTTTCATTTTGTTGCGCCCAGAATACACTAATGAGTTTCATGAGTATATAACATGATCCCACTATGGTGTTGTTGACCATGGGTGATAGGCTAAACTGAGCAGGATTCAAAATATTCTCAAAACTAGCCAATGGTTGGTTATATAGCTATTTTCTGAAGAACTTTTCTCTATGCCACTCACAATATTGTTACATGAGGTATCACATGTCAAAGACCCTCACTTAAAATAAACTAAAAAACTCTCTTTCAATTTTTTTTTCTAGTTCAGCCTATCTTTGATTTATCTAGTTATATTGCTAAAAGAATATTCTGTCAGACCTATTTACCATCCTTATGCACAAACCTAAGAGAAACTGGATAGTTGCACTCATTTCGTTGTTATGGTCTCTCTATCAGATTTTTTCCAGTTTGACAGAGTCAGGCTATGTCCATTTTTTTTGCATAATTTAATGGCATTCAGCAAACAACTAATTAATTGAGTGAATTGAACATATTTCCTCACGCATACACACAATCATCAATCAACAACATACATAGCATGCAATATATTATTGATCATGAGTTCTTATTAAGCTATTTTTATTTGTTGCACATCCATACAAATGCATATTATAATTAGTTCTTAAATATGGACAGATCAAACACATCACCTCTTCAAGGTAAGTGCAGCCAAATAATACAGTAGAGAAGTCAAGTGTTTGGCATTGACACTCTTGTTCCCATTCAATCAAGGTATCATAGGCACTCTTACCTCCTCGCTTAAAATATTCAAGTACTTCATAAAATAATGGAACTATATTCTCAGCTAAACCATTACAAATATGTAATTAGGAAGCCTGCTTCAGTTCTTGGTTGTAGATCCATTGTTTCTTTGTGAATTTTTATCATGCGTCTAAATTCTAATCATGTGTGCCACCAGACCGCATGAACTTTTTCTATCCTCACCACCAGCCATGATATGGTCTCAACAGGCCCGTTATAGCATCTTGTTGCACCATTGGGTCCTCCACGCTCAGGACACATTTCTTCCAGCAAACATCCAAAAGTTACCAATCTCATCAAATTTATTTTTTAAAAAAAAACCACAAATTTACTAGATTTATATTACATCCTTTGCAGACACTAGTTATATAACACATGCAAATGCCCATGCCTCCTACTAAATATTTTGCATACTGGATAAAATTTTGAAAATACTTGAGTGTGGATTAAATTCTGATATGCCTTCTTCGTGAGAATATTTAAAATTCATTGGACGCATCATCTTGGTAACGAGCGTACCTTCATTAGTCGGTCTTGGCCTGGATCAACGGTGATTTCAGCCGCTCGACAGGAGACCCTGCGGCCTCGTGAGATAGCAGAAGGCCGGGCAATCCGAAGGCACCCGAAAGCCCACGGCTCGGAGGGACGGCCATTAGTGGGGAACGACCAGGGAGAGCAAGAACCCCTCCTACCTCGCCTGTGGTTGGCGACAGGCTGGGGAAGGAAGTTGGCGAGACGGCAAAACCCACTTGCCATAAATATTCTCCGGGAGGATGAGCCGGAGGACTGAGGAGAGGAGCAATCGGAATGCGATCTATCCACCGCCGAAGGACATGCTCCTGGACCGCGCGCTAATTTTTGGCCACAGAGGTATTATCATCCGGAACCTGGAACCTGGAACCTGGAACTGGAAGCGATAGGTCATGGCTCGCAAATGGACCCAGACGCGCCAACATGCCCGAACCCGCATGGGAGAGGCCCGGTCGTCGTTCGTCCAAAGGTAACTGTTGGACCGGGTCGGACTTGTGTACCTTCGACCTCGAATTTGGCTTTGAGTTTTTATTTTTAACCCAAATCCCATGTATACAAGAATTGGGTCAAGTCTAATAGAGTGTCGTGCTATCACGCTATTTGATCAACCCATGATTGAGCCAAATTTTAGATTCTGAGTTGTATTTTAGCCCAACATTTGCTCATCCAATTACCAATTAAGCTACACATAAGTTATAATGTTGACCATAAAAAATAAATGAGTTGTACATGAAATGTTCTCTTATCATTAATGGTGGAAGTAGCATGAACATAGCATTCAAAGAGATTGTAAAAAAACTTAATTTAAAAAAAATGTCAATGATTCTAGTATCTGAGTGATGAAATCCGAGTTCCTCCAATGCATGGAGAAAAAAAACTTTCATATGGGGTACAACCTATATTGATGAGCCTTGGTATGATGTTATTCCTATGAATATCAGTCATATTTTGTTTGATCATCTTTGGGTATATAATAAAGATATTACTTATTGTAGAAGGGATAATTCATACGCTTTCAGGATAAACATAATAGATCTAACATTATTTCCTCAAAAGTTACTTCTTGATACGACTAAGAAAAAAGTTGGACCGACTAAAGAAGCCTCTAATTTAAAAGCAACCTCTGGATCCTATAGTCAAATAGTATTTAGTTGCTAGTCAAACAAATAGAGAAAGAAGACAAGAAGTCTAGAATTGTTTGCGTATTATTAGGTAAAAAAGAAGGCGACTCAAAAAATAATTCTTTAACCAAACCTCTTAAGTCCTAAAGAAGATAAATCTACTCTTAGGCCCTAAAGAAGATAAATCTAGTATGTAAGAAGATATTGATAATCTTGGTATTTATCAAACTTCTTATATAGATAATTTTGAAAGCTATTACTTCTTACATCATATTGATTTATTGAAAACTAAATCTTCATAAATTTAGACAAATTCAGCCATTTGACCTGATTAAGTATAATTTTTTGAATTTAAGAGGCAAAATCAACATTCTAACTAGGTTAATAGGCCTGATTGTTTTGAAACTCTAAGAGCTAGGTTAAAATCAATATACTGGTTCGGCCATCTAACTTGATTGGGTCTAATTAATATTTTGATTTAGTCAATTGAGTAATATGCCAATGAGCAACCATCAATTAGGTCCAACTTTTAAAAATTGGATTGGATTTAGTTGTATGGCTTAGTCATTTGTTCAAATTACCAATATTCAACTGATAACTAGGATCAATTTTCATGAATTGAATCAGGTCTAACATTCTGGCTTGGTCTTCTGACTTGATTGGATTTTAATTTTAATAAATTGAATTGGATTCAACATCCTAGATCAGCCTTATGACTTAATGCCCAATCCTATATCACTTATTGGGTCTAATTCTCATAAATTTAGGTTAAGACTAGTGATATGATTCACCAATTTGATTCAATCTCGGCCCATGCTCAATTAAGTTCAATCTAGATTAAATATACTTTAAATCAGTTTAAGCTAGAGTCGAGCCTTTGGTTGCAACCCTAAATTCTCAAATTGGGTTGCACTATTTTGTCTTAATCTAATCATTTTATTTGATTCTCTTGGATCCAATTCTATCACACAGTATATCGAATCAAGTTCAACCTAGATTAAGCTAGGTTTGAATTAGTTCCCAAATTTGAATTGCAATATTTCAAATGCAACCTAGCCACTCATTTGCCCCTTTTATGTCTCGTTCAGGCACCATTCGAATAGAATCTAACTCGTCACTTTTAGCACCCACCAATGTACCATCAAACTTTTTTTCCTAACAAGAGTACATTAAAACTATATTTTTGATTCACAAGTGTGATGACTATAGGAATGAAAATTATAGGAAAATAGATTCATTTCATAAGATTTAGAAGACATTTTTATGGCATTATAGAGATTTTAAAATGTTACAATTTTGAAAATATAAGTAAATATTTTTATTTTATTTTTTTTTGTAAGGAAAGGGAGATCTCATATTTATAAAAGAATACATTGTACAATCCAAAGGTCCTAACTCTATTCAAAATGATAGATATATTAAATATTATAGCTTAAGTACATGTTGCATGTGCACGTGTATGCAGGCATAAGAGAGAAAGAGTCACAAAGCATGAAAGCTATGACATAATACCAAATATAAGACCCATGTATTGAAATAGAATGACTAAAGAACAAGAAAAAGAATGATGGCAACAAAAAGAATGATGGCAACAGTAACAAAAATGACCAACATCCAGTGTTGATAGTAATAACTATGTGTTGACATCAGCTAGAAACATTAAAATTCAACATCACAAGTTCTGAATCCTTCATTATCCTTAATCTAAGTGAATTGGATCCTTTTGGACAAAGGAGTTTGACATTGATTCCTCACTTTCATAATCCTTGTCATTCTTGGCCTTATTCAATCTTGTTTGTTTCCTTATTCATTCTTAGCCTTTTTCCATATTGGTCGATGGTGGTCTTGATTTAGTCTTCTTGAATTGTCTTTTCATTATTGCTATCTTCTCCCTTTTCTTCTGCTTGGTATGAGAACTCTTGTGCCCTCCAAGGGCTTGAGCATTAGGGAATTCCACACTGCAAATAATACATTTGTAGACACGAGCAATCCCTGAACCTAGCCGAACTTTTCCTAGGAGGAAAGAATTGATTGCCTCCCAATTTAGATCCATAAGGTTTCCGATTGGGTTCAAGTAAGTTGGATTTAAACCAACAAAAGCAAACAATGCTTGTTGATCCATGTGTCGCACTTGGTTCTCTCGCACTTGGTTCTCCAAGCTATCATAGCCCATCAATGAAACTTGTGGTTGTTAGGGATACCAAGGAGGGCACTCACCAATGGCATGATAAAGATTGCCTTCTAGTGACTGCTCCTGATGAGGACACATACTTTCTACATGATATGGAGTATTCTGCTTTGATGATTGTTGTTGTGGAGGACACCCACCTACAAAATAATATGGGTTTTCCTCTGGCAATTGTTGTTGAAGAGAGAAACCTCTTGCATGATGATAAAAGTTCTCATTAGCCATGTTTGAAAGGCTTTGGTTAAAGAATCGAGGAAATGATTGCCCGGTCATTCTATCTAAATCCATTAAACCAATGCCAACCTAGGGACAAGTGCGAGTAGAGATTGCTAAATAGTTGACCTGAGATCTGGAATATGATGTGGCTAGAATAAAAGTAGTTCATTATTAGTAGCAAGAAAGTTGAATGAATTTGAGAAACTCGATCTAGATTTACCATACCTCTAAGTTCACTTGGCTCAACTGGAGGAGCATGCATTTCCATGGAGATGATATTAAAAGTGGTGGATTGGATTCTTTGGTTGGTGAGAGGCTTCTCCATGGATTTAGAGGCTTCTATAGAGCTATTTTGATGTAGGAGGAGCTTTGGTTTGGGCACGTACTCATCCATTAGAAAAGATGGAGAGGAGGAATCGAGAGAGAGAAAATCCCTGAGAGGAAGGAAAGAAAGAAGGAGAGGAGTGGATTGGCTCAAGGTGAGATTAAGGTATATGATAAGAGGTGGGAGGAGGCTTTATATAGGTTGCCAATGGGATCTTAATATGGATGAGTATATATAGAAATGATATTATAGGTGGAGGTTAAAAAGGATTAGTTTTGATAATCACTGCAGCACATGATAAACCAAAATTCAATGGAACCTTTTAGAATCTTATTTTTTAGATTTTGTGTTTCACTTTTGGTCTTTGACTTTGATGGCCATTCACTTACATGGTCAAACTCTTACTAGGAATCTATAATAAAAAAATTAAATACGCGAGATATGGTATTGATTTTGATTCCATATATTTTGCTGGAAAATCCAAAATACTATAACTTTTTTCTATGGAGTGCGATTTTTATTATTTAGCTTTTTTTAGAATATTTTAGTTGGGTCATAATAACTATGTATGTTCTTGTATTTTTTTCTTTTTCCTACATCAAGCAGAATATCTACATCGTTGCATTATTTTCTTAGTTGTCATGATATGAAATCCTTACCATATATCTTCCACAAGACTAATATGCATAGCAGAAGTATTGATGATGATTGTATTTTCTTTTTCAAATTTATAGATATTTTTGTAGAATTGAACCATACAAATTCATTATTATGATACCATTTTAAAATGTCAATAGTTTTTCTAAACACATTTTAATTTTTGTTCTTTTCCTTTGTTAAAAATCAAAGAAATTACTTTTTCTTTCTTTGGCAGGTATTTTTCCTATTCCTGGTCTACTTAAAATGGTTAACAAACTATAATTTATAAATTAATAAACTAAATAAAATTAAGATGTAGGATCTAAAAATAGGAATCATGTGAAGGAACTGTTATATGTTGATATGGATGATGTATGATGTATAACCTTTCTGAACATGACATATATAGTATGCATTATCCCTATAATGTGAGCATTGCTTGTGGATAAATAGGAATGGGGTTTTTCTTATGCATTTTTATCAACATTGTATTTTTTAGTGATATGCAAAAAAACTATAGCTAAGAGATTTTAAATGCATTACATTGGAATCTTTTTTGACGAGGACAATAGGAAAAAAATATTATATATGAATAGGTTGCATATATACATCTAGGGTTTGTTATTTTATCCATTATAAATATTTTGCGAAGCTACACCCCTTGCTAACTTAAGCATGGATACAAATTATTGGCAATGGAGAAAATTAAAATATGGATCAAATTATTATGTGCAATTAGTTTCAATATGCCACTTCTTATCTAAAATATTTATTTTAATAGTTGAATATTGCATGAAACTAGTTTGATATGGTAATTACTAGGATGGGAAAAGAAAAAGAGAGAGGATAAGATTTTTTTTTTTTTTGATGTTCCTTTTGAGTCTTAATATCGCAACAACTTTTGATGGTCAGCTTTTTATATAATATTTCTTTTGTATAAATTTCACTTGCATTGAGCTCTCTCATAAGTTTTTTCTGAGTTGTTTTATCTCATATGTTGTTGGACATTTAAAAGAAGTTCTATACTCTATAAATGTCATACTGGATATCTCATTCTCTTGATGAATGTAACTTGGAATTTGGATGAACTACAATAAATCTTGATATATTGCACTAGATTTATTGCTTTTATTTTTTTATTATTTTATTTAGTTGTTTCTAGTTTAGATATGATAATGTTGAAGATTTCTTTAAAAGCAATTAGTGTTTATTACACCTATTCCTAACCAAGCTATGCTAAAGCCTAATGTCATGGGTCAACTTTGCTTACCAATTAAATAAGTGCATTCTTCATAGGTGTGAGTGCTATACAACCCATTTTGGGATGCAAAACACTAGGTATCTTGAGATGTATTTGTTGCATTTGAAAGATTAGAATACACTCAATGTCTTTGCATTCATGTCAAAAGTATGGCATTCACTTTTAGTGAAGACTACAATTGCTAAATGATGTTATTTCTTTATTATTAAGGCATGGTAAAAACCCTACCAGTCAAACTTAGACCCTTCATCACTTAACCAGTTCTAGTATTTCTCAAAGAATTATTGGTTGCCTTCTAAGACCTCACTTCTAAACTTGTCTTAGGGTTGGGCTTCCCTTATACTGTTTTTAGTGGACATTTAATTTTAATAATATTTTGTAATAATATTTTTTCAAAATAGGTTGATTTTTGCTACTTTTGCATCCATATAGGCAAACCTTTGTGGGGGTGGTGACAGAAAAAATTCGTCATTTTAAGTTAGTTAACTTAAAATTATAAAATATAGAAAGGCAACAAGCTCACCCTGTAGTACAATGCTTCATTTTGGTTATGAAGCTTATTAAAAATCCTCTAGTTTGCTAAAGATATGCCAGAATCAGGTTCACCTTGAGTGTTGTGCTCTAACGAGCAATATGAATTTACTGATTGAAAATAAAGCAATACAGAAATACTTTGAAGCTTAGAGATCATTGTTAAATAATTATGAAGCAAACTTTTTATCACAAAGAAGCATGGTAAAAATTAGGGATGATTACAATTTGGACCTGATAATTTGGGGCATTTTGCAACTTAAACCCTAAAATTAGTAAAATATCAAAATAAACTTTGGATTTTTTAGTTATTACACTTAAAATCCTTCATCCATTTGAAGTTAGACAGCATTACTTTATTAGCATGTCAAAGGCACGTGCTACCTATTTTAGTAGTAAAAGAAGTCATTATCTGATTGAAATTAAGAAAGGGCATATTTTTAAGTTTTGCCTTTAAATTAAAACCCTAAAATCATCATTGCCTGTCCAGTTGAGAGCTTCGTCCCCTTCGATTGAGAGCTTCATCCTTTTTGGTTGATAACTAAGACATTATAGCATTTGATAGTTTTTAAATGGTGAAAAACAGTGAAAACATGAATGATACTGTTGCCCAGCTAAGCAACTCAAGAGGGGGGGTGAATTGGGTTCTTTTAAAAAAATTTAACAATTATGTGCAATATTGCAAATCTATGAGAGTGTATGAGAGTAAAGTGTCAAACTTAAAATAATCAGCAATAACAGTGGAAGGCACACACACAAACACAAAGATCTATAGTGGTTCGGTGCTAACCCTTGCACCTACATCCACTCCCCAAGAACCCTTTGGGAGTTTTCTCCACTAATCATTTTTTCAATGATTACAACCTAGTTTACTCAGCTAGCTTCTTGTTTCCAGGCACAAGGGAGCCTTTACAAACCACCAATTAAGGGTTTGGCACACCCTACACAAGTTTCAACCAAGTTGAAACTCAACAGTTTACAAGATGAAATAAGTTCAGGAAGAATAGCTCCTTAATAAGCAAATAAAGACAATAAAGAATACTTTACATATTTAAAGCTTTTCTTTCTTGAATGAGCTTCACTTCTTTGAATGCTGGAGTTAAGAGCACTTAATGAAGCTTCTGGAGTGGTTGGTGGGAGCTTTGAATGGGCTTCAATGAATTTTCAAACTTCAGCAACAGTAACTTTTCAAAATTGGAATAGGCTGAAAACTCTCTGGATTTTACTTGATAAATCTCACTTTTTCTCACTTGTAATCCTTCAAAAATCCACTTAATCTCCTGCTAAGCCATCCCATTAACTTGTATTTATAGTTGGTTAAGGGATTGGACCGTTGGAGTAGCCGTTTCCGACCGTTGGAATGTCAAAACTAGCCGTTGTTGAATCTCCCAGGGCGTTAGTCGGCTCCAAAGCCGACTAACATGAGTAAAGCCATTGTTTTTTCACTAGTAGTCGGTTCTAGAGCCGATTAACATGGGGAAATGCTCTGTATGGCCATAGTAGTCGGCTCTAGAGCCGACTAACCCATGATTCTTCTCTGTAAAAAATTCTATGACACATTTTTGACTTGATAGCTTGCATGTGGGTCGGCTAATGGCTTCAATCTTTCGTTTCAAGTTTCAGTAGTTGCCGTGGGAGTTGACTAATGTCTCCAAAACTTGAAAAATCGTTCCACGGATTAAAAAACTCATTGAATTAAGAAAACTTAGTATCACAACTTCACAACTTAAACTTTCTTCATTTGAGAATATTGCCAAACATCTGAGATTCACTTAATTTGAGCTTGAATCATCCTTCTCAGATCTTGAAACTCTCTCTCTTAAACCATAGACTCATTTTAAAGCTTGGAATCCGTTTAGATACTCTTGGTGACTCTTGTATACCTGCATGTCATATTGATTCTTTACCAAAATTATTAGTAACCTACTTAATTATTTTGTGATCATCAAAATCAATGCGGGGTCAATAGATACCATATGATCTATGAAAAAATTTGAGTTATTCTCATAGCTTCTTGATCCCATTTGTGACGAAGGGCTCGAGGTGGTGGGAAGTATGGCATGGCATGAAGGCCCTCTCAAACGCCTTTGCAAGGATTAGCAACTTGAGCCTAAGGTACATGCTTGATGGGTGCCCAAAATTGCAAAAGCTTGAGATCAAGGATAGCCCTTTTGGGATGCAAGTCTTCTCTCTTAGATTTACCATTCCTATAAAATGAAGTTATTATAGATGCCTCCGTGCAAACTTTTCATTAGCAGTTGCAAGAAGATGGCACTAAGGGTGCCTCACTTGGTGGTGGAAGTGATGAGGGACAAACCAGAGGAAGATTATGGTGAGATTGTTGAGAAGCTATACGTGTACTAGTCTGTTGCCGGGCCAAGGGAGGATGCACCTCTATTTATGGAGATTTTATAGGCTTTGCCTTTCAGTAAAGATGTCAGGGAGAAGAATAAATCAGTCCCTACACTTCTAGGTGTCCTTGAGGAGCTCAAATCCTGGTAAATGATGCTTTGATTTGATGCAATGAGTGTGAATTTGGTGGATAGTTTTCATGTTCCACCAAATGATTCTCATGCTTCATACCATTATAAGTAGATAGGTCCATTGTTATTACTATTTTTTTATAGTCTTCAGGGCATCTCTTTCTTTTGTTTGCACTGGTATAAAAATTGATGAGGTAGAATCAAGGGGAGATCCTATAGAGAAGTGCAAAAGAGTAATGTAATGATGTTGCATTAATAGAATATTATTTATACAGTCTTCTAAACATGATGAAATTGCCATGAAGATAAGGCCACACAATAAGGGGCTTTAGTAAGGTGGGCTTCAGATGGGCAAGGAATTTATTCTATGCTTCAAGTATGCTGAGACATCTCATTTCCTTTTGTGTTCTTGGAGAAGAAAGCTTAGTGCAACTTTGGTTTGAATTCCTATCGAAGATCAATCAGTTAAGCACCATGTAAAACTTGGAATTTTGAAATTGTTCTTTATTATGTTTAGGAGTTCTTGATATTCTATAAAAGAGTTATGTTTGCTTTAGATATTTCTTCATTTGTATTGTAATTGTCTATGCAATATATTAGATACTTAAAGTCAGAATTTTTTTTATGGGTAAAGTTTCAGAACTATACCAAAACATAACCAAATTACTTCTATTATCGGATAAATGTTGAATTGTAGCAAAACTGTATTGGCTTTTAGCTGTTGCTTCTGTTGTCTGTGTACTAGATTTTAGCAACAGAATTGTGCTCTATTGTCTGTGTTCAGGATATTAGCAAAAAAGGAACTTTAGTGCTGGATCTTCAATGCCTGGCTTTGATTCAGGAACCAACCAGATAAGTTGTTAATGTGAAGAACTTATTGAATTCCACTACCTCTCTTCCTCTGTTTTGTTGCTTCTTTGCTTCCTTGTCTCTTTATTTTCTTTCCTATATTTTCCAATATATCTCTGTATTTTCTTTCTATCTTTATTTTGATAAATTTGGGAAACCTAATTCCTCCAATGCTTAGTTAAAAAAGGATCTCTTATAGGAACTGAAGAATATCTACTGTTCACTCTTTTTTTATTTTTTTGGCATAACTATTTCTTTGCTCATAATGTGATAAGTTTTTAATTAACTCACTGACTCTGAAGTATTCGAAGTTTTCTCTTTTGGTTGTTAGTCCAAATTCTCAACCCTCTCAGCCTTTCTCTCAGACAAAAATGGCCGATTGCTCTTTCTAGAATTTCAACAAAAAATTCAACGAATACAGGCACCAAGTACTCATTTGGAACATGAAGGAATAGAGTGGTAAGCCAAAATAGTTAGCATGCATCTTACAAGTGCTAACAAAATAACATCGTTTAACTCTAAATGGATGGAAGATTTTAAGTACAATATCTAAAAAACCTTAGGATTTGTTTTAATATTTTACTAATTTCAGGGTTTAAGTTGAAAAATCCTCTAAACTACAGAGTCCAAATTGTAATCATACCTAAAAATTATGTTTTAAATATAATGCATAAATTGGCAATATGACCTAATAATTTATAACATTATTTGATGCACAATATATAATGAACTTTAATGGATCTGATTAGTGGTCCAATTTTAGGCAACATTAACGAATGTCTATGGTAACATTCATAAGTGCAACAAAATCTCTAGATTACTTTTAAATGATGTTTACAAGCATTGCACCGGAACAAAAGGCAACATTTATAATTGTTGCAATACTCCATGGCTTATAGCTAAGCTTAAGAAGGTCTATAGCTATGTTTACCAGCATCGCAAAAGTTCAAGATAGAGTATGTTGAAGCGATATTTGCAAACATCATTATATAGTATAAAAGCAACATTTATAAGTGTAATTGTCATGCCCCAAACTTGAGATCTTCAGCCATGGATGTAGCAGCTGCCATGTACCCATAAGCCTCACAACCATGCAAAGCAACCATAATGATATCAACAAATATCTAAACAACAAAATAAAATAAAGATCTAACATTTAAACATATCAAGAATAAGACTCTAATAATTATCACATCACAAATATTTTTGATGCTAAATATTACATAATCAAAATGGGCCCTAAGTCTCAATGAGGACCTCTCTCATTTAAATAAACACTCTTCCATCAATGCCTTGTCAAATCTATTGCCCTATATCTGAAAAGAGAAAATCAATAGAATAATAAGTATGATTGCCTAAGCAATAATCATTTTTACTAGATAATTCACTTAGTAAGTCAATAAATTTTCAAATAAACATACTATCCATATGATTGGGTTATATATTCAAACATAGTGAAAGGAAGAGGATCCAAAATTCTCAAATATTCAATTCACATACATATTGATAGATTAGATTAAACATAATTCATCTCAGCCAACCTAACTATGCTTGTAATCATGAGCTCCAAATTGATCGAGTGCCAATGCATAATCCTCCATTGGCAAGGTATCTATCTAATTTTTAACCTCTATTGGTAACGTATTTGTCCAATGTATGACCCTCTTGGTAGTGCATCTATTTAATGTATAATTCTCGTTGGTAGGACAATTAACATTGTTGGCTAAGATTTAAAATCCAAAATATATCATATCTAATCATAGTCCATATAAATATTAATCCATACTTAGATAAACTTATTCAAAACCATATTCCATAACATATGTACATAGTTCCTAATAGTAAAAATAAAATATTGATCTATAATTAGAAAACATGAGTTCTTAAAATCCATAATTACATATTGATATTAATATTTATTAAAAGAGGTGCAAACAAAAAAATCTAGGAAAGATAGTCATCACTCATCTTCCAGGTACAAGTAAGAGTAAGCCTAATTAACTTCAAATATTCCTTTTAAAAGCTAGCACTGGCTTTACAAGCATAGTTATCAAACAAATCTAGTTGACTCTGAATAGTATCATTGGAACACAAAATTAAAACCAATGCATGGTTCTTAAGAGGAATGATGGTAATAAATTCCTAATAATGTAGACAACCTAAATGAAAGAAATAATTATTGATCTTACATCGATCACCTCTTATAGAATTGTGGTCTCAACACCACAACAAGCAAAGAATCTCTTCAAGCTATGTATTGAAGAAAATTTTTAAAAGCTTTATTTATTAATTTCCATATCAAAATATTTCAATCAAGGCCTATTTATAGATAGTTCTCCTAAATCCAATAATATTCTACTTTCTATAGGATATACTAATTTCCTAAAGCCAATTGATTTCCTACTACCCAAAAGATGCTAATTTTCTAAAGAAAACTAAAGAGATAAATATCTAAAAATAAATTTCTAATGCATCTAAAATGAATTTCTAAAAGAACAAAAAATTAAAAGTTTAAATAAAAATACAAGAAAAATCATTCTTAAATTATGGGCTACCAAAATGACATTTTCTTAATATTATGAAATTCATCAATATCAATGTATGTTCATTAAATTGCTTATAATTTTCTCATCTAACCTTTACTTTAACTTATTCAAGATGTGTTACATGTCTAACTCGATGTCAAATGTTATGAAAGTATTTTTATTGAAAAAAAATAATAGCTTTGGTTATGCTTCCTTTTTTAACTAATGTGCAATAGATTGGGGTATTACAACCATCATACATAAAATAAAAAAGGTTATTCAATTTCTTGTGAATGTTTATTGATGTTGCATAAACAATGTGGTGATGTTTATGACAAATATTGTAATAGCTCATGACCTACATTGATATTTAATAGAAATTTTGCTTAAAATTATAGTGACATTAGCTTAAGTGACATTTATGATAAACATCGAAGATATAATGCTTGAAGTCTTTAGTGACTTTTTTTTTTTTGCTTATTGCAAAGTTACATTAAATAGTACAATAGCCCATAATCATAGACTAATATTATTATGTTCTTTGAGATTATGGTTTAATATATTTTTTATGAATTAGGTTATGAAATTTGTAATTATCGTAAATTTATTTAAATCTATTTCATTTGTTATATAGAACTTAATACTTTACTTTTATTTTTGAAATATAGTGAAAAAGAATCAAAGTAAAAAAATAAATATTTGAATGTCAAAAATAGAGTTGGTGGGGATGGGATCCCAATGGATGGAGATTTTCATAAGAACGAATATGAAAAACTTATTAAAAATGAGGCAGAAAGGGATAGGGATCCCCATGGGGATGGAGATTCCCATAGGGATGGGGATGGGTAAGTCCTTGTCCTCATTGGTGGAGATGATGATAAAGGCGGTGAGCTAAATTAGTGCTAGGAAGGGGGTGGGGAGTGCCTCCTCACCCCACCCTACCCCATTACCATTCCTATCAATGCCTATAGTAGCATATGCTCCATAGACCCAACCTAGTATTTGAAATGAGGCTCAAAGAATTAAAGTGGAGTTCATATCTTTAAAATAGGCTTCCAAGCCTAACCTCCAAATGAAGCATTATTCCAAAGGGACCAAAGTAGCCTGCCATAGTCTAACATCCCTCAAACCTAAGGTCTACATATCTAAATTGGACCTCAAAGCCCAATTAACACATGGAGAATTGCTTCAAAGATTTGAAGCTCAGAGCCCAAGCCTAATCTTCATAAGGAACATCACTCTAACTTTTGAAGTAGCCTATAACATCCTAGTAGCCTGAGACTCCTAAAGCTTAAGGCCCAAGTTTAGAATGGGCTCAAGCCTAATCTTTCACATGGAGCATTATTCCAAGGTTCGGAGTAGCCTGTGGTGACTCAGTATCTTTCAAGCGCAATTTGCTAAAATAGAGCATTACTGTATTGATGAAGCCCCTCTAAAGCATTTCTTCATTGATGATGCCCCTAGAGCATTGCTCTAATGATGAAGCTACCTGGAGCATTGCTCCATTAATGAAGACTAGAGCATTGCTTCATTATGGAAGATATGGAGTCTTGTTCCATTGACAAAGCTTGAAGCATTATTCCATTGCCAAAGATTCGGAGCCTTGCTCCATCATTGAAAGATAGAGCATTGCTCCACTGGAGCCTTGTCAATGATTTGAAGCATTGCTCTCATAATGCCTTTAGGTTGGACCCTTACATCCTTTTTTTATTGCTAACCTAAGGCTAAAAAAACTTGGAGTCTTTCTCTATTCTTACTCCATTGCTAAAGATTTGGAGCATTGCTCCATATATCACCATCAGAACCATCGCTTCCTCCAAAGATGGCTCACTCGAGTCATGTTGATGATGGGCCATCCAACCCATGCAACACGCTAAGCATTTTTTAAAGCCCACATTAGGAGCTCAATATTGGTAAACCTGATCAAGTGATTTAAGTATTACAATGCTTACTAGAAGCTTAATCCAAGTTGTTTAGACCAAATCTTGAATCACCACAATGTTACAAAACAATTTAGAATATTGCTCTATAAGAAAAGGAGCATTGCTTCTCAAAATGAGAGTATACTCTCTCTTAACAATCTTATAAGAGTTCAAAGTCTACCTAGATAAGGCTCAAACTTATACCTTAGAGGAGGATAAACATGAAGCATTAAGTTTGATGTCACTTTGGACCATTATAACAAAATAAAAATAAGTGATGATGATGATAATAATAATAATAAATTTTTACTTATGTATATATCTATATTAAGAAGGCTAACAAAGATTGTGATTTCTTAATCAAAAGTCTCTTAGCCTCTAAGGTGGGAGTAATTTTTAATGGGCTCTTGTGCCCATTGAAAATCCATACCCTGCATCACCTAAAACAAAAGTTGCCAATGATATGATATAAAATACAAAATAAATTTGCTCTTGCACCCTATATTATCTCAGTAAGGTGGTTCCACTAAGGGGAGGGAATGCCACAAAGGTTGATAGGATTTGGCATGCCTAGTAGGACTAAATTGTTCTTCCCATTTTTTAAATTGCATAGCTAGCCTTTTGCAAATCTTACACTCTTCAACACAATGCCACTTTAGACCTTTGCTGTCACTACCACCAATGCTCCTAAGGGTTCCAACCTGAACCTCCTTTAGTCCATCATGTTAATTGTCGCACTTGGTGCTCTCAAAAAGGGAGTTTTGATTAAGAGAGATTTCCATCAGTGGCACTACCTTCTCTGAGATTCAAATTCATCCAGCCATTCATCATTTAATGGATCAAATTAGGAGAATTCTTCTAAACGTCTATAAAAGTGGCCTTAAAACCCTCTACATATAACATTTATAAACTAAGTTAAAGCCTAAAATTAAAAATCCTAGAACTTCAACCAAAGGAAGGCTAGATTTTCCTCTTTCTACCTAAACTGATTTGAGCATCGATGGGTCCTCCTAAAGAAAATTTTCAAATCTCTTCCACTTTTCCTCTCTCTATTGTAGGAGCCCATTCATAGATTGGTTGGGAGTGCTCCATCATTTAAGTTCTCAACTTTACACTTATTGATAGTTTGAAGTTAGTTTCGGAGATCAACAGTTGTTAACTTTAAAAATATATGTGGTCATCAAGTAGCATGGGATCTATAAAATGTTAAGCTTTTCTTGGAAAAAAGTTTTTTTGAGATCTAAAGTGGCCCACACAAAGATCTGCCAATACTCTAATTATTATTATTATTATTATTTTGTTGGCAAAGTCTTAATTTAATTGCTTGTGAGAGAGATAGATACTTATTTTTATTATTTTATAGATTAAAAAATGAATGTTTGAGAATAAGGCTGCCAAGAGTTTCAAGAGTTTTAACCGTAATATTTTGGGGGGAAAAAAAAAAGAGTCTATTAAATTTCGTCAGGCCAATGTAAATTATTTAACGAATAATGTAAATTACTTAATCTAACACAAAAATAACTTAAAATTTTAAATATCGCGAGAATATGTTGGGATGGAGACATTCGGAGAAGAGTGAGTTTTTTTACGCGGTTATTTTTACATTTGTGTGGTTTTTAGAATTTTAAACTTTAGGATAATGATCGATGAGGCACGAAACTCCGAAATCGGACGGACGCCATTTTAGCGTTAATTTTGCCGGCAGTTAATTTAATTCCAGCGAAAAATCAATCAACGAAATGCGGCCCATCGGTATACTTGGAACCTTTTCTCTCTCCCTCCCAAGTCAAAGATCGAACCAATCAAATACTCCACGCGATGCCCTTCTTCATCCTCTTCAACGACCATAGTTCTGACTTCGCTCCGCCTTCTCAGTGGAAGAGGTAAGAGGGATAGGGCGATGGAGAGGGAGAGAGAGGCGGCGTCTCGGCCTCAGCCTCAGCCTCAGCCTCAGCTCCAGGGCGTGGTCATAATCTCCCTCCCCCCTCCAGACGACCCTTCCAAAGGCAAAACCATCACTGCCTTCACCCTCTCCGACTCCCCCCTCCCCCAATCCCATCCCCATCCCCATCCCCATCCCCATCCCCAGCCACGAGACTCTCTCCCCACCCGATCTCGCACGCCGACCCCTCGCCGCTCCTTCCTTCCCCACAAGAAGGCCCTCGCCTCCGTCCTCGGCGCCTCCCTCATCGCCTTCTCCTTGTGGGCCTGCCTTTTCTCCGAGGAGCCCCTCCAGCTCCTCGGAGAGAAACAAGAGGATGGCCGCCGCAACGAGTCCCGGTCCTTCCTGCTCCCCCTCTACTCCAAGTCTCGAGTTCGGTTTCTTGGGGAGGTCGGGGAGGTTAAGCTTGCTTCTCGCAGGATCCAGGATAGGGAGGAGGTGCGGCGGTCAAAACGGAGTAGTAAGGTGGCGGCGTCTTCTTCTTCCGCCACGTTTCCTGTCAGAGGCAATGTTTTCCCAGATGGGTATGTGTCGGATTCGCTCATTCTTTTTATTCTTTTGTTCAGTCTTTTGCAAAGAAATCATATTAGTTTGTGATTCCAATTTAATTATGGTATTTGGATCAATATGTAGGTCTTCTTTCTATATATAGGAATATAGTTGAAATATGCCCTCTCTGAAATCTGAGACTGAGGGATTAAAATCTATAGAAGAAAGGGCACTCGTTTTAGAGATTGTAGATGGCGTGATTTCCAACAGAATTCAGTCATGAATTTTCTTTCTATCTTATCGGGAAGTTTAAGACCTTCAGATTATGTCTCCTGGAAGAAATGGTGGTGGAAGGACACGGTCTCCAAATTTTACTAATAGAATTTAGAAACTTAAGAGGATATATTGTTCCAAGCCATGGATTCGTGACATTATGACAGTGATCTTACCATTGCATGACTGTTGAATAAGATGATCATAATGTTTTGTTTGATCTTTTAGGTATGCAGCAATATCCAAGTACTATGTGCCACTTATGCTGAAAATTGGCTGTTTGCAGACTGTATTATACTTCTATCCTTGTTGGAAATCCACCCAGACCTTACTTTCTTGATGTGGATACTGGGAGTGACCTGACATGGATTCAATGTGATGCTCCATGCACCAGCTGTGCCAAGGTACATATTTACTTCATATTCCAATATGAAGACAAATTTTTTTCTAAAAGTCCTCTATAATCATTGTTTTGTTGGTTTCACAAAATTTGTCTAGTTGACTTTTTGATACTCCTTGATAACTTTTTAACATTTGCTGAAAAGAATTCACAATTTATCTTTTGTCCCTAATATTTATTCAACAGCTTTGGCTATATATGTGCCTAAGTTAACATTATCATACTCTAACTTAGATGTTTGATTAGGGACCCCATCCACTGTACAAGCCTGCTAAAGGAAAAATAATTCCACCCAGAGATTCAATGTGCCTGGAAGTGCAGAGCAATCAGAACCGGGGATATTGTGACTCTTGCCAACAATGTGACTATGAGATAGAATATGCAGATCATAGCTCCTCCATGGGTGTGCTTGCAAGGGATGAAGTGCATCTTCCTGTTGCAAATGGTGACAAGACAAAATTGGAATTTGTCTTTGGGTATGACATGTTTTTCTTTATCAATTTGGAGTTCTACAATTCAAGTGCCACTTACTTTAAATTTTTTTGATGTATATATTTCACCATCATATTTAGGTGTGCATATGATCAACAAGGTCAACTTTTAGCCTCTCCTGCAAAAACAGATGGAATCCTTGGACTTGGCAGTGCGAAAATTAGTCTTCCTTCTCAGTTAGCTAATCAAGGGATCATCTCTAATGTTGTGGGTCATTGTTTCACTAGGGAAGCTGATGGAGGTGGGTATATGTTCTTAGGTGATGATTTTGTACCCAGGTGGGGTATGACATGGGTTCCCATACTTGGTGGTCTCATGTAAGTAGCCATCTCTTCGAAATATCTTGTTATATTTGTTTAGAGGTTTTATAATGACAAAAATGTGTTTATATTGGTAACAATTCCATATTGTCCTTCTCAGAGTTGATGTTTCTTCATATTAAACTTTGAAAATATAAGTTTTTCTGGAAAAATTGCTTTTGCATGATTGCTTCTTTGACTGCATCTGGATGTGGGAAGTTGACATTTACATGCAAAGAGGGGAAAAAACATAAATTTTACCTCAAGTAAATCCAAAACTTTATTGATTTTTTAGGTCTAAATTTATTTCTTTATTGATTTCACATAAGTTATGAGTGTGCATGATGACTTTATTTATTTCCTGTGTTGTTAATGACATTTATAATTAAAGTTTAGGTATCACACACATGCTTATTGGTTTGTCTTGCCATGATATTTGAACCATGTTAGTATGCACTGTTACAACAAATTTGCAAATCAATTCTTTTATGCTCCAAGGATATACAATGACATGCTAGAAAAACATACAAATATTAATCATTTTCTTAGTACCATATTTGGATAGTTTTCCAATAACATGTAGTAACTGTTGTAGTATCTGTTTTGGTTATACCAATCTGTGCAGGGCTTTAGGCAATGTGTGAATTTAAAAGAGAAGTTGATGTTCAGAATTTACTGGTAGATGACAATATTAACATCCCTGCTGTCGTTGGGAACTTGTAACGGTCTCTGAAAGTAAAATTTGCCTCCTTTTCAGTTCCAAAGCAAACTGTATCTTTCTGAAAGATTTAATGGTTGTTTTAGGATTAGATAGTCAGATCTGTTGTACTAGAAAATGTATAAGAAGTGTCAAGTGCAATCTGAAGTGTACAGATTGTCTTCCAAAAAGTAACTGAAGGGTATAAGTGGAAGTGTTATGATAACTTAGTCCAGTAGCATGGTGTCTAACCCAACTAGTAAAGAATGGGACATTACTCTTCTGAGGTTTTCTCTTATTGCTAAGTTTAGTGCTAAACTTGAAACTCCTGGTTAAGTTGATAATTTTGTTCTATGGTTTACCATACCATTGTATAACACCCCATACATATGGTACTATGTCGATACTAAACCCAGACTTTGGCATGGGTAGGGATGGCAATTTTACCCTAATTCGATGAAGATATCCCTAATCGGGGTGGGGTCTTCAAGCTTTAAATGGGTTTGAGGTGGGTTTTAGGAAAAATCAAAAACCATGCGGTCAGAGGTCAGAGCAAGGGTGGTATATATCCAACATAAATTGCAGTCTTCATAAACTTGCAGTAAGATGTTTCCTGAAGTAGAGAATATATCCAAGCATGTCTATCATGTGAAATATTTTTGCTTATATATATATGATTTGAGTTGTTTCTAACCACTGTTTTTGCATACACACCAGAGCATGTTAATGAACGAGGCAAGAAATTCTAAAACTTGTTTTCTGCTTTCTACCAAGTCTAATGAATTTCAAAAATTATGATGGCTTAAACATTTGGGTTCCATGTTTGTCAAATTGTGCCTAAAATACAAAATATAAAGTGATTAAAGTTAAGAAATAGAAACAAATGTAATAACAAAATGCCAAGAAAAGTTATGAAGCATCACTTTAGAGTATATTGTGTTACTTGGTATCTTTCATTGTATAGTTTCAACTGTTCAGTCTAAAACTATTAATAAGATCTAAAAAAAAAAGAATATGCGAAAGAACAAATATTGCATTTCATCTTTTGGAATGTAATGTACCATTCCATTGTTTGATGACAATTTAATACAAAGAATCTTCTTTATTTATGAGTCTTTCAGCTAGAAATGGTATACTATATTACTAAAGAAAAAATAGAAATGCACATATATTATAGATTAATCACAGGAGTTTCACTTGAATGCAAAAAAACAACAGACATGATGGGAGGAATTAAAAATTATTGGACTCTTAACACGCAATAGAAATCTGAGCACAAATTTGCAAATCCTGGTTTATATCTTGTGAGTACTCTCTTTATAAGGCTCAGCCATCTCCACAAATCTCTCCTCCGCTTTTCTCTCAAAAATCTTTTTAATCCCAGAAAAGTTTCTCCAACAATTGAAGGAAAGGAAAATATTTCTCTTGAATCTTATGGAACCAAGCATAAAATGCTTTTTGTTTTCTCGAAGCTTGTAAACTACCAGCTTAATCTTTGATAACATTTAATACACTTCTTGAATCTCAACTATACCAGGAAATGACAAACACTATCACAATTTTCTCATATATATGTTGAATATGGCCTATAGTTCATCTACAGAGATTATTTTGAAACCAACCCTGTGGAAGGGTAGAAAATGTTGAATAGATTATTTTGAAACCAAAACATCTTGGAAATTCAGAGTTCTAGCCAAAACTTATTACTATGGAATGAGTGTTTCTGTGGTTTGATGGGTAGTAATTGTTGAATAGATTGAACTCATAAAATCAGCATTATGCAATACTGGAATTATATTCAACACTAGCAACCATCTTACAGAGGTTCAAATTGTTTATATTCATATGTTTTTGTTTTCATATAAGTTTATAGTGTAGAAATCAAAGTAATTCCAGTTCATGAGCTAAGCAAACAGAGACACAGTGAAATGTGAATATCTGATGTTAAATATCTCTGCACTAAAAACTTTAAAACCAGTAGTTGATTCAATATTTGTTGTTTCTAGAAACACAATTCAGTAAATTCAGTATGGATAAAGAAATAAAAATCATTGAATATTCAATCCTAAAAATGCATTAATGGATGACATAATAGAAAGTAGATTTAAAAGTGCCCTCCAGAGAAGTGCTTAACATGCTTAATACAACTGGAACTGGTAAGATATTTGTTAGAGAATTCACACATGCTTCTTTTCTGCCCTTTAACTACATTGCATTTCTGAACATTAGTAGAAATGGTTTAGCTGACAATTCGGAAAAATGAATGCTTTGTGCTTATAGTCAATTTATTTATTTACTGCTGTAGATGAAAAGTTAGGGTTTGAATTTCTTAAGGAAACTGTTCATGATGTTATGAAGGTGAAAGCTGGTTATGTTTGTTCTTCACATTCAGATGTTTAGATAACACTATTTCAAAGTAGGAGATAAAGTTGCAAAGTTGCTTTTGCTTATTAAGTGAATTAGCATGGACCAAATATCAAGAGAGTATGATTTTAAAAGCTGTGCCATTTCCCTTGGTTATTGAAAGTGATGTCCTCCAAACATATAGAACAGCGCATGATAAGCATACTGATCAAAAAAGAAATTAGCATCCCATTAAATCACTGTTATGCACATCAAAAGGTAATTAATCCAGTCACAACTACATGCACCTGATCATCAAAAGAATAAACATTTACATGCACATGATAAGTTATTGAGTATAGCCACACCAATCAGACATAAAAATTGAATTGCCTTGTTCATATGGTCTTCATGAGGTGATCTTGAAGTCTTCAATGATTACTCCCATTGGTCAGTCATGATATTGTCTACTATGCACATGCTTTTCTCCTGGTCTCTATGATGACCAATGAGAAAAGGTACATCAGATAGAAGCCTTAGTTTAGCATCATAAATCAAAAGAAAAGGGGAGAAAACATGACCCTCTAACTAAATCTCTCTCTCACAAGATTATATACATCTATCCATCTGCTAGCTGCTCATACATCATATTGCATGCCAAACAAAATAAATAGTGGACTGTCACATGAGAAAGAGAGATCAACATTGCAGATTGGTCTAAATCTGGCAAAGGGGACAGCTTTTGTATAAGATAATAGGTTATGAAATAGAAAATTCATGCATGGAAAGTCTCATGGACATGGGAACTTTTCATGATGGAGAAATATAAGATATGGTTCTATGCTTCATTTAAATAAGCATCTAGCCTGAGTTTTTGTTCATGCCTATAATAATGTAGTAGATGTTTGCTTGTAGAAATTGAAAAGTTAAACATCCATTTAACAGGTCTGCTATGAAACTCCTTGCTTAAACTGGTTTATGTTCAAAAGTATTTCTTTTTTTGGTAAGCGTACATATAATGGATTTGAATTGTAGCTTTTTTGCTTGCTTACTTAATGGGCCAAGTCTTTTACTTCTATTAATTCCCATGGTCTTTGTTTTATTCTACATTTCACAGGCATCTTCCACTCTCTTTTCACAGTCTTCTATTTTTGAAGGTTTCTTAAATGATCATAATATGAACTAAATATTTCTTACATTTTCAGAAACTATTATCGTAGTGAAGTTCTGAAAATAGGTTATGGAGGCAAACAACTCAGCATGGGGAGGAAGGGGGCCAATCTGATCCAAGTAGTTTTTGATAGTGGTAGCTCTTATACGTACTTCCCAAATGAAGCATATGCCAGCCTAGTTTCTTCTGTATGTATTAGATCACAGTCATTTTGAAGTAGTAAGTATTTCCATGTACACTTACAAATTTAATTTCATAAACTTGGCAGCTTAAACATGCATCCCATGGTCTCGTCCAAGATGACTCTGACCCGACACTGCCAATGTGCTGGCGAGCCAATTTTCCTGTCAGGTAACATCCCAAAAGCTAGATGGCTGTCACTAATTTTGCTGATATCTTCAAATATGTGCAATCTCATCTTGCATTTTCTAAAACTAGTTCTAGAACAACTCAATTCAAGTGAAAATGTGTAACCTCATACCCTTCAGGAAAATGTCTTCAGCTGGCTCTATCGTTTCGGTTGATCATGTCTTCAGTTAGACATATCTTGTGCTATCTTCTGCAATATTTTCTTGAGAAAGACACATGATCAGAATATCATGGTTTACTTTGGCTGCTTAAACTATATGGTCCTTTTTATCTCCTATAATAACATGATAAGATGGAGTTTCATAAGAGATTCATGATATTGCAGGTCTGTGAAAGATGTGAAGCAGTTCTTTGAGCCTGTGACCTTACAATTCGAGAAAAAATGGTGGCTCTTGTCCAGAACATTAACCATTCCTCCTGAAGGTTATTTAGTAATGAGCGTAAGATTCTTTGATCCATAAAGCTCTTGTACGGTTAATTCCTTTGCCAACATCTATAGCACCATTTCCAATCTTAAATCTATCGTGAACATAATTGTGCCTCTGCCTTAAAATTTCATGCAGAATCAAGGCAACTTGTGCTTAGGCATTCTTAATGGAACAGAAGTGCATGATGGATTGACAATTATATTGGGAGGTATGAGTAGCTTCCTCTAACCATGTTGAGAGAGTTAACCATGCACCAACAAGAAATGCTAATTATGATCAATAAACTTTCATCAAACTGCATGGCTTCATTAGTTACTTACACGCCATCCATTTGCAGACATATCTTTGCGTGGGAAGTTGGTTGTGTATGATAACATGCAGCAGAAAATTGGATGGATTCAGTCAGACTGCATTAAACCACAAAGACCAAGGGGCTTTCCTTTCTTTATCTGAGATGCACTGCTACATTTTCATGGGTCTTCTTGGTGATGTATTATATAAATAATACCTGTGTGATTCCAACTGACATTCTCTGCATCTTTCATACCTAAAAAGTAATATAAAGATAGTTTCTGGACAGAAAATTAGAACAAAACCTCATTTATGATGTAAAGCTTTGTGTTCTTGTTGATGTATATTCAAGTACAGATGTAATCTTAAATACTTCTCTTTCCATGGTAAGCACGCGAGGTGGAGTGGGGGACCAACCTGGTCTGGTTTTGTGGTATACTTTTAGGTTGTTACCATCGTGGACTCCTGTATATAATATCATGACATTTTCATTTCGCTCTTGAAAATTCCAAACTTGTAAAATGGATCATTGATCAGTTTGTGTTAACTAACAACCTGATCCCAAATACTCAATGAATCCTTCGCATGCAACCTGGACCATGGCTAAACCACTTGAACTCAAAAGCTAAAGATCTTAGAAAATGATTTAACAGTATCATGCTATTCTTGAAAACTCCAAACTTGTAAAAAGAATCTTTGTTCAATTTGTGTTAACCAACCACTGGAGTCCAAAAGCTTGATGCATCATGCAAGCTGGACCATGCTAGTTAAACCGCTTGAACTTAGATGCTTAAGCTGTTAGGAAATGATTCAACAATGTATGTATTAAGCTTTGACAATTTGCATATCTGAAGATGTGTTGTCTAAGGTCTATGTGCCAACATTAAAATTCTAGAATCAAAATATCTCATATTGTCACCTAGCTCAAAGGGATACACAAGGAAGCTAACAGTGGTACCTACCAAATGAATCTGATTGTGTGTTAAAGTGGCAATACTAAATCCAGTCAACATATGCCTGTGCTGTGGATGTGTTCCTGATTCACGGTTGTCTTGGACTATTCCGGCCGCAATGACAGTGAAAATCTTTACCTTTAGGCCAAAGCTCTGAAGATCCTGGGCAGATGTGACAAGGCGTTAGTTGGTATGCTCCCAAAAAGAGATGCCACAAGGTGGTGTCGTATCATAGCAATTTCAGATTTAGTCCTAGTAATATTGTCATTGGAATTTTGACTGCCACAGGACTCGGTGGGAAATGCTTTTGGGTCCCCTCGTGCACCCGTAGAATTTGTCACCCAAGTGGTAGGGGAACTTTTTGACTCCATGGATTACTCAACTTTGCAACTACTTTCACCTTCGCTCCATCACAGCATTTTTTTTAATTTTTCACATACATTAAAGTATTTCTTCATATGCTTATTTGCATGCCTACTTTTTTATGCATAGTGGCTCGTGGGATGTGCTTGATTGTATAATTACTGCTGAGGAGTCCCTACAAATTCTGAACTTGCGTATGCTTATTTTGTATCCTGATTTTTTTAAAAAAGTTATATGTTTACTTTAAGAAGAAGATATTTAATGTAGAATTGCTAAAATAACAAGCATTTATTGCGAATAAGTGGAGGACCATGTGCGGTGGTGCCTCTATGGTTAATTCATGACATGGTTGGTGCCGGTTATTGTATATTTTCAGATGCATCGTTAATCTCAAGAGCAGGAAGGCAATGGCAACAACGTTTTTGCAACCTACGGAGAAAGAAGTATAGCCATACCATTCGAACTATGTTCTTAGTAGGATAGGATTCAGAAAACAATATAGGTGGGCGGGAGTCCTAATAGGACAAGTGGATGTATTGCAAAATCAAGAGAATTCTTAAATAAAGTTTTCTTCCTCTTTTTATAATGCAGAAAACTAACTGCCTCCCTTGAGTAGTTTCTATCCCCATAACTCCTCTCTCTCTCTCTCTCTATGTATATATATATATATATATATAGTAACTAATGAGGATACATTTATCAAATTGATATGATGATGATATGCAACAAGAATAACTAATGATCCAAAATCACTAAACAAAATTTCGATTGATTAAAATTATGTTGTTTGGATTACTCGATAACTACCTTAACCACTTTAAGAATTGGTTTAACCCATCAAGATTAAGAATTAATTAGGGGCCATTCATTGCCAAGAAGCAAAATCCATAGTTAACCTACCCTAGACATCTATAAATAGTTTATAAATAGAGGACTCAAGCCTCAAATGAAGATCATGTAAGATATATTATCTTTCTCTTATTTTTCTCTTACTTTCTTCATTTTTCTTCCAGGTCTCAAGAGTTTTTTCAGAGGAAAACTTTGGAACCTCTTACGTTTCTTCTAATTAAGCATAGGCTAAGAGGAGATGATGAATTCTTGGGCTATATCTTCGAGTAGTTAGTTGGATTGAACTCTTGTCCTCTTGAATTGAGTTTTCTTTATAATTTTTTCTTCAACAAATTTCATCAATTAATACAAAAGGCTAGAAAAAAACATCAACAATAATTATTGTTTTATCGCATGAATAACTCTTTTTACCTACATAACTTCTCATAAATAGCTAATACTAACAATTAACTGACTAAATATGATCTATCATGTAACATATGAGCAATCATAACCTTTTTATGCTTCATAGATATACTAATGAATTGAACTTTGATTGATATAATATTATTGGCTATTTGTTATAGCTAGTTCAACTTCCTAATATTTGGGTGTAAAAAGAAACTCTAATGAATCGTGTTATTTTGTAACTATGAGTAATTTTCGTATTCTGCAAGCAATATGTCCTAATAAAATTCCAAGGACACTTTTATGTTTCTAGCATGAATCCCTAGGGTCTTTAAATAATTTGTGTGACCTTTTTCCTTTCTTGCGTAAAATCAAGTTGGTTGATCTTACTCATTGGAGCTCCAATGACATGCTGAATTCATAACAATCCTGAAGGTGGTTTGGTGCTAATTCCAAGAAACAAATTGCTTGACCTGGTCGCCCTTGGCGAGTGCCATTCCGCATGAGTACGGCACTAAAGCTCGCAAATGGTAGTGAGGCAAATTGCTTCCATGGTGTTTTAACTGACAGTACGAGATAAAATTGTTCTTAAAGGAAAAAAAAATAAAGAAAAAAAAGAATGAGCTAAAATTTCAAGTGACATGTGGATTCATCACTAATTATATCTGAGTTCAATTAAGATGATTTATTATATCAAAACCAGACTTTAATTTCATTCATTTAAAACTTCATTCAAATGACTTCAACTACTTTTTACATCTTTTATACTCTTGAATTTTCATTTATTTATAGCATCATCTATATATTATCGGAAGCAGGATAGGTTTGCCCATTTCTTATTGTTTCTTTATTAATATCTACCATAGTTTCTTTTTTGTGTGTGGGTGACCTTGGCTTACTTGCTACCAGGAAGTATTCCAACATTGACTTGTTTAGCATGCTGAATTATCCCCTAGTGCAACCAAACACTTATTATTCCCTAGTGCAACTCTAAAATTTTTTAACCCAGTCCCAAATTTATAGGCCGAGGAAAAATCAAATCAGCCTATTAAGGAAGGAAACAATTTCTGATCATTTCCTCTTTCCATCTTTTTTTGATTGAATAGTGACAAAATAATATGGCATTACTCTTTATATGAGTATTGCTATGTCAGATCAGGGTATTTTCTTGCCACAAAAAAGGCTATAACTGGAAAAGAACAGCAAAAGACAGTTGGGGGAACATGGTAACAGGGAAGAAGAGTTAAGTTCGTAGTCAATAGTCATATGAAAGATTGATGGACTGGCCAAATTGAAGCTCTTCATTTAGAAATTTGAAAAAGAGTCCTACTAGTTAACGAAGAGTTAATGGAAAAACAAGATCAAAAGAGAGGTAGAATGTACACACTATGTAAGAAAGAAGCAGCCTAAACCAATTTGTCGTTTATTTTTTCTGTTGTCAATTTGCCCGAGTGGTGTCGTTGATGTCCAATCTACGTTTCAAGATGGAAAAGTTCAAAGCAACTAATTTTATGTAATTGCTCCACGACTTCATGCAGGCTTTCGAAGTTGGAACAATCACCGCCAACTCTTGGCGGACGGCCATGTTTCGTTGCTTCATATGGAAGGCTAGAAATCAATCAGCCGTTATTCCATGTCAGAAAGCTATGCCCACGGTTTCTAATACAACAAGTTTAGAGCTGCTATAATGCATTAAAAATCAATGACATGGATATTGGATTGAATGGATAATTGAAGGTTAAAGATTCGGCTTCGCAATTGATTCCCAACTGTTGGCAAATTCAAAGCCAACATTGAGCATTGGACAAACAGAGAAGAATTACATAACGAGAAATGTAAAGTGATTGCAGATTTAGCTCAAAAATTAAATTTGTTGCAAACCCAAAAGTTGTAGAAGCATGGGTTTGAGAGAATGCATCAATTTTTGCTTGCAATGTAATTTTAAGAATTTAGAAGTGGAAAGAGATGCACTCAATATAAAGGGTCGTTTTTCTCATCAAGTGACTCAATTTGGTTCAGTCACCATCGATGCGTACCATCTTGCTAAAGCCAAATAAGTTGTACAAGCCATGAGATCTAGATTGAAGAATCATCATATTGGCCTTTGGAGATCATTATCATGAAAGGCGAAACTCAGAGGTGATATAACATTTATCCTGCCATTTTTCGTTGAACAAGCAGCACATCTATCATCATCCCACTTAAAATGTGATATATGTAGCATCATTCCATTAAATAGAAATCTAAATGGCGAACACGGTCTCCTCCTACAATGAATTGCAAGGCTAGTTCATTTTTTCGAATGAATTCCAATTATATCTCTTTAAAGGACAGATATAAGGTTTTTGGAGTTTCATTCATCATGATAAACAACCAAGGTGAGGAGAGGTGGACCGATGCATTTTCACCCTATTTGATCCCTAGTCACCTTTTGAGCAGCTAAATGCAGCTTTTTTTTTTTTTTCATATTGTTTTCTAATATATAATACATCTAATGTATAATATATCTCCTCATATTCATTATTGAATGATCAAAAAGTGTAAGATAAATGTAGTATACATGTTATCAAACCTATCTAAGCAATCTAGATTTGTAAGTGTTGTAATAAGTATTGGTATTTTATAATTATTTATATAAGATAATTATGAAGCAATAAAAATCTCTATCCAAATTAATCAATGAAACAATAAAAGTTCTTATTTAAGAGTAT
Organism: Metroxylon sagu; assembly: GCA_017589505.3. Lineage (NCBI taxonomy): Eukaryota > Viridiplantae > Streptophyta > Magnoliopsida > Arecales > Arecaceae > Metroxylon > Metroxylon sagu. Next base: position 486,411 of record JACVBY030000443.1, on the reverse strand, counting down.
AATAAAAAAGTAAACAAAAAGTCCTTGTTTTGTAATACTAGAACTCTTATCTAATATTTTTTATAAATAAAAGATGACACTAACTACTTTTAATAACTAAAAAAATACATAAATTCTCTTTGAAAAATCTTCCTCCATTAATTTTTCTAGATTAAAAAGTTTTTCTAGAATACTACCTTTGGTTTCTAGGCCATCACGGCTACCATTTTTGTTCAGCCTCAAAAAGCTATTCGGCTTGCCGTCTGTTAGTCTATCCACAATCTCCCTCTAACAAACCACGTAACACATGCCAAATTTAAGTTGGAACTCAGATGGCCAAGGGTCAGCTTTTTTTTTAACTCTCACTCCTTCCACCCACTTGTTTCCCATTCCCACTATTTTTGGCTTTTATGCTAAGTGCAAGAAGCATCAGAGGAGTCACAAAGTTAGTCATTACATTCATATGACAACCATCAGAAAAGAAAGTAGCTGTAATATCAAGCCCAAAAGTAAGGGCAACTTAGTCCTATGCACAGCCTGCATTGAATCACATCCAGCAGTCTTATATGCTCCTGTCGACGACACCATCATTCACATCGTGTATGTACACGTAAAGAGACAAACCTAGTACTGGAATCACCCGTACATGACTCCACCATGAATTCAGCACCCACCACTTGCAGGCTCAATTGAACTTAGGAGACCGTTGCCTCTTAGCTGCATGCAGTGTTCCTCAGCATCTGCTTGAGAACAAATGATTACAACAGCGAGGCCGTTATAATGGGCCTCTTGCATGATATTTACTGCGTTATCAAGAGTCATTCCAGGGATAACCTTCATCAGAACTTGGACAACATACTCGCGTTTGTTGTAGTTATCATTGTGCAATATTACACGATATGGAGGTGTTGTTTTCCTAGATTTCCTGCAAACCAGAAGATGACAGGTTAAATGAGGATCTTTGAATTGCCTTAAACTGTCCTGAACATACGATTGTCATTCTAAATCATATCTTGACATTTATCACCCAGAAGAGATCACTTTTTATCCAAGAGCAATTTCTCACAGGAGAGAAGGAACTAAGCATAAAGCTCTCAAGACGAATATGAAGCTGGATGCACAATGACAATATTCTCCAAATTATTCGAAAACTCTCAAAATATTCACAAGTTTTTCCTTGGCCAAATAATTTTTAAATTACTTACAGGTAATCAGTTAGTCAAGAATTATTCAATTATTTATGAAATTTCCAATTTGTTCACAGGTTATTCATGGCTAAACCAAGAAACCAATGATTTACAAACAAAGGATGCCATATAATGCTAGTGATGGTGGTCTCTTTGCTATTGCTTTTCATTCTTGTTACTTCAAAGCTTGATTTTAACAATAAATGTATAAAGATATATAAATTATGTAACATTCATTATCCTTCTTACAGTTTACTTCCTCCCCAAGTTATTGGATTCTTTCTTAATTTTTGGCAAATTCTCCACATTCTATCTAAATTCCATATTTAAAACTCTAGCAAGACTATTCCTGATTTTCAAACTTCTACCTAGGCTGCAAAGAGTCAATTTCTAGATTAGCTTTAGGCCTCAATCAGCAATCAAATTCACATTGTTCCTAATCAAAGATAGAAGAAAAATGTTACAAGATTTTTAAAAGCCACCAAGTTTAAGATCCTTGTCTTACAATGTGTTCATTATAAGACATTGTTTTTTGTAGTGCACATGCTAAAATCATCAGACAACTCCACCTAAGTACAAAATATGAGTTTTGTAATTAGTCGGTCCTAAGCTTAAATTAAGGAAAAGGGTTGCGATAAGTTGATAGCCATTATAGCCACATTTTATGAACATGAATCAAATAAAGAACTATTGGGACGTCCCCTACTTGTGAGGTGCTACATCAGACCTTGACTGTGATAGAAAGTTTTTTTAAGTCAGGATGTATTTATGATAGGCTGGAAAGTTCAAAGCATCCTGTAGAATGTACAACTGAAATGCACATAACCATCCCTTGCATGATAAGGAATCATTTTAGCTAAACAAGTGCCAACAAATGCAAAAGAACCAAGCTGACTTTCAGTGCACATACCTCAAATCAAATTCAGATTCACGGCCAGGAGTAGTTTTTTCAATGGTTGGCCTTTCCAGCAAACCACCTCCTTTGCCAGGTCCTGTTGCTAATGTTGCCACAAGGATGCCACGGTTTGCACAGTGTCCTCTGTAGAGAGAGAACTTATCCCCTGTATGACATGAGAATAAAATGACAACCAGCATGCACTATAATCCAATAATAAGAATTGATTCATAGGACTAAACAAGCTCGTATCTCATTCTCTTCTATAAGCATTTCCAAGAACATGGTTACTGTCAAAAAGCTCAACAAAGAATCATCCACAGATTATTTATGAAATATATTAAAAATCCAATAGATGATAAAGGTAACAATCTTCTTAAATTGTTCCTCCATTAGTTCCATCTTATCTTCAAATCCACCTGATTGTGCAGTGATAACCATCTTAATTTTTTTAACATTTGGAAACAAATGTCCCCAACTAATGAGAGATTTGGAAAACTTATCAGGTAAAAATTGTGTCTATGTCTGCAGAAAATTAGCTTTATTCTATTATGGATGATAGTCTGGCATATAATCCAAAACAACAAGGTCGCTAGAGACATTCCCTGACACAAAAGGAACAGAGCCCCCATTTGAATCAACCCATTATGGAGAAATCCATTTTGGAGTAAGTCAAAGTCCAATCAAATATATTTAGTAGATTGCTAATAACTACTGGTATAGTTTTAAATATGTGTTCATGAATGTGGAAAGTGACTTTTACAGATTATAGGCTTTATTAATTATGGTTCATGCATTTGTCTCTCAGAGTATATAAAAGCAGTTATTTATCTTTCACAAAGCTGCAATGTATCAATATAAGGAATATGAAGAGTCATACAATGTCTATGTAAAGCCATGTCATAGAAAAAGAAAGCAATGCAGAATTGATATGCTTGAGTTTATGTCTATTTGAATCTAGTGGTGGATTCCACTTGCGATCTGCATTCTCCTATTTTCTTCTCCTCTACCCCCACCTATTCTCCTCTTGTGCTTAAAGACCAATAGTTTCAGCATCATTGTCAACATAATAAGCTTTTTAATATATAAAAGTTCAAAGGCATATATGCAAATGCTTGCAAATATGTTTCATAACATAACAAAAAACACCTTGTGTTAATCGTATCGCACACATATATACATATGCATAAATGCTTTGAGATAAGAATTGATGCTAACTTTCACCATCCAAATGTTAAAAATTAATGAAAGCAAATCAATAATAATATGGAAAAATGAAAACAAATAAGACCAACAAGATAAAACTCATAGGACGTCATTCATTTTTTGCCTTCCAACTAAAAATCATCACTGGATTTGCTTCCATTGGTGATCAAAATTTGCATTTTTTTTTCCCAAAATTATCTTAACAACTAAAAATGACTTGCAGAAATGACATTAATCAATAACAGAAAAATCCATAAAAACTGCTAACGGTCCATCATTTCAGCTTTAAACAGATCCTCCAAATGAATTCTTATAGTCTAAAGAAGCCATTTGGACAGTTAATAAGTCAAGTTTTCTGTGAACATGCATAACATTCCAAGCTATATAGCTAGAAATATGTGCCACACAATCATGTTTCTGTGCTATGTATAAGTTACTAAAAGTTAGCCTCTTTCATCAAATAAAAAACAAGCATAGCAGACCTTTCATTATTGTAAGATCAAAAACTGTTGTCATACAGAGAATTAAAGTAAGTATAAGATCATTAGATAGTGTTTACTCCAGAAAAGACATTTACAAATTGGGATTGGAGGAGTCCACATCATATGATATCAAACTATTTAAACCTTTTTGAATGAGAATTATCTTGGAAATTATGGACGTTCTAGAATAGGAGCAAGAAACCATGGTTAGGAGGCATTTTGTCCAATGATAATTCATGTGAATTGAGGGATATAAGTGGCTTTGGTTGGGTTTGAAGAATAGCCAAATAGAGTTCAAACTATGGTCGGAGAAATCAAATTCACGCTATTCCATCTCTTTAATAATCTACTCAAGCAAGAGTTCTATTGTCAGATACCAGAATGCTTCACTCTTACGAGCCACAATTGTAATTATGCTATCTCAAATTACAAGATCAAAGTCTTGTTCCTCATTCCTCAATTTTTAACACTTTTTACAGGCTTTCATAGCTTCAACATTCAAGCAATCAGTTAAAAACACCAATTTTGTGCATACAAAGCTTACAAACAATATAATTTACTCCAATATTATCTGATACATGCTTTCTTTACCTTGTTTCATAACTTTATTGGTCATAATATTTTTTTCGATTTTTTGATCAAAACTTAAAAACTTATTGAACATAAAAGTCAATAGGCCCAAACCAAATGAAAACTGACTTTCAGACCTTGCTACCTTCTCATATTTTTATATTTGTTTAGGTTGACATTAGCTAGTTATCACAACCTTTAGATAGGGTATTTTAATTTTGATTCCTTAAATTCAAATTAATGGGTGCAAGTCATAGTCCAAATGTAAGTCACAGTGAAGGTGTAGTTCACAGCAAGATGGCAGTAACAAAAAGAAAGCTTCACCAAAATCAGGACATTAAGAACTTGAAATTTTAACCAGGACCATCAAGTTGAGCGATTATAATTCCTCGCACATCAAGAATCATCAGAATCAAAGCCAAGATAAAGAAGTTAGACCAACGGGAATTTCTTGTGATCCAATAGAAAATTATGATTTCGCTATTACGCAGGATTCAAGTCTATATTTTGTTCATAAATTCTGTTTGGTAGCTTATAGATCAAAGTTGGTACCCATAGCTTTAGGAACTGAGGTAACCAACGTAGTAGATGCGGATCGTTTAAATCAAACTACCGAGAATTCCCTAAAAGAGAAATATGGTATGCTTACCAACGATTACAGCAGAAATGGGTAGAATGAATCAATGAATCCATTGTCTTCTCATGAGAAACAGCGTACAAGCACCGAGAAGAAAGAATTTAAAATGAGAAAAAGAAAAGTTGGGGAAAAGGCGGAGGATGACCTGATTTGGTGTTCAGTACGTGATTAGGAGAGAGAGCGATTCTACTGCATATAACCGTCTCCATCAATTGCTGTTCCCACCCAACGCCCTTCCTCCCTTCTCTCGCTGCTTGCTCTCTTCCTTCCGGCGAAGCAGCAGCAGCAGCAGCAGCGAAAGGAAAATGGGAACGTCTGCCACAAAAATTAGAAGAGGGGTGGAGGCAGAAATAATTATTGAGGCTCCGCCTCCCCGCTCGCGGACAGAAATATCGGTCGGTTCCTCCGAGGCTGAGGCAGATTGGAGAAGGTCCTGTCGAGCTTGAACCACACCGTAGCCCATCGAGCTAAGATAAGTGAAAAAAAAAAGCACTGGCCGGGCCGGACAACACGAAGCGAGAATTTTTAAAATTTTAAATTATTATTTTTTGATTATTTCAAATAACGGATGTCTACAATTGCATATAATTTTAAACAATAATTTAGAAAATCAAAATTCTCCATTATAAAGCCTACCTCTCGATGTATTATTTACAAATTCCTCGAAATAACCATTTATATAAATGCAGTGCCATTTTTGGAAATAAAAAAAATATTTATTTTAGATTTATTTATTAATAATATATAATTATTTATAAAAACGTATATTTATATAAATATATTATTAAAACTTATATTTATTGACAAAAATTATAAATGAATATATATTTATTTGAATTCTTTCATTAATAAATATGCTTAAAAATATTATATGTAAATAAAATTTATTATTAATATTATTTGCAAAAGTTATATATTTACAAGTAACTTATATTAATTGTACAAATGAAAATAAATATTTATATAAATTTATATAAAAATTTATAAATATTCAAAAATAGTATTATATAAACAAAATTTTATATAAATAAATTATATATTACAAATTAATAAATATATTTATAATCATTAATAAATAAATATTTATTCTTAAATATATATTAAATTTTATTTATGTATATTAATAAATGATTTATATTTGGATTTATTTATTAATAAATTTTAAAAATTTATTTGAATTTTAAGTTATATATGTAAATAACTTTTATTTTATTAATCCAAGTTATGAATTTTCTTTATTTATTTCTCATACTCATTAACCATAGAAATTTTATTCTAAATTTCAATATGAACAAAAACTATTATAAGAAAAATAATGAGAAGTATTGGTTTTATTTTTAAACTTTCAAATTTTCCTTTTGCAATTCCTTAAGTGAGAGGAGGTATCAAAACATTATATTTTTCAATCCTCAGATAAAATTATATTCTTGAGAACAACGACCTAAATTGTAAAATTTTGAAATTCTAAAATATCACATTTTAAAATATTGCATTTCAAATAAAATTTCAAAATGCTTCACCTAAATGCAACCTCAAGGTCTGTGTTGATTTTATTTCAAGTTGGCGTGGCAAACCAAGCTACATGGCTCATTTTCATTCATTTGTGAAATCTTGGCTGAAATTTTGGTAATAGGAGACCTAATTTTTTTCAATAATATTTAAGGAATCTTCTTAATAATAATTTTGTGCCATTGCCACTAGCACAAGTACAAGCAATGTTTAGAGCAAAAAAAGTAACTTCAAGTCATACATCTTGGCCATCAATCATGCATGTCCTTTTTCATGTTTGCACTGTCATTTGGTTCGTGTATCTGACATATCACATTTCTGTATATAACTGCACATCAAATGATAAGAGAAAGTAAATGTGACAATAGAATCATAATATATACCTTATATAGAAAGTCATGGGCCATAAATTTTATGGTTCTCACTCAAATAGTTTCGACACATAGGAGTGGTGGGGTTCAATATGTAGGTCTATGCGAAATGCAAGTGGCTAAATGGACTTATTTTATGACGCAAGTTCTACGTGATAAATGGTTCACCTTGTATTCTATTAACATTCATGTTTCTGTCTCAATTTCTCATTTCCCTCTTCATTCTCTTTCCACTCATGGGCATTCGACCATTTTGTTACTTAAAGAGAACATAAATCTAATGTTATTGTTCCATTGTGAATGACACCGCTAAGGCATCGACAATTGAAGTATCCAAGTGTTTTGAAAAAGGAAGAGCTTTAGATTTGGTTATCACACATAACTACTACTCCAACAAGAAAAAAGAAGAGCTTTGAAGTAATGATTTATACTAGCAACAACTTATGTAGCGGTGAATAGTTCTTTCTATTTCTTTATTTGTGCCTGTTATAAAGGCCTTCATATATTTTATATTTTATTGTCTATACGCTTCATTTAATGACTTTATGACTGCAAATGATATGACAAGTAATGGAGTTCAAGAATATTTTAAGACCTATCAAAGGCATTGACAAATGAATGCAAGCCTATGGATGGAAGATTATTAGATTTTAGATAGTGTTTAGCATCCAATTTGTCATTACTTATTGTCTTATTTCGTTTATTCTAGTTCATTTTAATTTGAGCTATCTATGTTATGATTGGTAGATGTGGAGACCTTTTAATATTTTTAAGAGCCTTAACATAACACTTTTGTTAGAAGAGGCCTTTTATAGATGTGCTAATTTTATGTACTACCACAAGGAGATATTTTACCTGCTTTGGTCCAAAAGGAAGAAACAACTGCAGCATATCGTCCAGCAGGCAACATGAATTTTTAACAAACTTATTTTCATGATATGGATATGAACAATTTCCATAATCCAATACCCCGGGATTAAGAACTATCAAGCAGAAAACCAGCCCATACTGCAAGTAAAACAGAATCCAGAAGCATTGGCAAATTATTCCATAGAAATCTAGCTCAGAACTAACAATAGAAACCACCCAAAATTAGCCCCTACTACAGTGTAACAGAAGGTAAGTCATCATATAATCCAGCGATTAACCATAGAAAACCCACTCATAATTGACAAATTATGTCCCCCAAAAACAATAGACAAGATAAAAGTGGATAGGAGAACACATTCATCAATCTCCAACATCATCCTCCGGGTGGGGTTTCTATATTGAATTAAGAAATTTTGTACTTAAAAAAAAAAAAAAAAAGAGAAGACCTTGGACCAGAATAAGTCTAAATTAAAATGAATCGGGGCTTAAACTAAAAATGGGCAACTGAAGGTTCATGCCAATAATTTATATTGCACTTGGGGACGGGTCAAAGTAATCCAAAATCAGTACAATCATATGGGGCTGAATAGTCCAATGCACTTTTTAAAAAAAAAAAGAATATATGGAAAGCATGTCAAACAGCCACAATAGAAATTATTAAAAATAATAAAAAAATTTGTACAAGAAACAGATGAAACGAAGAACAGAAACGATTAAAGAAAAGAGAGAAAACAGGTGCTCAAAACTAAGATCAACATATGAAACATACAAATTTGGGAACAATGCTTAGTTGTTTGGGAAATTTTAGCACCACTAATTTGAAAAATTCTCATTAATACAGCAATTTGTATGAAAATAAATTAAAAAAAATTAAGATAGAGATCAAGGTTAAAGAAGGGCCGATGATACATGGTGCAGTTGTTAGCCAAGATGACCAAAGCTATGGCAACTATGGCAACAATGGCAAGGAAGGTCATGAGTTAGATGATGCTCAGAATAGAGCCAAAACCCCAGTGTGACGTGGAGGAGAGATATAGCTAGCCGACGCTATTGTGCTTTGGACGTTAGAAAGGATTGGGAGGAGTCAGAGGAGGAGAGGAAAAGAGTGCGAAGAAACACAGTGAACCCCTCTTCTCCCGTCGTAGAATGTAGTAGCAGCATGTCTGCCCGATACCATAAGAAAAGTCTATCCGAGCCATTGGCCAGAATGGACTAATATCATGAGGTCATGAGGTCAAGGGCTATACTGCCCCACCAAATAAACCTATTCTCCTGTCATAGTAGTTTGTTTGGTGGGGAAATGATGGGATTAGTAGATAAAGATCAAAATCAAACATGAAATATAGTTCGAAGAAAAGCAGTAAGAAGTCTGAAAATCTTGCATAGAATTTAACTTGCAATTATTCACTTATACAATCCAAGATGAGAAAACATGATGCCATATGAGTTGAAACAAATATTCCAACTAAAAGTACATAAGAAATGATCAAATAATTATTTGGAAAAGGTTAGATATTGCAAGGAGGCATCACTGAAACATATTTCAGTAAAGAGTTATTATTAAATATTATAGCATATTATCAGAAGTCAAAAAATAAAAAAGGCTAGTGTCAAATTTGATAATTGCACAACCATCAGACTCATTCCCACAAGATACGTATTGTCCATCAGACGCTTAATTCATCCCTTACTAGGAAATCCACTTATGAATGCCCTAAAACTTTTAATCAGTCATACCATTTAAAGCAGCCCCAAAAGATACTATTTTCAGGTTACTCCATAACCAAGAAGATAGAATTTCAATTCAGCATGCATATATAATTTCAGGAAGAATTCATTTACAAGATTTCAGCAGACTCATTCCTAACTACTCCTAACTTCCATGTAAAATACATGCGTCATAGGGTAGAATTAAAACAAAATATAACCAAAAGATGACTCACAAAAGGTGACTTGCAAAAGGTAAAAGTTGCAGTTACATGGGAAAGTCCAAGTAAACAAAATTACAGACGTTGCTTTAGTAAAGTATAAGATGTCAGCACAAACACATGGAAAAGATGAACAATTAAGAAACCTTCATGATAGCTTCATTAGGACGATAAACATAATTAGTATGCCAGCTGCCTGCACATCACAAACATGGAACCCATTCCTAAAGGCCCTGTAGCTTCTCATCAGCTAAATAACTGAAATAGTCCCAATAAACAAGTGCATTGGACAAAACATAAATAAGACATTACATCTCTTCCAGCCTGATGCAGAAATCAGAAGCTATTTATGAACAGCTCAATAGTCAACAATCATTAGTTAAGGACATTAAGGTTAAAATAAAAGCACAAAAAGGAAAAAGAGAAAAAGACATCCAATGGATCATGACCATAACCACCCTTAACATACTCTTATGACTCTCTTGAAACAGTGCTACTCAGCAAACCAACCAACAACCCAATGAAAATGAGCGATATAAATGTAATTAACTCCATTAGCATGCAGTACTTTGTCAAGTTTAACTATTTCCACAGTTTACACACCATACTGGGTCTTTCACAAGGATGAAAGAACAAGAAATCAAAGTTTTATGGTCAAATCAGCAGATACCTCACCACCAAATAATGTTTAAGAGCCAATTCATCACCAATGCAGTAAACATGAACCAGAAGGAAAACTGCAAAAAAAAAAAAACAAGGGCGCTTTGCAGGTTCTGATCCTATGCTCTAGAATACTTACTACAGTGTTGCTTTCAATAGACAATGAGCACAAAATTGTGGTTTAGACAAGGAAAATGTGAGAATGAATAGATAAATAATCATCTGGAGACTGGAACCATCACAACTGTTCATGCATACCAGTTTCAACAATGCTAGAGGGCATTGCTCGAAAAAAGAAAAAAAGGCAGATACTTATGGTTAAAAATAAAACTGTGAAAACTTGATAACATAAACTTAATTCCAAGGCAATTTCTTTGCAAGATGTTGCTGGACATGAATGCCCCTACATGCATAATCAGAATTCTTAGAGCAACTGCACTACTATGCATGTGATGGTGCCAAGAAACAGAAGAAAACTATCACATTAAACTTAACTATAAACCTTATTATAAAGTTCGCTATAGGGTTAAAGCATGATCGAAGTTCAAATATGTCACTGGACTGTTTTTCAAGTTAAGAAGAGCCTTTCATAACCAAACAAGAAGAGCTTAATTTCCAGATAGAATAATGAGATCCCACCTTTAACACACCATGAGAGTCAAAATGACAGAGATCACAAAGGGATAGATAATACAATAACAATATAAACAGAACCAAGCTGTCCAGTTTGTGCATGCTTGATATTCCCTTCTTTCTTGCAGCTTGTAGACTATCTAAACAGAATTTCAATATTCTGCTTCATGTGAATAAAAAGGGTTCACTGACCCCAAATGTTGTTCACCTAATATCAGCATAAAAATTGGTTATAAGCTGCTTGTATAAAAGTGAGAAACAATGAATAAGTTATCTCTGACAGGTATTAGATAAATGCCCTACAAGACAAAGTTTCAGACAATTCTACATATAGATAGGATACGCACATTAACATTGACCACATTCGCAAACTAATCAAAGGAAGTAACAAGTACCATCCAGATGGGTAACATATTGCCTTCAAATAATACGAAATAGCATACTAGTTTGTTGGGGCAGACTATTTGGTAGACCAGAGTGATGATTAAAAAGCAGATATCAAATGATAAGAGAAGCCCTGGAGTGACATCATGATGTTATATGTCAGTTACAAATTTGCAGCAAAAATCTGTAGGAAGTACCTTCCATTGAAGCTATGGTAAGTGATGATAGAACAAAGAATAATAATGGAAATTATTATGTAGGAGAAAATGATCTATGATGGATAAAACATGGATGCTATAGGAAAGGGATGGGAAAAATTTAGAGAGGAGAATAAATGAAACAGTTATTATTGACCTGTAGAAGCATAAGATCAACTATCTTGAAAGGTGATTTTCCGATGCAAATGAGGGAAAAAAAGCATAGTTACATTTTCATATCATAGAAGGAATGACATCATCTTAAAAAACAAAAAAGGACAAAGAAAAATGTCATGAGCCACTGATGCAAGATGAATTCTTGGTTGTAGGAGTTCCAATCCAATACTCTTCGCCTCTATTATAAATGGACTTACTATTGATATTTAGGAGGCATGCTTGTGTCTATATAAAATCAACATAGCTAACTTGCACATTGGAATTTCAAGGGATATTTTGGAGCACAGAGCTGTAATCATTCAGAACAATGAGAAAAATAAGAATGTAAACTTAATATAGTTTGATTAAAAAGGAGAGTTCTGTAAAAACTAATGGCGAAGAGACACTCACTAGTGATCTTTTTTGCTACTCTAAAGACATGTTCGATAGAACAACAGCAGTTTGGGAAAAAATGGAAGTTACTTCCATGATGTCATTGATTGTTGGAAACCTTTGAGACTCAAGTATAGATCTTATAAGACAAGAATGAAGTCTAGAATGTTGTATGGACCGGAATATTGAGAAGAAAAGAGGGTCTAAGAAAAAACTGTCAAAGATGCAAAGGTCAAAATAATGAGGTCGGTGTTCAGTGGAACTAGGAAGAATGCTGCAATTTATGAACATATTGGTGGAAAATCAACAAAGATTCTATCTAAACTTTCCAACAAAGATTTAAGAGAGTCTAGTTAAGGAGAGATATTCAGTTTTGTGACAACACGGAAACTAGGAGATGAACCCAAGATAACATGGATGGAACTTGTGATACCCCTTATCAAGAATGAATTGTAGAAATCGATTCAAAAAATAGGCTGATTGTAGATGTGAAAACGAGCAAATATAATTAAACATATATCAGAATTTCAAGCACAAATTAACTTCAGCAAACTTTCTGAATGTGCATAACTTTAGCTGCACGCAGATATCTTTGTATGATCCCCCATCTTTGTATCTTACCAGCATAAGCAATGTCAAGCAGAAATACTCATCAACAAGCTAAGACACAGTTGCAAAGCAATGTTCTAATTTAATGTGTTCTGCTAGGGGATAACAATGCAAAAGAATTTAAACTGCATCACAGACAGCACTCGTCCAGTCAATGAAACAAGTCATGTTCCATATTATACACAACATCAGTACATAATCGATCAGTCTTCACCAGCAAAATAGTAAATTTTTATCAAGAGAATTGTATTTATATAGAACAAAATGAACATGTTTCAAAGAGACGTCCGGTTTAATATAATGATACAAAAACATATGATCTGGCGGAGAACTGAGATCCGAGGATTCAATCCACTTGACAGATAGATAATAAAAGAGAGGAAAACAGGTTGGCCAAGGGAAGAGGGGTTCTACTGCAGGTTGCCGCCGCTCTGCTGCCAGAGATTGATGATATCGGTGGCCTGGTTGAGGAGGATGATCATGCGCTTCTGGGAGATCCAGGGCTTCTCCTCCAGCTTGGACTTGAGCTCCTCCCACGCGTCCTTCCTGGGCCAGAAGTAGTAGGGGCTCAGCGGGACACTCCCGTGGCCCGGTATCACCTGGTCCAGCGCCAGCCCGATGTTCTTCTCCATCCATATGAACTTGAGCACCAGCCTCGGCTTCTCCATCGCCTTCACCACCACCCCTAGCTTCTACTCCACGCACCCATTTACGGAATTTCATAATTCCTCCCAAGAAAGAAAGGAACGGCAGAGTTAGAGCAAGGTAGTTACCTCTTTTTCTTCTACCTGGACCTCCTCCTCGATCGTCTCGGATTGGTCGGCGTCGGAGGATGTCTCGAGGGCTTCCGCGGCCGCTGCTGGTGCGGATTGGCGGAAGGGGGCGAGTCTCTTGGAAATGGCGGTCGTGTTGGGAGAGGAAGATGAGAGGATGAGAGGTATGGGATTGGGTTTGGAAAAGAGGAAGGGTTTGGACGTTGGGAAGAGGATTTGGTGTGGGGTGGAGGCAAAGGTGGATTGAGAGGTAAGAGAGCTCAGATAGCTACCTTGAATTGAAACGGAGAGCATTTTGATGGGTCGCAAGGGGAGAGAGCGGGCAGAGCAAGGGAAGCGACCGCCTGCTCGACCTTTTATCGCGACTGCGCTGGTGGCTTCGCCTTCGGATAAGGGAGCGCGGCTATGAACCGGCATGTTGAACCGGAACGCATTGGAGGTTCGGCCCGCTTAATAGTCGAAAATAAAAACGTACAAGAAAATGAAGATAAGCACTTGGGTTGGAGGTATAGAAATTTATTGAAATATTTATTAGAGAAATAAATCTATAATAGAATGGAGAGGCCATGCAAAAATAAATCTATAAAATTGTGTTTGGATGAAATATTTTAAAATTTTTTAAATATACTATTTTAAAATATTTAAAATATAGCATTTCAGGATTCCAGAATTTCATAAATTTTCTACTTGCATAGTTGCTTCAAAAATAAAATTTTGTTTAAGATTATAAATTTTTATATAAATATAAATTCACATAGTTTTACATAATAAATATTAAATATTTGTTGCATAAATATTAATATTTATTTTAATAATACTCATCAATATTTATTATTTTAATATTAAAATTTTATTTTTTAATATTAAAATACTTATTATTCATATTATTGTACATATCAATAACATTTATGAAATATTAATATTTATACATATATTTAATATTATATTTATTAAATATTTATATTTATTATTTTTATTTAAAACATTTTTTAATAATAGAGTAAAATATTTATAAATAATATTTAAAATATTTCTAATTAAATTTATATTTTTATTATAAATAATTTATTAATTAAAAATAAATTTATTTTATAAAAATATATAAATTAATTATAAAAATATTTATAAATATTTATTAAAAATAGTATTTAAATTCAGAAATTATAAATTAAATATTATTTTAATTATGTAAATATTTAATTTAATAATATCTATATTAGTAGTATATATTCTTAATAATATATTTAAATAAAAATATTATTAATATTATTATTTTAATAAATTTTATTTCATTTATGTAATATTTATTAATAAATGATATTTATGTAAATATTTAATAATAAAACATTAATATTTTAAATAAAATAAATATTAATGTACTAAATATTTAATAAATATTAAAAAATAAAATAATTTTATAAAATTATTTAAAATAAATATTTACATGGTAAAATAAAATAAATATTAAAATAAATATATATGTAGATAAAATTTTTATAATATTTATATAAATATTTTGGTATATAAAAAAAATAAATATTTTGACCACTTCCAAATGAATTTTTAGGAGGAATTTATAAATGATACTTTTAGAGGTAAAATTTGTAAATGATCATTTCGAAGGATTTGTAAATTTCATAAAATTTTAGAAATTTTTCTATGAAAGTAGCCAAATAAGATATTTTGGATTTGAGATTTTAAAGTACTCACTTAAAATGAAATCTCTTCTAAAAATCCTTCATCCAAATGCACCTGACTGTTTCATGCTACAACATAGCTATGATTAATTTTCAACTAGATTATTAAATTAGAAGAGTTCTTAGTAGGATTGGGTTAATTGTAACATGTTAGGGGCAGTTGTGGGAGACCAGTCTTCTAAACAGAAATATGCGATTGGAAAATTGTTTTCTTAAACTTGAGAAACCAGCTTAACCTGGACAGCGGTAGTGATTTATTTTAGATTTAAATGCCGAGTAAGGCATGGTTCCACCACTTTTCCTCCACCAAAAGAAGAAGAAGAAATCAAGTAGCATTTTTGGCCGTAATGGCTTCTTATCACCATGGGATCTCGAGAATTTGAGATTTCGGAGCTTACACAGTAACAACGTCCATTCCTATGAATAACCTAGTCAAATCATTAGTTTGAATTGTTTCTAAAGAATTAAGTTGATCTGAAACAATTTTTAGCGGTTGTATTTTATTTGAACTTCATGTTTAATCCCATGCAATAACAAATTTATATAGATATAAGAGTACAAAAAAAGATTTATGGAATAAATAAGGATTTAGTCTAATCAATATCTAGAAATAATAAATAAAAGGGATGATTACTTATTACTCATGGTTTAGCTCGATTTTACTTTGCTCACCTATGATTTAAAAAGTATCACTTAAATCACCTAAGCTTCGCTTTTGTTTATGGCTGTTAGAGTCTATTATCCATCTTTAACCCACCTGAGAATATAATTTGATTCATACCAGTTTAGAGGAAAGAAAAGACAGTGTTATGGCAATTCGATCAGGAATCGTTCCTGCTTTGTTCAGGGAAATTGATTGAAAACTTAGTTTTCAACAGATTTTTATCGAAGAATCAGTGGATTTCTACATTAGAATGAGCTGTTTTTGATTCGTGCACTCTCCAAATTGTTCGTCGAGTTGAAGGGTTAAAATTTTGATTTTGAGTTTTTTAAGCCCTAGAAAATGGTAATTTCTAATTGTTTTTTGTAGTCTTCTCATTATTAGGGCTGCGGTATGTTAGATTTTCTAGTTTAAGGATTTATGCCGATTTCTTTGCAAAGGGAACAATATGTTGGATTTTCCTAAGGAATTGGGGACCATAATAGTTTTGACTACCGATTTGTTCTTCAAACTTGACTTCCATGAATTTCGATGATTGGGGTTTTGGAGTTACCTCCATATTGTTGTTAGGGCTTGTATTGACACTATGGTCCACAGCTAAATTGTTTTTATTTTTTGTTGGTATCATGGTCCATAAGGCCACTGTAAATTGTGATCCACAATATATTGCGATCCAAAGTAAATCGTGGTCCATAGTCTCTATAAAATATTTCATCTTGGGTGCTTGTAGTCCACAGCTAGATGAAAAATGGTTCTACTTTGATGATGGTACATATGGCCTTTTTTTCTTCTCTATTTCTATATTGGATGCATGATTGTTAGTAGTTTGCATGCATATTTTTTCTATTGTTCTAGTTTTAATTATGGCTAAAGTTCGGTTTTGCTTTAAGATCCATCATGGAGGTGTATTTTCTAAAAGACCTAATGTCAAATATAAAGGAGGGATAGTACATAATTATGATAATTGTGATCTTATTTTGAGCTCCAAAGTATGCGTGTAAATTTAGGATATCCGTGTACTAGCAACATATACTTTATGGTGCCAAATGGTAATCTAGATTATGAGTTGAGGTTAGTAGAGTGTAATGATAATGTGATATATATGTTAGAGTTATATACAGAGTGAAAAGTATCTAAATTAATTAGAGATATACACAAAGTAGATTTTTGGTTATTAGTTTGAAGGTACTTAGAAATTTTTTAAATGACATTTTTATCTACAAACATAGTAGACAAAATTTGTAGAGGAATGTGTCAAAATTTAAAACTCAATTTTTGATATCACTTGAGTATATAAAAGAAATACTTATAAGAGAATCAATAATAATACCTTTTAGGGTTTCACTGTGATATTTTTTTTATAATTTTTCAAGTAGTTGAGCCACAATCCCACCCATTCAAGCACCTCTATTCAATTCCTTTAGTCCTTTTCTCACCCTTTTATGCCTTTGGCTTCTTTTTAATTAAAAGCACCACTTGCACACAACCAAAATCATGATAGTAAAGTTTTGCTTTCTATATTATATGAAGACTTGAATTCTAATAACTAAAACTTCTGAGTTTCCTTTATCCTTTACAATAGATATTTCTAAGTCCTTTGATGCTTCATGCAATTAGAGACTACTATTTGTATTGTGTTGCTTGATTTTACCATTATCAATAAAAGAGAGGTGTATATATCATAATATTGAAATTCTAGTGAAAGTTAGATTTGAGCCCAACTCCCTTTAAGACTCTAGTAAGGCCTTGTTAGGAAAATTTACCAACATTATATGACCCTGAGCATTATTTTTTATTAGAAGAAAATGAAAATACCCATTCATTAGCTCTGTGGATGTTAGAATCTAATATGGCACGTTAGCGACTAATCTGATAAGAGCATTTTAAGCTATTTATGAAAAACAAAATATGTACTCATGATTGTTAAAATCTTGATTTTAATCGTAAAATAGTAAAATATCATAATCCTAAAATGTCTCAATGATTCATATGGTTCGTAAAATTGCAAGTTCATAAAATCAATGTAGGATTTTGATTTAGATCCTATATGTAAGAGGGGATTTTATGATTTTAGAATAAAGAGGATAACCTCCATATCTATCACATTTCTAAAGTTAAGTCATAAATGTTATCTATTAGTCAATTGGGTATTTAAATTTTAAAATTTATAAAGAAAGAAGCGCAACAAGTTCTTTCACATAATCGGCCAAAGCTTTCACCACCTAGCCTTGCACATATATTAAATATGTCACTATTATATATAAATAGGGCTTAGGCTGGGCTGGGTCCAGGCCCTTAAATTGATCAGGCTTGGCCCAATTAGTCTTAGCCTAAGGTCGGGCTTGGCCAGGCCTGACCCGATACCACAGGCCAGACTTTTTGCCCTTATACAAACTCGGTCCAACCACGCTCACACATAGTTGTCACATTATTGGATAAAAACTGAAGAGCATATCATTACAGTGAGAATCAAAACCAGCATCAACCAAAAGAAAAAATCGAAAACAATTCTGCAGCTTCTGTCTCTTCGGCTCTACACAAAAAAAAAAATTATTAGCAAGTTAATAAACAGCATTTGTTCTATAAAATAAAAATTTTTGATTTAGTTCTCAATCAAATTTTATTTTTTAGGATTGTTATTTATAAAAATAATGTATAAATTTGTTAATTTTTATAATTGTGATGCTATATTATTGCTATGTTAAAGCTTTGTTATTATTACTGTTGTATAATTTTTTAAATTATAATTTATTTTTTTATATTAATATTATTATTTATGATTAATTTATAATTAATAGGTAGCATACAAAGATTTGAACTTTGATCTTAGTTTTAAAACTTTTAAAGTGCATATGCGTGCGCACCGTGCGTGTGTGTATATATATATATATATATATATATAATATTTATTTTTTATATAATATAAAATTTTATAATTTTATGATTCAATTTTATGCTTCGATATTATTAATCTTTCACAAATTTCCGTTTTGACAATCTAAGGTGCACTCAAGTTTCGAATGTGGATGTTTAAGTCTTTCTATGTCCCCGGAGAAAAAAAAAAAAAAAAAAAAAAAAAAAAAGCGGTGCCGTTAAAAATAGTTATAGCAAGACAGCAACACCTCTCTAACGTTCCCAAGTGGTGCTGGCATAAGCAGGTAGAGAGAATACAGGGAAGCACCTCGAGAAAGAACAAGGAGGATTCGCGGAATGAGGCACGATGTCGACATGAATATATTTCCGTTAAGATAGAGACGTGCGACTCCAGTCCCGTTGGAAATTCCAAGGTCCAGGTGTCTGTCCAAGAACATAAGCTTACAAAGTGTCCAAGATCTAGAACGAAGCCCCAAGCTTAGATAATCTCCCCTCCTCTTGTCAAAGCTAGTTTCATTCCCTCCTGTCAAAACGAGACCAGATAAGCGGAGCTCTTCAACAAAGTCCAAACACCTACCCTCGTTTTGCCCGCCACGCCAACTATAATTAACTCACGACGGCAATCCTAAATTCCCCTCCTTTCCTCTCTTTCCGTATCATCTTCCTCTTCTTCCCAGAGATCCTTCCGTAGCCTGAACCATGCCGAATGTTTGCGAAGATGGTGTGCTAAAACTAGTCCACCCCGGCAGGTTCGTGGAGATCCAGCGCAGGCCGATGGTCGCAGCCGAAGTCATGGCCAAGAATCCCAGGCACTTCGTCACACGCACCGACGTGTTCAAGTTCCCGATGGTTGTCCGGCCCGAGGCCGTTCTGAAGCCTGGTAGCATCTACTTCATCGTTCCCTACCACACCCTCTACCGTCTGCTGCACTCCTCCAACCCATCTCACGGAGCTCTCGTGCGACCGCCACACCATGACCGTCCCACAAGTCCATGCCACTGCAAGCGGCCGACGGTGCCAGCAGTGGATCCATGGGCAGCGGATAATACTGTGAAGTATTCAAGCATGGAGACGTTCGTCGGCAGAGATCAGGCAACTAGGGGAACGTTGAAGTCATGTTTAAAGAAGCGAAGCTCAGTGAGATCGCGAGAACGGCGGGTAGCGTTCAACCTTCCTGAAGATCAAAACGAGAATCGCGGACAGGGACTGTTGATGGTGGACGGTGATCAGTATTGCCTTGGATTCTAGAGATTCGTTGATTCTTCAATGGTCGTGCATGAAGTCCGAG
This sequence comes from Metroxylon sagu, assembly GCA_017589505.3. Classification (NCBI taxonomy): domain Eukaryota; kingdom Viridiplantae; phylum Streptophyta; class Magnoliopsida; order Arecales; family Arecaceae; genus Metroxylon; species Metroxylon sagu. The sequence continues at coordinate 466,452 of JACVBY030000443.1, read as the reverse complement.
GCGAGGCTAGCTTTTCTCACAGTGGCCAAATGCATGGCTTGGCCAAAATCCTCCAGTTCTGTGTATTTCCCACTTCATGTGCTCCAGGTTGTTTCGTTGTCTCTGGTCAAGAGTGTGAGGCGGGCGTGTATGCCATCAACGAAGCATGTATTTCCGAGAGGTGGTTGTGTTTGTCATCCTATGAATTGACAACATCTTGCTCGAGATAATGATAATCGGAGCTTCGGCAGTGTTGGGGGCAGAATTCTGATCAAGGACGAGGGGACGGAGAATAATTGGTTATGGATTAGACCAAATCAAGTATTCTGGCTTCGCCATTTAACTTAATTCCCAACCTCCGATCACTTATTAGGTTTAATGCTTATGGGTTCAAGCTCTGTTCAGTATCTTGGTTTAGCTATCCAACTCAAAGCTGATTTGGTTGCAGCCTATGCCAATCAAATTGGTCTCCATACAAGCTAAATTCAGTTAAAATTGATTTGAGTCAAGTCCAAACCTTGTTGTAGCCTCCAATTTTGAGGTTAGGCTGTGTCATTTGGCCAAAGAAGGAAAGGAAAGAAAACATCCATAAGCTCCAAAGCGCTAGCACCTCTCATGCCTCACCATTCTTCACCCCTGTTGGAGCCTCTTGATCTCTTCCAAGCATTCTCCAGCAGGCCATCTCTAGCATTTCACACCTCCACAACATTCTCTAGGAGGCATCCCATCATCAAAAGGCTCCTTAGATGGTGCCCTAGACAGCTGAGAGTCCAGTGAAGCAAAGAAATCAGACCCATCTAGTGCATCTCCAGCAACTCATGCCCCTTTGAACACCCTCCAAAAAGTCATCAATCCTCTGAAGGCACCCCAAGGCGGCATGGCTTGACTACTTACTGGAGACCTAGCAACATGGGATGCCCACATCATGCCCCCATCGCATATCCTACTCCATCAATGCTTCCTTCCTCAAAATGTTGAACTTTCCAACAAGTCAAACACTAGCTAGAGACCCCTCAGTTGGTGGGACACTATCAAAGGCCCCAGAACAAGGAAGTGCCCTAGCCACACCCTCAACACGGCACCATCTCACAATGCTAGTTCTCAACACATTAAAACAACTCATCTAGCCCTTCTCATGCCATCCTAGCTTTGCCTCACATCCATTCATGCATCATCAAGGCCCCAGTTTTCCCTCAACTGGTTAGGACACCTTGAATAGGTAGACTCAAGGAAATTTTCAATGCCTCTGATTCAGCACATGCATAGCTTCCTACTGCAACCTAGGTCTATTTAATCCCCATGGATGAGAGACTCAAAGCCTTTCCTCAAAATCCTATGCCCAAACCCTCAAATTCCAGAGAGACCCCATGCCTTAGAAGAGGAATCCTATGCCCAAAACCCATAGTATAGTGTCCTAGAAACCAATCTCTCACCCATTACCCTGCTGCCCTTCAACATGCATTTTGATGCAAACAAACCAGCAAACTAGCAAGAAAACTCCTCCTCCACCCTTTCTTCAGACCTTCAAACCTCTGGTAATCCTCCCCCACTTTTGAACTCAAAAACTCCAAAAATCCCCTATGCTTCTCTCCTTTCATACCTTCATGATGGCTTAAAAGTCCCTTACACTATTACTGTCCTAGCAAGGCAACAACCTTTTTCTCTACTTCAAATCTAAAACTCTATCCCAGTTCCTTCATGTCTAGCCATCTCTCTACTAAGGCGAGTTCCTTACTACCTTGGCAATATAAGAAACCCACTATCACGGCATCTTTGGAGCCGCAAAGCCTAGGGTGAAGGTGGGAAAGAGGTGTTATCCCTGTAAGCTTGTAGTAGGATGACCATTTTCAATTCGCCTTCCATCAATAAAATCCAACCAAATTGGAGCCATCCACAATGGAGGAGCACCCCTTTGCTTGCCATTAGATACTTGGTATCATGCTTGATGCATCCGTAGAGCCAGAAGGTTAAAAACAAAGCAATAAAATTGCAATGATTTGCAGCAGCCTATAACCTGTAGATTGGACATATAGTCAATTTCAAACCACTCTACAATGTCTAATTCATCTAAATTGGAGCCATCCAATATGGAGAAGCATCCCTTTACTACACCACAAGCCCTAGCAAACCATGTTCAAAATGTCCCTAAAGGTGGAGAAATAAATCCAAAGCAAAAAGTCCCAAATTTGTGAAGTTTACACCTAATTGGTGATTGGATGCTAGGAATGAAGCTAGGTGGACAATCGACAATATTGAATTTGGCCTAATATTAGACCTAATTAATGAATTTGACCTAATTTATAGTAATTTGACTCAAATTTGTAATTGAGGCATTTAAAATTAGACTAGACAATCGAGCCAAGGTATAAAACTTAGTCAGATATGCAACTAAATTGTTAGGAATTGAGTCAAATGGCTGAACTAGGATATTTGGTTAAGCACAAACCATGGAAACTAAACTCAATGTCTAGACCATGGTCTTGACCATCCTATCTGTCAAAATCAAACCATAAAAATTGAGCCTCACTTGATCTCAAGCCATGATTTGACCTAAGTCAAACCTAGACTTGATCCTATCTTCGACCTTTGAGTTAGTACTTGAGTTAACTCATTCTAAAGTTACCCTAAAGAGATCTTCACTAAAGGTGATGTCTTTCTTATCACCATTTTTCTAACCATGCTTTGAGATGGATACTGATGACTAAAATCATCTTAAACAATTACCTTGAAATAATGGAAGAATACATGAATGAAAACCTAGCTTCAACTTCCCTTGATGGTGTTGTTGACAAAAGCCTTAAAATGCTTACTGAGGTCATGCATCAATGTTTAAACTTATTTCTAAAAATGATATTTTATTTATTTAGCTAACCAATTGAGAAAACTAAATTACATAACAATATTCAATAATGTCAAGTTTTTGATCTTGAAATAGCATAGAAGAAACCATCTGAGCCTTTAAAAAGTTTGGATAATTATTTTAATCCAAAATTTAGAGAAATAAACTTGTTAATTATTCATCTCATGATCTTACGGTGAAATTATGGTTTTCTATCATAATACTAGAATGAGTCGTAATGAAGCATAGAAAAATAGCATAGGGAATAAAAGTATTTTCATTTATCATTAATTAATTTTATTGATGATGAATTCTTCTATGAACAATGACCGAACACTTCTCTCTCCGATATCAAACTTGATAGGGAACAATTTTAAGATTTTGTAGCTATGAGATGAAGAAAACCTGAGCCCAATATATAGACTTCTCTTTACATGTCCCACGGATCATGAGACTCCAGCTATAATTTTAACTATATGTAGGTTTAAATATTTATACCAACCAACTAGGTTTATCGGCTTTCGTAAAGACCATCTTTTGCAATGGATTGGGTTAATTTATCTATACCTCACAAGTTTTATATCATATTAGTTATTGCTAGACCATGCAAAGTTTAACATTGTTATCCTAAAAAATATGGGTTTGACACTTGTTGCTAGGATATGCATGTATAACTCCCTTAATCCTTGTATTTTGCTTTCAGATAAGGTCTTAAGTAGCGTTTGAAAAGGGATCAGATGATATATTAAAGAAAAAGGATGTACATCTTTGATGAGGTGATTTATCTTAGCCTATTTCATAGATGATTGTTACTCTATGAAAGAAATCAAAGTGAGAGGTGGAGCTAATAATTCTTTAATAGTTTGATCAAAGTTGAGACAACTAAAGATCATCAACTCCTTGAGTACTCTAGAATTTGATCACAAGTCACAAGCTTCATCCTAGAATAGTGTAGTTGAAAGTAAATATTCGAATTTTAGAGAAAATATCCAACAAATTTGTAACAAATGATGGTAGCAAATGTTACCACTATCAACAATACATGGTGCTATTAATTTGTAATACAAATTTATTATATTAATGATAAGCAACTTGTGAATAATTCATAAGCTGATATATGGATTGAGAGTAATTATTTAGTTATAAATTGATTCAACTATGAAGAATAATTTGTAGAATCGGTTAAGTAAAACTTTGAATAATTTGAAAGTTTTTGATAATATTGTTACTATGTCCTGAAATTATCATCCTAGCTGTCCTGTCCCACTTAATTTTAGAAAATTATTAAAAGATGATCACAAAGAGAAGGTCATATTTAACCATCTAAAATGACTAAAAAAATAAGAACCCAAAATTTTGCAAAACATAATAAACTTTTTCATTTTGCAAAATCTATATTTCTTTATTTTTTCTCTTTACATATTCCACATATATTTTTGAAATTGAGACAAAATTGCTAATAGGCCTTTCAGGTCGGATTTTTTTCTTTTCTTTTCTATTGCCTTACCATGCCGACATGTTGAAAGTTTACATATATTTTTAATGTCATTGGCATGAGTTTTGAATAACATTTACATAGATTTATAAACAATACAATTTTTATAGAATAGCTAGTTTATAAAATTAATTAAAAACAACTAATATTATAACTTGCTAGAACACAAGCAGATTACAAAGATAATAGATTGATAAACTTGTATAAGATTTATATAAGCTTTTTGTTATATTAGCTATATTCTAAAATTAGATAAAATTAGCTCACAATTTATGCTTTTTTTTAAGAATTTATGCAACTTGAATTAATATTATAGATTGATAAACTAATACAGATGCATAAGGACTAATTTTATTCTAACTCCAACAAATAATAATAAAATTATAAATCTAAAAACTATTATCAAATTTATAAACTAAAATATAATCTAATCTAATATAATCTAGTAATAACAAAAAGGTTTATCCTTCTACTGCTATGTGTCAAAGCTCTTTAAATGATACTTTTCTCTCTTTCTCACATGGATGATTCCATTTTCTTTCCACACGTCATGAGGGAAAAAAAATAAAAAAGCAAAAATATGCTTTTATTAGCCAGCCTATCTATCAATTATTTTTTTTAAATTCATACCACTCAAGTATCAAAGAATGATAAAATCACCTTTCTTTTTGATAGATGCACTTAAGAATATGGGTCATTATTATTTTCTTTTACAAAATAATATAATTCTGTTAAATATAATATGCATATTACATCAAACAAAATTATAGATTCACCTATAAGCCACTAAAATATGCATACATATAAGTTAGATAATTTTTAAATAACATTATTAATAATTTTTAAATATTTTTTAAACATACAAATGAAGCATTCGTATATAAGGCATCGCAAATTGTAGCTTATTAGGATACTATCTTCACTGAGAAAAAAAGAAAAAAAGAAAAAAAAAATTCTTGTGGGATCCTATAGCACTCTTGTAGTTTACCATGCCCCTTTAGATTTTTATTTTATAAGTGGTATGTATGTATGTATTGACGTATTATATATATATATAATAACTTTAATAAAATAAAATAAACATAAATAAATTAAAAATTTCTTATCTTATTTTTATCTAAAATTAAAAATTTTATTTTTATTTTTAAAATTTAAATCATATTAGCCCATGCATTGCATGATATTTTTATTTTTATATTATTTTTTATTTTAAAAATTTAAATAACTTTAGCACCTAATTACACTGGTATATACCTAGTATAATATAGTAAAGCTGAAAAGTTATCAACTTCTTCTCTTCTTACATCATGTGCATCCTGCATTAAATTGATTTTAATGAAGATAAAACCTCTTTTCTTCCTTTCTTCCGTAAATTAACTTTCTTTCTTCTGAAAACTCTCTATCTACCACCTTGCTGTTTTAAAACTAAAACATTTTCCTATAAGAACAAAATCTTGTTAGCCTATAGCCTAACATTGCATTTAGTAATTTTTAAAAGCTAAAGTATTTTCATGTATAAAATTTCTCACATGTAAGCATCGCGTTACTTTTATTCCTTGATAAGGATTTTGCAATCCTTTTATCTTGAAAAAAAATTTGATGAGCTCCAGGAGAGCGGATGGAAAAAACGAGCTGCTTTAAGCATGTTTGATTTCTTTTCCATTTTTTTTCTGAAAAAAAAGCATCTACCATTTTGATTGCTTGACATGTAGAATCTTTAATTTTTATCAAAAATAATAAAAAATATATTTCAGGAAAGCTTTTATCTCCACTTTTTTACGTTAGCTCACTGCAATAATAATCCTAAATAGGCCCTGTATATGCTAAGCCTTAGCCTCTGATTTTTTTTTTTTCCATCGACTGTTGCTGGATTCTGATAAATTTATTCTATTTTCTTCCTCCATCTACCTTCGTGATGTCTTACAAATATTAATAAATTTAATAACTTTTAAAATCAATAAAAAGCTACTATTTTTAATGACTTTATGAATTATTTATAATTTTTTAAAAATACATTTTAAATTTACCAAAAAAAATACATTTTAGACTATAACATTTTTTTTTTTATAGGTAAACACATGACAATCCATATAAATGAAATTATATCTGCATATAAAGACTAAATTGTACACATGCTATTATATAATTATTTATAAAATTATGAATAACTATTTTTTTAATTTATAATTATTTTACAAATTAATATAAAATATAAAAAATATATTATTTTATAAGATTATATACTTCATAAAATAATAAATCAATTTATAAAATTGATTTATAAAATATATTTAAATTTTTAAATTTTTATCTTATTTTTGTTTTTATTCTGAACCAGCACAGGCGTTGTGGCTTCCGCACTCTCGGCCTTGGATTTACGATGGATGATTTACTTCACTCCCCCCTTTATAATTTATTTATTTATTTGTCTATTTATACACATATTATTTTTATTTATTTACCTAGAAGTTTCGAGATCCGCGTACCGCTCCTCTCTCTGGGCGGACAACCCCGCCCTCGTCCTCCTATTACCCTCTCCCCGTTGTCCTTGGCTGCCATATTTTCCCCCCGATCACAGGCTTCCCTCCTGCGCGGCGTGCGCTGTCATCAGGACATCTCCTTCGAGTAATTTCCTTCGACGGAGAGAGAAGAGGAAGCAGAGAATGACTCATATCCTTTGCTGATCGATCGAAATTCGTTGTTTTATTTTCTTTTCTCGAAAATTTTCGGTTTCGACTTTGATGCCTGTGTATTATTGTTTTGTTTTAATTTTTTTTAAGGAGAATTTCTCGATCGGATGATCGAAAGATGCGATCCTTTTCGTCTTCTTTCCTTTTGATTGTCGTTTCTTGTGAACGTTTTGATTTCCCTTAATTCGATCGGTTACGCGGAAACCAGAGGGAGCGCGATCGCGAGAGGGCCCAGGCCCGGAAACCCGGGGAGAAGGGAAGAGGCGATGGCCTCACTCCCGAGCAGCGCCGTGAAAAGTTTGATCCATTCCATCCCATCAATTCGATTCTTATTAGGGTTTTCTTGATATCGATATAGTGAAAGCGTTAAACTTTGATTTCCTTTGAGTTATAATTACTAAAGATATACTCTTGAATTGCTTGGTTCTGTGAAGGGATAAGAAAGCACTCGAAGAGAAAATTGCGAAGAAGGCGGCGCAGGCAGCGGCTGGCGGAGAGGCAGCGGACTCGAAAAATAAAGGCAATGCCAAGAAGTAGCGGCGGAAAGCTGTTCGTCAGGTCTAGTCGAAGAGTGTCACGGTGTATGCTCTCGTTTTTCTATGGTCTCGTCTCCTGATGTCTGATGAATTATGGGTCTCAGATGTCTCCTGATGTCTAATGAATTATGGGCCTCAGATGTTCAAACAAAGTGCCTTTGTTATTGTTTAGGAGTTTGCCTATCTGTAATATTTTCTATAATTTATCGGTTGCTTACTGATTAAAAGAACTACTCTTTGTTGAAATTTCTATGTTCTTCCAGATTTGATTGTTAGCCCCTTTACAACTTTGTTGTGGGATGCAGTATTGATGGTTGCGTGCAGAGATGAAAATAATTGTAATGGTGAAATTTGAGAAAGAATTGGATTTATAATAACAACAATAAAATTTTAATTCTATGATTTTTTTTTCTGATTTAACTCTATTTTAAGTTATAATTTTTTTATAAGATATAAAAATTTTAAATAATAAAATCTTAAAAAAAATTTATTTAATTTTATTTTAAGTCATATTTTTTTTTAAATATAAAAATTTTAAGTTTTTTTAATTACTTTCTTTTATGTGATTTTTGATCTATTTTTATTTTTATTTTTTTTCCCTGCTCTTCACATATGCATATCTTTAGATTTATTTTGCACATGTTAAAATCATTTAAATCATTGTTTTCTTAATTTATCCTTCATTAGAGCTACTTTTACTTTCTTACGGTTTTATTTCTTATTTTATCTTTTCTTATATTATCACACATTCATCTTAATATTTTTATTTTCGTCATATTCATTTTATATACGAGTATTTTTCTAACTGTTCAACATTATATGCTTTATCAAATATTTCATGTTATAAAGCATAAATGATCTTATAATTATTTTATAAAACTTTTCCTTCAACTTGGCATATACTTTATAATCACATAATATTTAAATTGCACTTCACTATTTTATTCAATCTACTTTAATCATATGGATAACATCATTCTTAATCTCTTATTTCTAATGAATAATCGATTCTAAATACTGAAAATGATCATTTTAGTAACTTCATAATCCCTAATTTATACTCTAAATTCATCTTTATTTTTAATTGTACTAAAATTGCATTCCATCTATTCTTTTTTTTTTTTTCTACTTGATCTAAAACTTTTAGATTCTAATACATTTGGTCATATTTTTAACTTATGATTAATTCCAACTTAAGCTTCATCTACTAGTACTATATTATCGGTAAATAACATGCACTATGGAATATCATTTTGAATATGTTTAGAAGCTCATCTATAACTAAAGTAAAAAGATAAGGATTAAAAGCAAATTCCTGATGTAAGTCTACTATAATAAGAAATTTGCTAGTTATTATATTAATGTATTTAACATGTACTCCTTTCTTTTTAGCACCCATCATAAAATTTTTCTAAGAATCCTATCATATGCTTTCTCTAAATTAATAAAAACTATATAAAGATTTTGTTTCTTTACTCTATACATCTTCATTAACCTTATAAGGAGAAAAATAACTTCTATAATCGATCTTCCTAATATAAAATCAAATTGATTCTCCAGTATTTTTGTACTAATATGATTCGTAAGTTTGATACCACGATAATTTTAGCAATTTTAAATATCTCTTTTATTCTTATAAATTGGTACTATAATACTCTTCATTCATTATACATCTTTTTCATTTCTAAAATACTATTAAATAAATTTTTCACCCACTTTAATTTAGCATCATTTAAACATTTCTAAACTTCTGTAGGAATCTATCAGGTTCCACAGCTTTTCTTACTTTTATTTTTTTATAGCTTCATTTACTTCGGATGTCCTAATTCTATGAGTATACACTATAACTTTATCCTCAATAGAGCTAATAGGATATCTTAAATTATCTACATGATTTTTATTTAATAATTTATTAAAATAACTTTTCCATATTTCTTTGATCTCTTTCTTCTTAATTAAATTTTTTTATTATCTTTAATGTATTTAACTTGAAACATATCTCTAATTTTTTTATCTCTTACTTTGCAATTCTATATATATCTTTTTTTCTATCTTTAGTTTTTAATTTGTGATATAATTCCTTATATAGCTTACATTTAGCATCGCGTAGTGTCTTTTTAACTTCTTTCTTAATTATCCTATAGTTTTCATATGTTTTTCCATTCTTATATTTAGATAGTTTTCTATAACACTCTTTTTTATCCTTAATTATTAATTAAATCTTCTCATTCCACCATCAAATTTTTTTATCATATAATTTTTTTAATATTATAGCCATCTCTTCGCATATGATATTAATCTCTCCATATGTACTTCATTTTTCGTCCTTCATCATTCTATCTTTAAAATTTATTAGTTTCTCTCCTTTCAAATTTCACCACCTAATCCTTAGATTCTTATATTTTGTGATTTTTTCTCCTTCATTTTTGAATACATCTATAACTATTAATCTATGCTGTATAGTTAGACCCTCACTAGGTATAACCTTGCAATTTTTACAAAAATTCTCGATCAATCTTTCTAATAAGAAAGAAATCTATTTGACTATCATTATATTCACTTTTAAAAGTTATTAAATGAGAGTCTCTCTTTTTAAAATATATATTGGCTAATACTAAATCATATACCATCGCAAACTCTAAAATGACATTTTTCTCATTATTTGTATCTTCAAATTCATAACTTCCATATACTCTTTCAAAACCTATATTATACTTTCCTACATCTCCATTTAAATATCCTTTAATAAATATTTTTTTCAGTAGAAATCTCTTAAATTAGTTCATCTATATTCACATAAAAACTTTGCTTTGTCACACTATTTAAACCTACTTGAGGAGGATAAGCACTAATAATATTTATTGACTTCTCATCTATCACTAATTTAATTAAAATTATTCTATCTCCTATCATTTTAATGTTTATAACTTTATCTTTTAGACTTTTATCTACAATAATTTCTACTTCATTTTTATTCTTATCTTTGTCTGTATATTAAAGTTTAAAATCATCAATCTTTTTTATTTTTTCACCTATCCACTTGGTCTCCTGCAAGTAAGTTACGTTAATTCTCTTTTTAATTATTATATTTGTTAGTTCCATTAACTTTTCTATTAATGCCTCTATATTTCAAATTGCTCAATGTATTTTATTTTATTTTATTTTTATATTTATTTTTTTTGATTAACTTCTTTACTCACATCGTCTATGAGAGTATGGGAATCTTTGCTTATTTTTCATTACACCCAGACACCGATGTGACGCATTATTTTTGGGGACGGCCCTAAATATCCTTGCCATTTCCACTACGTTCGAGGTTCGATGCAGCGCTTTATTTTTGAGGAGCACTCTAACTTTATCGATTTTTTTTATTGAATTTATGTTCATAGGGTATAATTATAGTTTTACGCTGGCTGTCAACGTACTATAACTCTCCTTTTTTATCTGGGTTTGGGACCGACAACATATAAAAAACTCAAAGAATTGGATTCATATTAACATTAAATTATGAGGGTGGGATTTGTTTGATTGAACTATGGTGCCATATTTGTTTGGGGATGAGGTTCTTGTGGTTCTCTTTGCTTAACAAGAATTTCTTATGATTCCTCTTGTCATTTATGCAGCATAACGTTTAACAGCAGGACTCGTCTCTTTACATGTTTAACAGCAGGACTTGTCTCTTTACATTCTTTAGGAGTATAAAGAAAAAAAGAAAAAAGAAAAAAAATGATACTACTTCATTCTTTAGTGTGGTCTAATTAGTTGGCTTTAATTTTGCCTGTACTGCAAAAAATGAAGATGCGTACAATATGAATCAACTTGATGGTTGCTCTTTCTGTTCCTTATTTGGTGTGAATGGAGGGTTATACAGCAGCTTGATGGTCATTTTGAATGCCCAATAGTTTGTAATAAAGATATTAAATTAGTAAGATATAGGTACGTTCTTGAAAGAACAGCATCTTTCAGGACTTCTGCTTTACAATGTATTGTTGGGACACTTTGAATTTTAATATAGGTTAATTTGTTTTTTTGGTGGCTAAATGAGTGTTACAGCCCTTATTGTCGTTCCTAGGTTTGAATTAAATTTGTTGCAGATTTTACTTGATCATTTTTTACTGAACTTATCTAAAGAACTTTTGTACTTATTTTAGATGTTTCATTTCCATGTTCAGCAACAATTTAAATCCTTATGAACTGGTATCAGCTTGATAGCACAGTAGCAAGGAAGGCTTCACAAAACAGTTGGAGACAACTTAAAATCATTTGTCAACCTAAGATTAACCTTGTCACTTGTCCTGGGATTTCTCTCTTCCATGGCTGGTAGAGGTTGAGTTACCCACCTCATGCAGACACACACCGACATGGAGCATAACTCGTGATGTATTTTGACACTGGTTTTCAACAGTGTATGTTCTTGTTTGGTGCTGCGTTATTTTAATGCCTTTCGTTTTCTGCTTTCAAAGACATGACAATTATACTCTAAAGCAGAGTATTTGCATGATTTTAATGATGGACACCATCCTTGGGACCACCGATTATTTGGATGGAATGGAACTGGAAGCTCCACCATTAACGTAGGCTGTCATTATTGAAAAAATGTGCATGCAATAGGATGCCATATTTTGGCATTGTAGAGGCTAGTTCTTCCATTTTCTCTAATTTTTCCTTCTAAATTTATGATTTTTTTTTCCCCAGTATCATAAAGCTTAACTCATGGCTTCAACTATTAAGTGCCAGTCCATGCCGGGCCATTATCAGCAACTGGCATGGATTGCATGGCCTCTATTAAACCCTCTTATTAAATATTTTTCCTTTATCATGTTTAAGGTTTTGATTTTTTTTTTTTGGAAAAAAAAACTTTTAGTTTGCTTCGGCATTGGTGATTGGCAGTGATACTTAAATCCTTAGATTAACGAAAGGTTCTAATGTTGTGAGGTTCTACCACTGCAAGGTTTGAGAAGAGTTGGATAAGTTTTATCTGTTTTCATGTTTCAAACTTGTGACATTAATCGTTTGTGATGCGCTGTTAATGCGTTTGTGAAAACTATATTATGAGCTACAAAAGGTCAATCCTTTGAAGTTGGTAGAGCATATAATATATAGTGCCATCCTTAGTGGTTTATTTCTTGCTTCAGATAATTGAACTCCTGCTATTACTACAATCACATGTAATTGTATGTAGTCAGTTATGGCTTGATTAGGAAACTATTATCTAAAATAACGAGGATCTTTAGATGCACAGGAATTTGATCAATGGTTTTCATTTCATTGGACCTTGTGAATTATTAAAATTTTATCCTTATCATATTATGCCTGCTTTTTACTGTTTATTTTTTAATTGCACGATGTTCACCGGACTCCTGGGTCACTTAGTATAAGATGTGCTGCATTATTGCACAGGGCCTGAGAGGGCTGTACAGGTTTAGCCAATGCGTTAGAACTTGATAAAGTTGTGCAGGATTTATAGTTTCATGTGACCTTGGAGTCCAGTAAACTGCGATCTTATGGGATGCTGTGTGCTATTTGCTGACTATTCTTGAGATGGTCCCTTAATTTTGGTGCCATCAAGATCAATTTCTTAGGCTGACTTATTTGGTTGGTCATACCTACAGGTCACATGTAAAATAGTCTAGCTTATTTCTGGCACATATATTCCATTTTAATTTTATGGACGGATTAGTACGGTGTTTAAGTGTTTATGATAAGGTTGGAGTGTATAGAAATCGGTGCACTGTGGGTTTAGCCAGCTATGGCGTTTATGCTAGTGAGTTTGGAAATCACAGGCCATGTAATTTTGAACTAGATGGCTTGCTTCATAACATTTTTCATTGCATACCTTCAAATAGATTTGCTTATAGTGCTCCCAAGAATGGATAGCTTATTTGTTGACCTCTAATCCTTTGCATTTAAGGAGAAAACATATGGCTTTTTGGGTTTCAGTGATGCTTTTGATTTCTCACTAGGTTTATTGGTCAGAGAATTTAGTTCTGGCAATGCAGAAATTATTCCAGAATTCCTGCAACTTAAAAACTTGAGCTTGATATTGCATGATTCACCTGATTCAAGTTCTGTATGAAGATGGATTTTGCAAAGTAGAACTGATAATTCCTTGAGTGACCTTCTCTTGTAGAATAAGAGTGATGTAATCCTTTTTATTTGTGGCATCATTTGTAAAATCCCTTAGATCCTTTGCAAGCACAAAGGAGTGAGAAAAATAAAGCAAGGAGCAGTAGGAATTTTCACAAATGCTATCTCTTTTTGGTATTTAACTAATTTGAAGAGACACAAAAACATTAAAAAAAAATAATGATTACAAACTGACTTTTGGATCATGTTTGGTGTGTCACTTTTATTTTTTAAAAAATGAAAAACAGAAATTTTATTTCTATTTTTTAAAAAATTATAACAATATAAATATGTTTGGTCATTACTATTATTTTTTATTTTTCAAAATAAAAATAATAAAAATATGTTTGATAAATAAATATTTTAAAAAATTAAAATGACTTATGATGGACTTTTCTTCAATCTAATAAGGTGATGCCTTTAGCCAATTTAAAAGCCTCCTTCAAGGAGGCATTGAGCTCTTCATCCTTGTGGGGATGCTTTTCATCGTGATGGGGATAGCTTTAATCGAGGATTAGAGACTTTGAAAGCATATCATCGGTCGCCTAGAGAGTGCTAGTATGCTAAGAAAAGGGAAACCATGAATGATGAAATAATGAAGGACATAATGAGGGGGAGACAACTAACCGATGGCAACTTGAGGAACAAATCAAAACAGAAGAGATCTCAGTTTATACAATACTAGAGGTTCGTACAACCTCAATGGGCAACCAGAGAGGTTGTACAAAAAGAGTCATTTTAAAGATACAAAATCTAGCAAAACAAACACAAGGTGTAAATCCATCACCAGGAGCTTGAGGCAAAACGTTTACTCAAGAGGACAAGCAAACAAATCTCTCCTACTAGTCTATATAGTAGAAAAGCTAGGTAATAAAATTATCAACCCATAGAATTTAGGATCTTTGCTTTAAATAATGCCCTAAAAAAATAATTCCAAAAATAATGTCAAAAAAAATATTATTTCTCAAAGAATGTGGAATAGGTCACATGGGATATCATGTAGACTATTTAGCTATACTAGAATTCCCTTCACCCTAAAATTTTGCTTAGAAGGTTTTGTTTTGAATTTTAGATACGATTTTGAAATCATCTTTTCACCATATGATTTCAAGCTAAAAAAATTTTCAAGCAATTTCAACTAGCAAAATTTTAAAATGGAAAGAAGTCTAGTATGTTTTTATATTCACATAGATTATAAAAATTTATAATTTTATGTCTAATAGACGATTTCACTTTGATGATGTGTTTTTTTTTAAGAAAATTAAGTTAGCTTATGTGGCCTATGGATCTTTGATAAATATTATGGTTTTTTAAAAATAATTTCTATGAATAATGCTGGCCCGAAACAATTTCTTAAATAATGTAAGGGATGCCACATGGGATCCCAATGTGATAAACCTAGACCTTTTTTTTTTTAACCCTATCAAGAATTAACCTCGCCTCTCAACATACCTTAGAAAAGGACTTTGAACCCATCTGTTGCAGAGATGATTAAAAATTCTCTTCAACAAATAAGTTTAATTCAAAAAATTCTACCCAGCATGAAATTGTTTATTTTCAGACCAAGCATTATTTTTTTCTTTGAACCTATGCCTTCCTCACTATTCTATTCTATCTCTCTTACAATCTATAGGTGGTATGTACCATTTCTAGTCTTTTTGACTAGTTTTAAGTTTTAGCATGACAAAAGGCGTTTATGATCAAGTTTACATGAACTACACATAATAAAATAATATAAATTATTGGGAGGGAGCTTCGAATGGACCTAGGGAGAGAGCTTGGTGTTCCAATCATCATAAGAGATTAGGGCTTAAAGACATCGAATGCTTTTATTATTATTATTATTATTATTATTATTATTATTATTTTGAAGTCTTTTGAAATCATCTATTGAATAGGTAACGAATGATTTCAACTTACGAGCATTCGTTGAACAAAAAGATTTTACTATGATGGGATAAAAAATCCAGAGATGCCAAGTTAGAATTCTGTACGGCATCCTTAACATTATTTCAAAAAATTATTTCGACCTAGCACTATTCATGTAAACTATTTTTAAAAAAATATTATAATTAGCAAAGATTCTGTCATCTATATACATTATTTTGAGAAATTTGTGTTTTTCAACATTTTTCTTAGAATTAATTTTTTGAGAATATTCTATTGGCTGCCGAGAATAAAATCCCAATATTTCGCAACCATACCTGATTTGAGAGCAAGGCATGAAGCCTGACAAGGAGGGGGTGGATGATGGCATAAATAACAGATAGCCAACAAACGTACATAGGCGAGCGAAAGGGTGAGGTAACCAAGGACAGAGGCTCGGCATGGTAGGATGTCGGTGAGGACGATAGCAGCAATAGCAGGTGTAGCAAATTTGGAGTTGTTTTTATAATTAGAGTTAAATTTTTTTTTTTTTTATAACAAAATCAGGATAGGAACGAAACTATTTACAGGAATGATGTTAAAGTAAAAAATGAAAAAAAAAAATGCCTCGTCAGTGCCAGCGTGGATCGGCGGTAATCCCCTCCCGGCCATGCCCCCACTCCCTCTTCCCTCTCGTGCACCCCCCTCACGCCCTTCCCTCACAAGGCCCCCCCTCCCCTCGCTTCTCGAGCCCTCACTCCGTCTTTCTTCCCTCCCGTGCAACCCCCCCTCACGGCCTTCCCGAGCCCCCACTCCCTCGTTTTTTCCTCACGAGCGCCCCCCAACCCCCCTTCTCTCCGGGGGGCGCTCGGGGGACGGGGGCTCGGGGCTCGAGCGCGGACTGGGGCGGGGGCGGGGGCTCGGGTGCGGACCGGATCGGACTGCTGTGGGGTCTCGGAAGGGGAGGAGGAGAAGGAGCCCGGGCTGCTGTGGGGTCTCGGGAGGGGGAGGAGGACTCTGAGTGGTGTTTTTTAACTGCCACCGTGCCAGTCCCCTGGCACTGACGGGGGTATTTTTGACCGAAAAAATATCATTTAAAATAACATTTTTCGTTCCCTCCTGAATTTGTTAAAAAAATTTTTTTTCACCCTATTTATAAAAAAGCCTCAGCAAATTTGGCTGTCTACCAACGAGAATCGTTGATACTTAAATGGTGGCCACCAGGGTGAAGGATTTCAAGAGACTCGGTGGAAAAGAGAGCGCTTTGCAGCAAGGTTAAACCCGTTCATTGATGTGGTGGATCGCACGGGTTCGAAACGAGCTGAGTCGCAACACGCCTCCTCCCCTTCTCTAACCCTGAAAAATATCTCTCTACCGGTGACTCTGAGAGCCGTTCCCATCCTGTGAACCATCATCGGGTCTCTTCCACCCAAAACAGGAACATTAGGAGGAGGGACCTTGCCCTGCGATGGCTGCCGCTCCGTGCCACCGCTGTATAGCTCCAAATCCATCCCCCTTCTCCTCTTATCCTGCTCCTGCTACCACCAATCATAATCGCATTTATACGAAGAGCAAGGAGGAGGTGAAGAAGAAGAAGAAGCAGCAGTCCGGCGCGGCTATCGTGGCAGCAGCTGCAGAGCGGCCCCACTTGGAGGGAACGAGTAGCAGCAGCAGCAGCGAAAAGGAGAAGAGAGAGGAAGTGAACCGTAGGATCGCTTCGAAGAAGGCCATCTCCGTCATTTTGAGGAGAGAGGCTACTAAAGCTATCATCGAGAAGAAGGGGGGTTCCACCAATTCCAGGAAGCTCCTCCCACGAACTGTGCTCGAGGCCCTTCACGAGAGGATCACCGCCCTCCGTTGGGAATCTGCCCTCAAGGTCCTCTCTCTTTCTCGTTCCTTTTTTTTTTTTTTTGGAATTGGAATTGCTACTTAGTTTAATTTCGAATCCGTTGAATTGGATGCCTAGAATTTTGATTTTGTACACATATTTCCAGTTTCTGTTATTGTAGATACATGCACTTCTTTCGAGATTTCTGAATTTAGGACATGTTGTAAATCGGCTAATCCGATGCTACAATGGCTTATAATTTACGAGAAAAGGGATGAGAGTGACGCTTTATGATGCGTAGCAGTGTAGGATAATTGTAGAAGAAGCTTTCTTTACGGAATTATGTTCTCTTTTCAGTTTGTTGAGAAACTTATGGAAAACATGAGGTGTCCTAAAGAAAGATTTTTTTTTTATAAAAAAAGTAGTTTCTAGCTCCTTGTGAGATTGAAAATCTAGTAGGCTATTGATTTCACAACAGAATAGAGGTCAGCCAGAACTCAGTGGTGAATATCTGAAACTATAGGAACTTTGTTCATGTTCTCAATTGAGGGTCCAATGGATGCTTTCTATAATGCCATGCATTTTCTATGAAGTAAAGAAATGCTTTTCTTTCCTGTCTTGGATATGATTCTAGTGGGTATCAGGACAGATTGCATCTGCTTTGATTTGAGATTTAAGCAGAACTCTCTGGAAGATGCCATCTATGTTTATACATTCTTGGTTTGTTGATGTCATTTTGCAAATAATCTGTTGAAGAGCTATTACCTATCCATGATCCCAGCAATCCAGCATCCTCGGATGGGCGCTTGGGGATTGAGATAACCTTTAGCATATCTTACACAAAGTGGTTGTCCCTTCAAATGAACATCATTTTGAATTCCAGAATCTTGTAAGCTGGCAAAAACAACTGTTAGATGTTTCTCTTGTGTCTTCGCTATTGGACTCATGATGCTTGTACATTGTGATCACTGAAAAAGTAACTTTAGAGGACCCTAAAGACCCTAATGAGATGAGAATGTAAAATCTAAACACGACTCTAGATATGTAGCTATGACAATGGCATCCTTTCAAGAGGAAATAACAGGTGTTAAAAATAAGTAATGATCTAAATATCAAAATATGATGGAAGAAAAAAGAATAGAGGAAGGCATATGGACTCATGGTACAAGTTACCATATTGTGTCCTCCTCGCATCTCCTTCTAGAAACTACTGTAAGGATTGAATGATAAGAGAAGATCATCCAAGAACTACACTTGGAGGATTGGGAGGTCATTTTGGATGGGACAAAACCATGAATGCTCCTAGTAGAAGAGAAGTATTATGGGCCTTATTGTGTCTTGATGTGGTCTGGTTAATGACAAGATGCCAAATTTACCAGACATTTAAATGTCATATGCAGAAGTGAGCATAGACTTTATACTCCTTTGCCTATCCTTGTAGCTCCATGTATTGAAGTGAGCATGGATTTCATTCTTAGATTGCCTAGAACACTATGTGGAGTTTATTCAATATTCATAGTAGTGGATGGCTTTAGCAGGATGGCTTATTTCATCACTTGCTGGAAGATGATGGTTGTTTTGCTTGTGGTGGATTTGTGCTGTGGACTTTGGAGAGGTGGTTTGATTGCATAGGGTTCCCAAGACTATCACTTTAGATTATGACGTCAAATTTATGAGTCATTTTTAGAGGATATTAGGACAAAATTGGGGACAACATTGTTGTTTAGCACTGGCAACCAATCCCAAATGGATGGCCAAGTTGAGATGGTCATAGAAGTCTTGGGAATTTACTTAGATGTGTTATGCGACATAAGCTAACAGTTTAGG
This sequence comes from Metroxylon sagu, assembly GCA_017589505.3. NCBI lineage: Eukaryota > Viridiplantae > Streptophyta > Magnoliopsida > Arecales > Arecaceae > Metroxylon > Metroxylon sagu. The sequence continues at coordinate 447,266 of JACVBY030000443.1, read as the reverse complement.
ATTTGGTGTTTTTTCCTCAAGTCAAGTTCACTTATAGCTCAAATAACCATTCTATTGGTTGGTCTACTTGAGATCCTGTATAGGACACCAAATAGCATGCTTCATCTAATGCCAATATCAGTCAGTTGTGATGCAAAAGACTTGGTGGATTATATCAAGAAATCCATGACCAGGTTTGGAAGCATCTAAAGGAGTAACACAAAATATAAAGAAGCTGTTGATGCATACCATCAGCATAGTCTTCAAGGAGGGTGGCTTCATGATGGTCTACCTTTAGAAGGAGACCTTTCTTGTTGGAACATATAACAAGCTAAAACATCAGAAAATTGTCCCTTGCAAAATTTTATGGAAGGTCAACAACAATGCTTGCCACATGTAGTTTCTTGAGGGGTACGATATGTCTCCTATTTTTTAATGTTGCAAATCTTTCTGACTTCTATAGAGTTTAGGGTGAGGAGCTGACTCTAGCTCAACTTCTAGCAAACTACACAAAGAGATTCAATTGTGTAGATGCTTAAGGAAAGATCCATCACCATTTGAACCACATACTATGTTCAATATCCATCACCATTCGAACCACATACTATGTTCAATACTTGGTCAATGGAAGATTAAGCCAGCCATCAGAGATTCTTGGATGTTGGAACTTGAGTTGATGAGGTTCTTCCCTGTTTTGTTAGAGAAATACAAGGCTTTCAACTCAAGGGTGAATTCTCTGAAATCTGGGATGAATGATGTGCATGTCATGGGTTTAGCTGACATGTACTTGAACCAATGTATGTCGAAGATTGACCAAAGAAATAAAGAATTTCAACATTGAATTTGGGCCCAAGTTAAAAGGCTGCTATATATTGTAAAAGAATACTAAAAACCTAATTAAATAAGGTTGGTATCAATAAGATCTAAGTAGTTTTGTAAAGACTTGACATTAAGATGAGCCAAAGATCTTATCCAATCAAGAGGCATGTTATATGAAATATTCTTTTGCACCAAATTAAATCCTAGCATGTTATGAAAAATATTCTTTTTTTGTCATATTTGTAAAACTCTTTTACGATTTTAGCAAGAAATGAATGTGGACACTTTTGTGAGTAGCTTTAGGAGGTCCTACAACTATAAATAAGGGTGCCTATCCATTGTAAAGAGCATTTTCGGTTGAATAAAATTTTTAGTTTCATTCTTCATTGTTCAGTGAGAGTTTTTTATTGTTGCTTTTTCCTCCTATCTTGCTTGCTTAAGGAAAAAGATTATCATATGCACTATGAGTACCTGAGACCAAGGTTTTGAATCTCGTAAGATAGAGGTGTTCCCATTTTTTTATGGAATAAGACGCTCTACATTTCGCTCTGTCGCGATCCCTGATCCAGTTAGGCGTCCTAGTGCTTGCTTCGAATGCTTTTTTTTCTTTAAAAAAATTATTTGCGGAGCTTTAGTGTTTTATTTGACTTTTAAATATATTTGAACTTCAAATGCTCTATCCTTATGATAAATTAGATTTATTTAGAATTGATACTATAATGTATTATAGCCTAGACAGGATGGTATTGGACAGTCAGGATCGGTCTTGAAATCTTTCTGGAATGAGACATCTTGGCCATCTTGGCCCCTGTCCTGCTGAGAGTTGAATCCTTTCTTGAGGCAATCTTACTAGTTCTTGAACATCATGTGGTGGATCTTCTCTTGATGGGTGGTCACCTTCTGATTCCATTGTACAAGTTTAGCTACTGCATTGTTCACCTCATCATAAGCAATCTGGTGTCACCCAGGTTGTTTAAGGTTGTAGAATATAGATACTGATCACTAATGTTTTGTTTGCTATATTGTTTATTGGGGATCACTTAACAAATGTATAATTCTTCTCTTGCAAAAAGTTATATCTTTCACATAATTTATGGAGCATTGGATCTTGAATATGTGGTGGTATTTTAGAAATCTAATCTAGCAATTCTTTTGTCTTTGATAGTGATTCTTCAATAATCTCCTAGATGACTAGAAATTATGAGGCTTTCTTTAACCTAGTTTAGATGATAATTATTGTGTAGTGGCCAATATGGCAACAGAGTTTATTTAGTTTTGCCATTTACTTGCAAACTTTTTGCATCACCATATATCGGTCCAAGTCCATTTTACTGTGGCAACATTATAATTTATATTAAATTGCTAAATCTCTTGTTGAAGAGGACAAATCATGAAGAGTGATTGTTGCTGTTCCTGAGATTATTATATTCTAGGAACCCTTTTCCAATTAGTACCTCCATGTTGATTAGATTGTTGATCTCTTTATGGAAGTCAGATCTAGAATCAATGTTGTCAAAGATATGCCTGAGGCGTGCCTAAAGCATGAGGTGCGCCTAAAGCACAAGGTACAAGGCGTTAAGGATTAGGCGCTTCTTTTACCCTAAGGTGTGGGATGCAGAGCACCAAAGGTTAGGCACCTTTTATTCCCTAAGTGAGGTGCCTTCATTTAGGTACTGATGAGGCAAAAAAAGCGTGCACTTTTAATATGATTTGAGACATAAGAAAAGTTTTCTTTTGCTCATAAGCTATATTTATAATATTTTTTTTAAGTTTATGATATTTATTAGACTGTTGATTTTATGATACATCATCACATACACAATTATTTTTCTTACCCTATAAAAAAACTAAAAATTGAAAGACAAAGAGGAGGAACGCTAAAAATTATGCTATCATTTGGGAATGAGGAGGAAAGGCATTACGAATTTCAGCTAAAAAAGAGAAGGGTTTTCATTAAGCTAATAGGTTAAATATACTGCTATTATGGTGTTTTAGTTTTTTTATTATATGTTATAAATCTTATTTATTCAAATTATTTACTTTTTATTTTAAAAATGTGTGCCTCACTTCGATTAGGCGTGCGCATGCGCCTTATGCGCTTAAGCTCTAAGAGCCTTTTATGCTTAAGTGCACCTAGCTTTTAACAACACTATCTAAAATCTTGATTTCATTGCTCAAAATAAGGTGATCTTTGCCAATTCAATGGGAGTCGCTAGAGCATGTGCGTGGATGGCATATGCTTCTTTATTGTGTTTTTTGGTTCAAGTTACATTTAGAAACCATTTATCCTATGCAGTCTTACCTGCATGCTCAATCGCATGATGGAACTTAGTAGTTATAACGGTTCTTGTCGCTGTGTATTTTGTTATGGCTATTTGATTTGCACCCATTTTTGTGGTTAAATAATGGATGGTGATGCTTTAATGGTCTATAATTGGTGTTGAAAAACATCCAAATCTGCAAATAGATTTGATTGATTCAGCACCATCATTAAATGACTTCAGAAAGTTATGAATCAAGCCTGGTTTAGTTTTAATTATTATTTTAATATTAGGGACTGATTTATAAAATATTATTTGTATATAGATTGCCTGTAAATTATCTATAAATCCAATCATTGTAATGCTCTTCTACTCACATCTACTAATAATTTGGATGCTTAATAAAGTTTGTGCTATGCTTTCAATAAGATTGAGGATGATCCTTGATGCAATGATAAGGTTGCTCCATTGTGACCTTGACGTCATGGGTTTAAAATATAGAAATAGCCTCTCAATGCTTGTGGTAAGATTTGCAATACTTGACCCTCCCCAGATCTCATAGTGGCAGGACCTTTGTGCACTTGGCCACCCTTTTTTTGTCTTTTGATAAAATTACCTCAAATCTGTAACCAAGTAGGTGGCATTTATGTTGTCTTTCAACATTTCTTGTGGTTCTACTTGTCTGCTAGCTCTCTTACTAGACTTTTGCAGCTATATTTCTTTTTCACCCTACTGAAATGGCGTTATCTGGATATGGGATCAGCCTCGTGGATTGAGACATGACTCAGTAAGGTTTGGAAGAAAAAGAGGAATAAATTGGAACAAAAAAAGAAAGGCTGACTCCTCAAATTATAGTCAAACATCAATGAATTCTGCAATACTCTTATCCAGGGCAAGTTTAGATAAGAGAGGAGCCTGCCATCATACCTAAAGAGAAAGTTGACTGGCAGGGAGATTTATCTTATTGATTATGTAGTTAAACTCATACTATTGGAGAGTTAAACTCTTAGCCTTCTGTGGACTTTGAATAACTCTAGATATGGAGAGAGAGAGAGAGAGAGACCTCATTTTCACTCTAAATCTTGTTCCTGCTTTACCATTTATGTCCTGATGCTTAGTCCACTTTATAAAACTAGTAGCTTTTGTTAATTGTTGTTAAAATCCATAATGCTTCAATTATAATGGGTGGTTCATTGTTCATTTTATTATCCATATGCCATGTTTCTTTTCTTTCCCCCTTTTAAGAACTATTTAAATTGAGGTATTTAGAATACCTCTTAGGATTCTCACAATGGAACTTGTAGGTGATTTGGAACCCTTGACTGTTGGCTTATTGTGAATATTTTATGATATTTAATGTTATATTATTAGTTTGCTTCCTATGTTGCATTCCCATACCCTAAATCATCAGAGAGCCCTTATTCTTGAAAGCTGACCTGAATTTGCTCCAGTCAGTCCATGTATCGCAAACACACGAATGTACCACTGGAAGTGGTTCTTATAGAGAGGGTGTAAACACTGTTAATATAACTGCAGATGTTTAAAAGAAATTCATGTTTCAGCTTAGTTAGCTACTGTGCTGCATATGATACTAGTAATTAGTTGCTTTGACTGGTATTAGATTGAGAACTGATTGAAGAAAATTGTACATCTGAGTCATTTCATAGTTCAGCTCATTAAACTGGCCTTAAGTAGATGGGTCAAGCGTTTCAGGTAAGACTGTCTTGAAAATTGGTTATATTGCCTGAGGCTATTTATCTTAAATACTGTTGTTTATTTATCCAACTCAGCTAATAATCTTCAATGAGAGTTGTGACAATTTTGTAAATGGTTTCTTCACTCTGTTCAGCTAATTTTTCTTCACATGGTGTTTTATTTTTTTTATTTTTTTAAATTAAGTTACACACACATGCTTGCACGCATGCATTTAAGGAAAAAATGCTTCAATTGACCAATGATTTATTGTATATTCAAATCATCTTTTCAGTTCTGTATGTAAGCATAATTCATATAGTTCCAGACTGCTTACTGTTCTTGTGTGCCTCTGTGCCAATGCATCTTTTGTCTTCTTTTTGTTTTCTCAGCTGTAATTGCCATGGCATCTCATGCCACAAGGTTGACATGAAAAATGATTATAAGGAAGTACCTTCTGATTATCCTTATGTGTAATTTCTTTTCATTCAAAATTTCTTAATGTTTTTATTATTGGATTATTTAGGTGTTCGAACTACTCCGTGAGCAGCTTTGGTACAGGCCCAACACTGGCATATATATTAAACTCATTGTCATGCTTGGAAAATGCAAACAGCCTGAAAGAGCCCATGCACTTTTCCAAGCGATGGTTGATGAAGGTTGTGTCATAAACCATGAATCATACACTGCCCTTGTTTCAGCATACAGTAGGAGTGGCCTCTTTGACCAAGCATTCTCTCTGCTTAACAAGATGAAAAGTACCGAGGGCTGCCATCCTGATGTCCAGACCTATTCCATTCTCATCAAGTCATGTCTGCAAGTCTTTGCGTTTGACAAAGTTCAGACCCTGCTTTCTGATATGGAGAGCCAAGGGATAAGGCCTAACAAAATTACATACAACACTCTCATAGATGCTTACGGAAAAGCAGGCAGGTATATAACCCTTGCTGTGTACAGTATGAGCTCTCCTTCACATGCATCGAGTGTTTTTTTTAAAAAAAATATTTTTATTGCCATCTGCTACAAACTGTAGGCTAAAAATACCCCTGTTCGCTACCCTTGTCCATTAATGGATGAGTCAAATCACTGATTGTCTCCATATTTAGATGACTGGAAATTACAAAAAAAATAGTTATCAAAGTTCTAAGTTCACTGACCATTTTTCCTCCATCTGTTTCCCAGAATTTTATTTGCTTGGCTAAGTTAGTGGGTGGCTGAACATCAAAATATCTTAGCAAGTCAATTTTCTGTTTTCTATATTTTATAGAGTAGCTAATAAAGCAAATGCCTCAGGTCACTCAGCACTTGGAAGGAGAGCACAAGTAATTGTTGCTTCCACTTGGAAAATATAACCATGTTGGTGACAGCAAGTGCGTTCAATGGTTTAAACATTAAACCAACGATTGAGTACATCAAAGAAAACATGATATCCTTAGTTTAATATAACAGAATTAAACTTCTATGCACAACAAAAAAAAAAAGGGGAAATCTGCTTTAGCATATTTGCATTTACATTAGTTTAAATCAACAACCATCTTACATGTGAACGGTTAGTCATGTCTTGTTTCTATTTTCCTAAAAGGTTTGCGGAGATGGAATCAACACTCATGGAGATGCTCTCTAACCATGATTGCAAACCTGATGTATGGACCATGAATGCCACCCTCCGGGCCTTTGGTGGCAGCGGGCAAATTGAGACAATGGAGGAATGCTATGACAAGTTCCAAAGCTCTGGTATCTCCCCCGATATCAAAACCTTCAACATACTTATAGATTCCTATGGCAAAGCTAGAAAGTATGAAAAAATGGGTGCTGTGATGGAATACATGCAGAAGTACTACTACTCTTGGACGGTGGTTACTTACAATGTGGTCATTGATGCATTTGGTAGGGCAGGAGACCTGAAACAGATGGAGTATATCTTTAGACTGATGAAATCTGAGAGGATCAAGCCCAACTGTGTTACACTCTGTTCACTTGTTAGAGCTTATGGAAGGTTTGGGACGGTGGATAAAATAAAAGCAGTATTAAGATACGTTGAGAACTCGGATGTCATGTTAGATACCGTATTTTTCAACTGCTTGGTGGATGCATATGGGAGGGCTGGGTGCTTGGCAGAGATGAGGGAGGTGCTGGAAATGATGAAGACAAGAGGCTGCACACCAGACAAGATAACTTACAGCACCATGATTAAGGCTTATCTCAGCAGAGGGATTGATGATCATCATGTTCAGGATCTTCGTGATAAGAGCAGGGTACAGACTGCCATGCCGGTGGAGGAATCTACTATGCAATAGTAGACATTTCTTGTGATGTAGTTGATTACCCCATTATTTATGCAGAGCATCAGCACCATGATTAAGGGTTATCTCAGCAGAGGGATTGATGATCATTGTGTTCAGGATCTTTGTGATAAGAGCAGGGTACAGAGTGCCATGCTGGTGGAGGAATCTACTGTGCAGTAGTAGACATTTCTTGTGATAAAGTTGATTACCCCATTATTTATGCTCTTATACTCGAGTAGCAGAAGAAAATAATAAACTCTGTAGTTTTTTTTTTCTTTTTTTTTTTTTTTTTTTTTACATAAAAGAAAATTTTGGTGATATCCCATGTTTATCACCATGGCTCCATTTGCACGACTTCGTTTAAATTTAAGTAGAGCTAGCAACGGCTACTGCTTTTTTCATCTATTGCTTTGGTCATGCATGGAAATCCTAGCATGTTGATGTTGGCAAACTGATAGGGCTTTCTTACCGTGATTACTTATAGCATTGATGAAATATGTTTGACACTTCATTTAGTGTCCAGATTTGAATCGTCTTATTTGTTTATCTATCAAATTTTAGATACTTTGAAACTGCTGGATGATTGATTGGTTATTGATGGCTGAAGCTTACCTAAAATGAGTGCTTTGCCTGGCTGGTTGTTTCTGGATTATACGGAAGAATTGGGAGGAAAAATGCTTGATAATAATTTTGTAATGCCATTGTTCTGTCTCCCAAGATTCTTGCTGGTTTGGACTCTTATCTACCAACGAGTCCAACCACTTGACACCTTCAAAAAAATTTTTAAAATAGAAAGAAAATATGAAAGAAGCTTCATGTCATTGGATTTCTTAGAATGGCGCGCATGGCGCCATAAGTTTTAACACATGCGCTCAAGCTTTTAACGTGTTCTGAATATTTCTATCGTAATACACTGAACTTCCTTACCATTGAAATCCACAGGTCCCAACTAATGGGAGATCATGTTTAGTGCTCGAGAAAATGTCTTATATGGCCAGAAAATCATCCATTGGCGCAAGAAAACAACCAATGCATGTCTTGGCGTCTTCATGCATTAAGATGGCACTTCACGTTATATTGACCTTGATTGCCTTCTTTCATAGAATGTTCACAAATGAAAAATCCCTCGGCTAGCGAAGGGCTCCCCGGATAATGGCTCCCTAGATAATGCCTCGAGTCATTGAAACTTCTCTTCACGTCCCTCTCATAAGGCTGAGCGTGCATTGAGGCACAGAGCACCTCCAGCTAGCAAAGCGGGAGTTGACACCCCATGAAGACCAAATTCTCTAAAATATGCTAGATAAAGCAGGGCACCTAAACACTAAATGTGCCCAATCATCCTAAAGAATGATAAGCTTTTTCCTAACCTTAGCCGGCCATTTTCCAAAGTTTCCTTGAAGGGATCATGGGCAACTGGATGCACCACCATGTGGCACAAAGCTCCATTAATCAGATCGCTTTCAAAATTTAAAATGAATCCATAAATCATGCCTCTAAGATGGTTGAAAATTCAACCACATGAACACCCGTGCGCCCATAAACTTCCACATTTGCATCTCTATGGTTATTTTTAGTTAGTTGTGCATGATTCTAGACCCATCTACAACAAGTTGGATAATTTTTAGCTAGTAAAAGAGGATTAAGTCCATGTGGTTTAGTCAAATTAATCCTAAACGCCTTATCCATGCACCGAAGAACCTAATTGAGCCACAAGTGAGCTCACCATCTCAAGTCCAAACCTAATTGAACTCCTCTTCAGCAAATTGGACAGCTGAGAGGGATGAAATCAAGGCCATTCAATGCCTTAGACAAAAAAAGGACACCCCCAAATGCCTCAAAACTGCCTGATTCACCTAGAAATCTCAGTGAAATCTTATGCCTAATTTCTTCTAATTCTCCAAAGCTCCTAATTAAACACTTTTAACTCACATTCGAAACTACAAGCCATCGCTCCTGAGAAGCCCAATTCATAGCTTAGAACCCCTTAAGACACTAAAGGAAACTCCACCTTTCACCTCGAAACAGAGACCCCTGCCACTCTCTCTCTCCGCTTATCATTGTCGAACTTCTAAACCTGGAAGCCTTTTAGTAAGCTTCCTTTCCCCTTGAGTCCTAAATCTAAAGGCCTAATTAAAGCCCCTTATTCCCCCCTTTTGAGCCCCCGTAAGGTCAGTGATGCCTTTGAATCCCTATTGTCACAACATTGGCCTTCTCTGCTTTAGACCTAAAAAAGAAAAAAACACTCTTCCCCTTTGGTCCTCTCACATCAAAAGCAAAGCGCCGCTCACTCTTCAGCATCATAGAAGACTCATTCTCAAAACAATCCTTGAGAGTGATGAAACATTCACATATCACAGTGGGAGAAAACGTGTTGGCTACCATCTAATTTTAGATCCTTTGCTCTAAAACCTTACATCCTAATCCAAGTACATCAAACAATTCCAGCACCAGTCAAAGTCAGTCCAGACAATCTTCGAAATTTTATTGTCCAGACTCCAGATGTTCTTCCAAATTTAATTGATATTTACCATGGTCAACTCATGGCAACCTTCTTAGATTGAGGGTGGTATTGAATGCTTGCTGGATAGGCATTTGTAGTGCTAAATTGCTTTGCACACTGGGTTGGTTAGCCAAATCATGAACTACATGACCTTGGCAACGCTCCCATCTCTTGCACTCGAAAAGGGTAATGCTCGCACCTCTTTGCATTTAATTCATCACATAATATTTCAGCAAAATCTAGGTTTTATGTTTAAAATTGTTCACGATTAGTGCTAGACTGCATCCCACATCTTCCATGCGCAGAAGAGGCCTTCCGTAACTGGTGTAGAAGCACAAAATTTACAAACTTTATCGCCACTTGAGTTGCGTTTCACACGCTGTGGCAGGTCGCTGGTAAAAATGGCAAACGTTGTGGCAGTTAGGGTGCGTACGGATGGGTTCGGATGGATTTAGAAAATTTTTTTTATTGAAACCAAACTAATTTAATTTGATTTTCTAAATTTAAAACCGAATCAACTATTTTACTAAATCTAATCGAACAAAAAAATTTGATTTAGTTTTGATCCGTTTTATCGGTTTACTTGTATCAACTTTGAATAATTATGAGATTAATTTTCATAATAAATTTTATATGATCGAATGGTTGCCTAATTATTTAGAATGAAAAAAAAAATAGCTTTTACACAGTCTATTTATTCATGCATGCCTATAACATCTTAATTATAAATATGATACAAATAAAAGCTTATATAATATACACATAACCAATTTATATTGATCTTTAAGAAATTCAAATCGAAATCAAATTAATTTTTTTAGTTTTAAAAATTTTTAAATCAAAATCAAACCAAAAAATAAAAAAATCAATTCAAATCGAAATGATGCCATGGTTTGGATTAGTTTTATGGTTTAATTGGCTTTTTTGCACACCTGTAATGGTAGCACCCAGCTGCTGTGGTGTTTGCAATAGTAACAGTAATGGCAGTTATAAATGATTTTAGTTGTTAAAAACTTTTGAGAATCAGAATTTTCAGCATTCACAAATTTTAGAAATTAAAATAAAGTTTTTGAAAAAAAAAAAAAAAAAAGGAGGAGCGAACATCAGGTCACCAAACACCATGCCTGTCTCAATTTTTGTTGCTAAAACGAAAACCGGCAATAGAAACTGCAACCATATCAAACAAATACAGGGCCTTCAACCATGCAACAGCTCAAACCTGACCACGATACCATACGACCTGAGTTGAAGAGAGGGTACCGGAAAGGAGTTTGATTGGTTAAGCTAAGAGCTAAATTAAAGCTTCCTAAATTGTGATGATACTGCCAAAATACAAGTCTTGATGAATCTGAAATAATATGACAACATTCTTCGAAGTGACAAAGTATCATAGATTATAAAACACAATGTTTCTGCATGACGGAAATTTTGTTTATTAGACTTAGTAAAACGAATTACAGCCAATACTGTTCATTGAGGTACAACTAATGTAACATCAAGACATTAGTCCCTAGCTTCTTTACATATACAACACCGATACTATATATCACACCTTAATCCAAAGCTGTCAGAAAAGGGCAGAAAATCCCAAGACAGACACCACCACTGGAGAGCCTAAGCCAAACCCCTCGATCAAATTCACGGACTCACTTCTGAGAAAAATAATTCAAGTCTTTCTCACACGTGAGGTCCCATCCTTGGAGCTCCCCTGGGCGTCCATGCATCGCTTGTCCTGAAGAGGCTGCCGGACTGAGGTTATGAGGATTGTCCCCATATTCAAGTTTGCTCCCGAATATTCCAATTGACCTCAGTTAAAGCCCCATTTTGTTAGATTAGTTCAGAAACTTTGAAGCATTAACATGAATTATCAAACACAGCGTCACAATGTCTCCAAGCAAACATAATCATTCTTTTCCAATCTGGAATCTGTAGCCATTCAAGTGTCAGCTGTGATCCAGCCTGATATTTTTAACTTCTCACAAATTATGTGCTTTCATTTAGTCCCTGAGAAACACTCCTGAGAAACACTGCGAGAACGTCTTTTCTTTAAATTAACCTGAAAAATGGGCTCTTCTTAGTGAGCAGTAAATGAGTATCATATAGGAGATGGCAGAAGTAAAAACATATAATTGCAAGATGGAGATGCACAGCAGAAGTAAAAACATATAATTGCAAAATGGAGATGCACAGCAGAAATCAAAACATAGAATTGCAAACTAAATGATTTTGCCACATCATTTTTAGGGAGAAAAATTTAACAATGGCACTTTTCTTTCTGCAATAAGGCCTAATAGGCACTACCTTGCCTATGCAACTTCTGCTATCATGACACAACATAACCAAAATCACCATGGCCTGTTGGTTCCTCAGAAGCGGCTACTCACCAAAAGTCACCAAATAATGTAAGTAGCTTTCGACAAATTTGAGAAGTTCATTATTTGCTCCCTCGGCCAGCCAGCTTTCATAACAGTAGTTCTATGATAACTTAATTTCTGAAATCATTGCATGATCCCACAGTAATAATACTTGCAGAAATCAACATGTTAGTTTTAATGATATTATTTTACTTTGCAGGGAATGATATTAAAGCAATTGTTGACCGACCAACCACATGATTGATCTCTTTCCTTTTACAAGAAATTCATGTCATGATGCCACCAACACAAGGTTGTCTTGCAATATCACAGCCATGATCAACAGGACAAAATTGGATCTATTACATAAATAAATGAATATTTCCAAAATTCTGTTAAGCACAAAACCAGCAAATACTAATTCAGTCAACAAATAGTTGAGGAGAATCAACTAAAAATTTTCTCAACGGACTCCATATAAGTGATGGACTGCTTCTGACTCTAATCATCTGACTAAAATGTTGAAGCAATGCCAACTAAGCCCAGAATCAGAAGTGAATGATAACTTGCATGCACTAGTAGGTAAATACTACAGGGTAAGAAGCTTCGTATTGAAGACCGTATTTTCAAATTAAGTCACAGCATTATAAGTGAGTATAATGAAGAACTACATCAGAACATTCCAGTGGTTTGATAACCAATAGGAAACCAAAAGTCAAATCAAGAAGTTAAGTCAAGCACAAGGGGACCAGCACCAGCTCATGCTCGTCCATGCTGGCCAAGACATGCCATGATGACTTTGAGCCTTAAGAGTTGAGACCACCAATGTTTTCTAAACATTCAATTGTGGGAGGTGTTTTAGAAAGTTTGAGCCAAACGGGAGCCCAACATTAATCAAACTCACCATCCTAAAGCTAACAAGGTGATGAGCCTCATCCACTTATTTGTTCTAATCCTAAATTTCATGTTTCCAAAACTTATATGTAGAAGCAACTCTTTTTTTTTTTTTTTTGCGTGTCATAACAACATCATGATGGTGAATAAAATTAGTTTACCTTGTAGTGTTATTGAAATTTAGGAAATTTATCTGTGTAATTCTTAAAGTAGATTTTATAGTTCTATTTTAGGTGGGATTAGTCTGTAAAAATTCAGCTTTAGCATATGTTAGGTTGAGTATGTGACAGCACTGTTACAGTTTGATTTATGGTTATTTAGTGTCCATAAACATCGGATATTTTGGGATACCAAATTTTTCATTCCAAGAAAGTTTTCGGAGATTAGTTGTTTGACAATTAAGATTTAAGAATTCTAGTCTAATTGTAAAACAAGTCATACAAAATTATAAAATGTCCTATAAAGAGTGGCTTAGAAAGGCACTATATGTGATCCATTCCGAAAGAAAGAAACAATTTTGAGGATAGGTGTGAAGGCTCTCTCCCCACCCCCCTCTTTGCTCTTTCTAATCTACCTTCTATCATTCTTCATATCTGTCTTTGGTCTTCTAAACCTCACTTTACTATTTTTTTCTGCATAAGCTAAACTTTATTACCTGAATTTCTGTTATAGGATTTGTAAAACCCAGCCCTAGGCTAGGTTTTTAGGCCAACCAAAGATTGATGGATCAATAAGCCAAATCTGTTAATAAGCCAACTTAAAAAAAAAAAAAAGAAGAGAAAAAAAACTCACAGATGAACAACGAACCAGGACCCAACTAGGATCCTGTTCCCTATTTTCAAATCAGGAAAGGTTTCCTATTCAAGCCGGAATTCCAAACCTGATTAAATATGAATTAAGAAGATCTAAATCTCTATAAATAAGAACCTTAGGGTTGGTCTAGGGTGGAGTCAAGGGCACCAAAATATGATGGAAGAAAGGTTAGCAGAAGAACCCATGGGACGCTCGTTGGGAGTCACTGAAGAATCACCGAAAGAGGAGCCAATCAGAGGTGGTTAGTCACATCCCTCTTCCCATAATTCATTAACATCCTTTGCAAACTCCGGCAGCTATGGGAGGGCTGCCGGCAAAGTATTCAACCTACAAAAGGCTGAAGGCTCTGCTTTTGATTCTTTTGTTTCACCATAAATAGGTTCTAATGAGACCACGGCTCTAACTAGGATTGAAGGTCAGGAGTTCGCTGGAGCTTGCCAATTTCTTAAAGCAGTAGCCAGCCATCTAAGGACCGATCATCAAGGCCCTAGAAGGGCTTCAATATGCGCCCTATCCAATGGCTTCTTACTGTCGGACCAGAGCCGTAGCTGGCTAGGGGTGCTGAAAGGGCAGCAGTGGGTCGCCGACTACCTAAACTAACTAGTGAGGGAGGACATCAACCGGCCATGGGCATCGTCATAGGACATCAACCGGCCATGGGCATCGTCAAAGAAGACGATGCCGAAAAACCAGGAGATCATATCCTCTATTCTTAAGCTTAAAAACTTAATCCTGTGTAAAAGACCATAATGCCCTTCCACCAATTAAATTGGTGTGCATATCCTTAAGATTTGAGCTCAAAAGGTAATAATGCGCATGTTGTGGTGCGGCCAAGGACCAAAATGCCCCTTTCACAATTTCATAAGACGCACCTATCCCTCTATTTAGGTTTAAAATCTAAATGATACACATGTCCCTAGTTCCTAAAAGACCAAATTGCCCATTAAACAAGGATGCACGTCCTTTCTTTCATTGAAATGACATGCGTCCCTCTGGGATCAGAAATAAAATAATGACGCACGTCCCTAGAGGATAAAATTCATAATGGTGCACATCCCCTCATTTCAAGATATGACGTGCACGTTTTTGTTAACTTAGGATGGGCCAAACCAGATTTTTATTCGGGCTAAACTAGTTTCATGGGTAATAAGAAATTTGGGTCTAATTGGGTTAAACCATTTAATCCTAAAAAAAAAAAGGTAAATGGATTGGTAATCAAATTAGAGTTAGGATATGCCAATTAACTAACCCTATAACATACTCTAAATTCGATATAGGGACATGCCTAAAGTACTAAGATAATGGGTATTTATACCATGGTTCTGGGAAGGAACCTTAGGACTTGATAAAAATCGATTCATAGACTGACGCAGGGAAGGGGGGTTTAAATTAACACAATAAATATGGATATGTACTGATTGAGCCTAAATTATATGTTAGATATGAAAGAAGAACCCTGAGTTAGATTAGCTGATTCCCTTACGTTTGTTAGATGAATAGTGATTGATCACTTCTAGAATTTATCATATTTTTAAATAAATAAATATTTATCACTCTGTGATGATTAGTTTATGAATATTGCATATTAATCATGATTGCTATGATTATATTTGATATTGATTATTTGTTACTTATGATATATTGATAAAAATATTAGACTGATCATGAATAAAATTTAATGAGAGATGATGAAACTAAATTAAAGATTCTAAACTTGTTAATGCTGGATGACTCAGATCCTTACCAGTGGGAATTATACACTGAAAAAATCCATGACCTTAGGGAATATACTTAGTTGATACCCTATCAGTGGAGATTATACGTTGGAAAAACCCATGACGTTGGAGGATATATTTGGTTGATACCTTTCTGAGGATTATACATTGGTGATACTCATAACCTTGGGGGCTATACCTTGGTTGATACCTTGCCTGTGGGGCTAAAACATTGGAAATATGATTCCAGCATAACAGAATTAGATGGCATGACACAATGAGAACTAGAATTAAATGACATGACATAATGAGAACTACGATTAGATAGTATGACATAATGAGAACTAAGAATATGAAAAAATATAAAATTATTTGTTTTGAACTGATAAATTGCATCTGTATATTGATATTTTGTTATATTCTATATGGCCAATCATTACTTACTGGGCTGAGGAGCTCATTATATTTTACCTTTTCTTTTTCAGATTTTGCTCAGTAGCTATGTGGGGATTACTACTGGGAGAGTGCCTAGATATGTAAAAAGAATAATAAAATTTTTATTAATTATTTTTTAAGACTTAGTGCTCTTTTTTAAAATAATGGTTTTGTAGCCAATGCTTATTTTTTGTTTACCTAAAAAACATTTTTAAATTTATGATTAAAACTTTATATTGCTGATTTATATGTGAGATGCCCTGCATATTTGTAAGGAACTCTTTATGACTATGCGGCATTTGTCATGGCTCCTAACTCAGATCTTGGGTTCGGAGCGCAATAGGATTACTGTGGACCTCTATCAATTCACAATTTTTTCTTCAAAAAAGGTGTTATTTAGATCTACGCTTCATCAGAAGACCTAAAACATAAACTTTTATTGGCTCCTCGAATTTTACAAATGCTAATAAAAAATATCATAACTTCTGAACCTAGAATCCTAGATCCTCATCCAATAATCCCTTAGGTCTACCAATGCCTTTGTAAGACATCCCCAATAAAGATCTTATATCATGTTGGATTCATGCACAAGAACATGAATCAAGAATCAAATCAACTAATTTTGAAGAGTTTGGGATCCATCCAACATCCTTCTCTTGATGCACCACATTTTTGAAAGCAATTTGAGAGAATGACATCTATTCATGCTGGTTTGTAGATATTTTGTTGGATAGGGCTGGATAGGGCCCAATCTATATAGCCCTACCAAAAAATATTTTAAGTGAAGCTATGCTTTTTCAAAAAAAATGAATAATAAGATTAAAAATATAAAATAATTTTTGAAAAAATAAGTTATGGTAGCACGCATGCACTATAAAAGTGCATATGCTACCTTAATTGTATGTGCTTTGGCTCAGCTTGAGTCATGTTTGGGATTGGCTACAAACCAAGCACTGTTTATGTAATTTTCTTTTCTAATGTATTATGCACAAGCCAATTTACAAAATACTAAAACGCATCTCAGAATTGTACCATTTATATTAAATATTGATAAACAATTAAAAGATGATTTTTGGAAAGCACAAGAATATCTATTAACTAAAAGTTATTTATTAAGACACCAATTAATAAATTTCACTATTGATTATTCATTTTTTACTAAATTTCTAAAATGTCTAGAAAATTGTGTTTAAATGACTAAAAGTTGAAAAAAAGGCATCTTTTTTCAATATAACATGAATGCAATGATGAAGTGTATTGCAAAGAACTTGCACTATAAAACTGCATGAAATATTTGAAGAATAAGTATAAAATAAGAGCGAAAGTGGATTGGATAATATCCATCCAATTCTATTTTGATATTTGAACCACTTGGATATGGATACAAATTTGATCATCTATCAAATATCTGTATCCATATTCATATCCACCAAAGAAATATAAAAACAGATATAAATAGGAATTATATGATCTGTATCCAAATACCTCGACTTGCTTGTAATCCTACCTAATCCTATATGGCACTAATAAACTTTTAAAGAAAATAAATGGCCATATTAATATGGAATTGACTTAATTTATTTTTTGCTTATTGATATATTTGATTTGGTGTTCATAGAATTTAAATTTCTGACTTATATCCATTTTATGTATACTTTTAATATTAGATTTATATCCTTATTCGCGTAAAATGATATGGATATGAATTTTCATATCCATACTAATATCTGTATTCACATCCATATTTTTCAAAGAAAAATATATATAAATATGGATGCATTGATATCTGATCCATATCCGATATGTTTTTAGCCCTAGTAATAAAGGATCAAAAGCATCCAAGGAAACCACCAAACCTACAGCAACATATCCAACCTAAGGAATGATAGAGCATTGTTTTTAATTTTGAATACTACAATAATATATAAAAAAAAAGGCACGTATCCTACAAGTATTCAACAAATATCAATATCCAATATGTATTTGATGTGAACACATCGTGCAAGTTTAAGTATCTGTGCTTCATATATTGTGACTCAAGGGTCTGACAAATGATTACTTATTATTTTGGTATCTGATGGGTTCAAGATGGTATGGACCTTGCACCAAATCCTTATTCACCCAAAATCCATCATTGATCCACTTTTTGGACTTTCATATCTGGCTTCATCTCTAACATGGACACATCATCTTAGGGGTTCCTCACTTGTATCAATACACAGGTCATTTGGATTGTATGACACTATTTATTGGCTTAAATTCTTATTCCATGCAACTGAAGTCTTGGATGTCTAAGATAGTTTAAATTAAAACAAATCAAAACTGGCTACAGGACTACAGCATGCTAGTGTGTGCCAAGCATTGGCATGGATTCTGGTGTGTACCATGCTAATGCCAAGACATCATGACACTTATACAAAGCACATAACCATTCCTTGATCTACCCTAGCTTGCCCTAGACAAGTTAGGACTTTATTGAGTAGTCATGCTGAAATTCTAGCGGCAATTCTCAGTTGAAGAACTAATAACGTGGCTAATCATGTCACAATAAATCAACTTAGGGAAGGATTGAGTCTTATTCTTCTTGGTAATTGCCTATTAAGCTTTGATGTAGATTACCCAAACTTAAAATTATGAAATTAGTTCGGTCATTGGTCTGGGGAGGAATAAATCAGAGAAGTCTGGCAATTACTGACTTGTCAAATAAGACTTGAGGAAAGTAGCTCACAAACTTCATAACTCAATCTGAATTAATCATATTCAAGAAATCATTCAGTATAATAACTCTATGGTTGCAATATCCCAACAATAAAAACTTCCTATTAAAAAAAAAAAAAGATAAAGTGTTGTTTCCATACCAAGTCCTCCCTGAAGTAGGTCACAAGATGTCGTTTGCTTAGTACTCCTCTAACCACCATGTGAAAGGCATAATTTTGTTTACCTCAAGAAGCTCCCCAAGTTTGAGAGACACACTATTGGCACCTATATGTTTATCTATTCACTTCAAGACCCATTGTGGGCTTTGTCCACAATTGATCTCTAATGAAACCACTAGTAAATGGCTGCAAGCCTAGAAAAGCCATGAGCCTCCCATTATGTAGCCCACCCACAATTGAGATTTAATGAATTACTAGTAAACTGCTGCAAGCATAAAAAGCTATGAGCCTCATAGACATGTTTCAATAAATCAATCGATATATGGCCTTGGTATTCTTAAGGTCAACATCTACTCCATTTGATGTGACAACAAACCCAAGGAAGATAACCTTCATCACTTGTAGGTGCACTTCTTTTTGTTGACCCAAACTTTCCTATTAAGGAGGTTGTATCACTCGTCTAAGATGCTTCATATGCTCCTTATGTTGCAACAAACTAAGATGTCACTAAACCAATGATGGACTACCTAATCTATGGATCCACACTACTAAATATGATCTAAAAGAAATCATATCTTTGAACTTACCTATGCATCAACTGAATAAAAATGCATTATGGTAACAATGGTGGTGGGCAAAAATGTACAGCAAACAATATTAATTGAGATTCCACATGGTTGATAAGATCTAATTCTCTTGGAAGAGCCTAACTTCAATGGATTTGGATTCTTAAACCATAAGTTGGATTTAATAATCAAGTATACTTTAGGACCATTTAGTTCATTTAATGCATAAGTAGATGGCCACCAAAATATATGATTTTACAATACCATGTTTATTAACTATTGTGGAATGATCAATATTTTGAATTTCTATTTCCTCATCCATCCACTACTTTACACCATAAGAGTCAAGGCTTTTATCCTATACACACACACACATAGGCACGTAGACAGACATGAATGCACATACAAATGCATGCAACACAAGTATATACATCAATCTTTCATTTATGATGTCATTTTCATTGTATCTACATTAAAATACAAATATTAATTAGTAGAAATAATACTATTCATGGGATCTCCAAAACATGTTGCCAGTAAGCAAGGAAGAATATTTCTTCTGAGTTTGACATAGAAGTGATCTATCTTGGTGGAACTCTCTAATATCAGGACTAACTAGATTGGTGAAGAACACCTCATTTCAAGCCAATAGAAAAGGAGATCCTAGCAGTTGGAAAGCATGAAAAGTTTCAAAGATTTCGTGAATAGCAAAAATTTTATTGGCCTCCTGGTCAATTGTAGCAAATTTTTACTTATTCCAACAAAAGAAACATTGACGAGAGTCGACCACCTTTTAGTTTCTTTGAAATGGGTCTTTTTTTTTTTTTCTCTACCTCTTTGATAGTGAAACCTACTTTAGATACGTGCAATTTCTTCCAAACTTTTGGCTCAAAGTACCATGCTGGAATTTATTTTTGGACTTGATTCCTTTGGATTCAGCTATCTAGATTTTTGTTGTCAAAATACTGATTATTAGAATTCCACTCCCTTACACTTCGAAACCACTACTATCTTGCTTTGCAAATTGGGATTCTTAAGACAAAAAATGAAGAATTGGAGAAGAGACTAGAGCGTATGTTGGTGATACTCTTGCAGCAAAGAATGCTCTTCCAGCTGGAATTTTGATGAATTGGACAAAGAGAGGAATCTTGTGTTATGTACATACAATAAATCAAAGAAACTAGTAGCAGATTCTTAAAATTTACCTTTAGAGTAAATACACAAGATTAGGCGAGGATTACCTTCTTATTCTTTTTATTTCGTCTACCAGAAAGACCCTTAAACAAGAGCTTTTCACTCATCTACTAGTTAGTCCTTCTTAAACAAAAATAATTTAAATCAATTTCCTTAAAAAATAAAAAAATCAAAAAATTAGTCCCTCAAATTTAGTAACACATCATAGCTGGACCATAAAAAGTATGTTTTAATCTTAAAATTTTATAGTAAATTTAATTTTATTATTTTGATGAGCTTTGTGTATCAAGTCGGCATATGTTAGTGTAAGGTTCACTATTAGTTATTGTTATCCTATCTAAGTCTAAAAACCCAATAATTTGGCCAAATATTGATCCAAACCGATAAATTATATTTTAAAATAAGTTTTCTCAATTTTTTTCATCATTTTTAAGTTAAATTGATTTTCTAAGGATTTTGTTTGGAGTAAAAATACCCTAACTTGATATTTACTAAACTGCAATTTTTTAAAATTTTCAAAATTTGTTCTTAAGAAAGAGAGTTGACTTTTAGTTTTTAAAAAAATTATTTTTTTAATATTTTTGTTGAATTTAAATGAGGGTATTTCCTTATTTACATGAGAAATTTTAAGTAAATAAAAAAGAAAGAGGAAAGAGGAGAGAGAATGATATTTACTTAAATAATTTTGAATGAAAAAAAGAGAGGAGAAAGGATATGAACTCACATGACAGCCAACACCACTCCTCACCCAAAAATCGCCTATACCATATGGTTCGAACACCAGTTTGCACCTGTTCAGATCGGTTCGGGGTCCATATTGAACAACAAGGCAAAACTGAACTAAACTGATTGGCATCCCACCAAACTATTTTAGAAGAACTGGTCAATACTACCACAGAAGAAAGTGAAGTACTACAAAAATCAACTTAGATGGATTTGATCATTGTGTACTTGGCAAAAGTTTGGTTCCTCAAGACAGGAACGAGGCAAGGGTAGTTCATAGGGCGGCCAGATGCACTTTGATCAATGCCTTCGACCTACATAAGCTGATTCTACACTTCGAGAAGTTCATGAAAGCATCTGCAACAATCACTTAGAGGACAGAGCATTGGCCTACAAAGTACTTTGGCACAACTATTATTAGCCAACTATAAAGGAAGAAGCTGCCCAATTTGTAAAGTGTGAACGGTGCCAGAAGCACTCCATTCCACAACTTGCTACTAAACTCTCACCAACCAACAGGCCTTAGCATTTGCTTAATGGGGGATGGACATCCTCAAGCCACATTCTTATTAGCTCAAGAACAGAGAAAGTTTCTTGTTGTGACAATTGACTACTTCACCAAGAATGTTGAAACCAAGCCATCAGCCCAGATTACTAAACAAAATGTCTGAGATTTCATTTAGAAATCAGCCATTTATGGGTTTGAAATTCTAAAGATCGTTATTACTAACAATAGCAAACAATTTGACAATGCTTGAATTCAAGAGTTCTGCCAAGAGCTAAATATTGATCATCGGTTCTCTTCAATGGCTCATTCTCAAACCAATGAACAAGCTGAAGTGATGAACTGAACTATCCTATAGGCCTTAAAGTTTCGGCTCGATCGAACCAAAGGACTATGGGCGAAAGAGCTCCCCAATATCTTGTGGGCTTAATGGACTACGAATTGGATACCCGCTGGGAAAACACCATTCAATCGAACTCAATGGTCGACCAGTCCCTCACGGTTGGAATTCTAAAAGCCTAAGAATGTATATCAGTAATTCTCATTTTGTAGTTTTTTACACGGTAATAATAAGAGAGCTCTAGCACTCCTCTGATGAGACTTGAGCCCCTTTCAGTTTGACTGAACAGAGGCCGATTATGTAAGACCAATCTAAGTCTTAATAATGTTTAGACTCGATAAAAAAGTGGCAAAGCCCAACCTCACTACTTGGCTAGTAGCCACAAAAAATTTTATCGAAAATAGCTTGGATTGGCTTTAAGCCTAACTAGTATTCCTCAGCTTAATCACCCGAAGGACAAGTCAGTCGAAGGCCTAAAGAGTGTCCTAAAAGGTAGTTCAGTCGACAATAGACCATAGATCAGTTAAAAGAATGCCCTGTGAAGGCATATATCTAAGGCTCCAACTTGGAAGGCATTAAAAGGTGTTCAAATCACCCTCGAGACCAAATCAAGAAAAGTCTAAAGTTCTAAGAATCTAATTTGAAGAACTTAGAAAAATTTTTCAATCAAAATTTTGAAGACCGACCTACCATTCAATGTCAATGCCCTATGCGAGAGGCCAACCTCCCCAAGACCATGTAGCCTACAATGTGGAGGACCTATCTAAGTGCCGAAGTAACACTACTTCGGTGCAAGTTAGTCCAATTAAATCTGTTCAAACCAAGAGACCCAACCTATACCATGTAACTATTCAAAAATGAAAACTGAGCTATCACACTTAGAAAAACTTAAATTTCATTGGTATAATTACTTTGGTACATTCATGGCCCTAAAGGCCAAAGTACAAAATGTTGTAAAAAAAACGAACTACAAAAAGAGAAGGTGAAGGCAATCTTCAGAACTCTTCCTCATCACTACTTTCGTCCAAGGCACTTAAAGTAATTAGAGCAAGAGAAGGCAGATCCTCTGAAGGGACTGATTCTTTGACACCATCTTCGGATGAATCGTCCTTGTATGGGTCAAGGTCACTTAGATTGAAGTTTGGGTACAATGCCAAAACTTGTTTCCAGCATGTCACGAACTTAGTCAAGTAGGTCTTGCTAGAGTACTCAACCTTCTCATCCTTGAACTCCTCCAAGACTTTGAAAGCCTTGACCGCCTCGTCTAAAGTTTGCTTGAAGCTTTTTTTTCAATGGCTTGAAATTCAGTTTGGAGCTTCTCATTGCCATCTTTCAAGGTGGCCACCTCAACTCGGAGCCGATCTACCTCCTTAGCCTTCTCCGCCATCGACCTCCTCAGCTTCCAGTTGATTGGTCACCTCTCGAAGCCGATCTCCCTCTAGCATCAACTCTTCACTCATTCTAATCAGCGAGCTGAAGCTCCAGATGGTTGATCTGGGCTTTCTGAATGATAAGCTTGCCTTCTTTTACCTTGGCTCTACTCTTCCATTCTTTGTCCTCACCAAGGAAATTGTTGACCTGGTCAGCCCTTTAGGTGAACCACTAGGTCAACATTGTGAATTGATGGACACCCTATAAATAGCTGAGCTATATGCCTCGGTGAAAAACAAGAAGGGGATAGCTTGTATCTCCACAAGGTGTTGACTAAAGTTAGTGATCATATCATGATTTGACCACTGTAAGAAAAAAGCAACGTCTGAGAGCAGGCACACACCCTGGACAAGTTGTTGGGCTACCAAGCCGCCCCAAGCAGAATCTGAGGTCTTGACACCCTAATGAAAGATGCAAATCTCTGGCTTTGAGAAGAGTGCTTATTCAAGGCCTCAAAATGCCCCAACCTTTAGCCCCTTTATTGCCACTGTGCCGCCAATTGTTGCCTTAGCTCTGCCTTCCACTGTTGCAAGAGCCTTGGAAGCCCCTGCAAGAAAAGGAGGTAGATCGACCGGGCTGATCTCAAGTGCTTGGGCCAATTGCTCGGTGCCTGGCTCCACCTGAGCCTCGATCTTGACCTCCTTATAATTGTTGCAGACCTTGGCATGATGGATGGCCCTTCGATATAGTTTTCATCCTCTTATGAGGACAAAGAGCTTAAGGGCCCATGCTCGGCCTCTTCAACACAGCCTTCTTCAAGCGTGATGGCTCAGCACTGGGCTAAGCCATCGGAGAGGGACATCTTAGGGGAGGCCGATGAAGAACTCTCAGAACCAAACTTGGAGCTGACAAGCCACCGCCAGTAGCATGCTTCTTGGCAACCTTCTAGATTTTGGCTAAGTTTAGATCCCTATAAAATGAAGATTGGAGTTAGTTAACTCCGATAAAGAAGGTAACAAAAAAAAAATAAACTGTAGAGTAAAGAATTACTAGGGGTTACTAGGCTAACCCTAGCTCGGACTAGAGCTTCTTTGTCCAGGAAATTAGTCAAGCGGGGAAGCGAAGGTTTTGCTTGAGCCGATTAACAGCTTCTTATTCCACAAGTGACAAGGTCAATACACTATTGGGATGCAAGTTCAGGTGCTGCCAAGCCGTCTTAAACAGCCAGACACTCTTGACTAGAGAGACAAAGAAAAACTTAATCTTCTATTTATAGATGAAAGGACTGCTAACTAACAGTTTTTGGCCCTTTCAAGCCAAGAAATATCACCACCACCACCTCGGTGGCATGCTCTTTCAAAATAAAAAGTGATGAAAGATAGTTTGGGACCAAAGTATCCCGAGCTTGGACATACGAGAAATATAGCCAACCGTTATTCTGCAACAGTTGGGGGTAGTTGAGTTGGAATGCAATAGGAGGGAAGGATCCAACATATAAAAGGATGGATGGGCAATCTAATCCCACCTTTAGGTCGTTCTCATATAAAATGAGCCAACCTTCGGTGTGATCAGACGAATAGTCCAACCTATCGAGAATTGAAAGGATAGAGTTAGCAAGAATGAAATAGCTTTGCCAAAGCCAAACTAGATCACCTTGGAAGAGAACTGAAGTCCAAAATACTGATAATCCTTGATCAAACCCAAGGAAGAAGAGGAAGCTAGGAGACCGATAGGAAAAGAATGGGATGAGACCATAGTTGGGCTGAGCTCTAGCCCAACCAACCTATCTTATCCTAGTGAACCGACCTACAATTCGACCAACCTACTCTATCAAAGCAGGTCGAGCTACTGCTAGCCCTACTCCTACCAAAATATAAAGAGGAAGGAAAGGAACTCACTTGAAATGAAGACCTAGACCAGGATGACCAAGGACCGAAGATAGTAGCCAACCAAGACTATCTTGGAGAGAGTAGAGCAAGTGAGCTCCCTTCCCTCGCCTTTTATAGCCCTTAGAGGAAGAAGGCTTGGTGGGAAACTTTCACCTAAGTTACCCTATGTCGAGCTGCCATATGACACTCCATCAGTGGACGATTGAATGACCACTCACCATGAAGCCACTAAATTAAATGCTTCACTCAATAACCAAAGACAACAGCTGGCTCGACTTCGAGATAATTTATTATGATAACTCCTCATGGTGACTCCCTCTGTGATGATCATTAATGGTGCGGAAATTGAGATGACATATCAAGTCGTCTTGCCTCGTGCTAGGATTTGTGCCACACCACACTTTAAGATTAGTGTCAGATAACTCAGAATGCTTTTTTTTACCTAAAAGAGTATTTTGGCTGAACTATATTCCACAGACGAGACAATTACATGTAAAGCTGACCTACCAGTCTTCCATAGTCACTCCGAACCAACTCAAGGCCAGATCAAGGTCAATGGTGAGTTCTTTCTAGAATCAAATGCCACCTTAGTTTTATTCTTGATTTTGGTTATTGTATTATTCTCCAGAAAGAAGAAATTTAGCTTTCTTTTCATATATCTCCAATATTAGGAACATACTACTGTCATGGTAGCATCATACTCTTGTTAACAACAATCTTTGATAGTTGTATGGTTGATAAGCTTTGCATGGCATTGTATACTTGCACTCCATAAGTTTAGGTCAGACAATGAAATTATGACAGACTTTAAAATACTATGTTTTGAGTAGAATTCATGCACTAATTGTTACCAACATATATTTGAGTGATTTGATATGGATTGTTAATTTAGAACAATTCATATTTCAATCGATAGTTGAATATTTGAAGGTATAAATTATTTTACAAATTTTGTACAAATTCTATCACCTGGGCAGTTGCCCAATCACCTAGGCTACAGGAGGTCTATTGCCAGGGGTTGCCTAGTCTTTTTGAGAACTATACAAGGAGGTGTTCAAGTTGGCCTCATTCATAGCAAGGTGATTGTGCATGCATACATCACTAAATATGCCAACACACACACACATCAAAAAACGAAATAAAACCAACTCCTTGGGCTTTAAGGACTTAGCTAGGCCATATACATCAGGGAGACGTTTGCATTTGACTCAAATTCTATTAGGCACTTTTAGGCTAGGTTCTTAAGCTAATCAAATGATCTGATTCTCAAGCCTAACCCAACCCAACACATTTTTTTACAAGCTGAATACTGTTTGTATTGCCTATTAGTGGACCCTTGAATGCAGCTTGATCATGCTTTTCTTTTTTCCTAATTAACGAGCTTGAAGCCTGAGCTGTTCGTTGGTAGCTCAGATTAATTTCATCCTTGGATTATGCACAAGTAACAATTACATCCATACACATACATAAAAACATACACACAACCCACCAACAAAAGTCATTATGCGTGCATGCACACGGGTGGGTGGGTGCGTGTGTGGGCATGAGTGTGCACATGCCCACGCATGTGCTTGCATGCATGTGTGCGCGCGCGCGCGCATGTGCATGCATGAGAGAGCATTATACATATACCTAGTTGGACACACAAACACATGTATGTATGTGGAGAGGCAAATAGTATGCCTTGTTGAGCTGAAAATGAGTAAGCTATGCAATTTAACTAAGAGCTAGGCAATTTGCAAGTTCCACTAAAAATTATATTATGCCAATATCTCAAGCTAAAGCTTGGTTCATATGCTTTATATGCAAGTTCTAACCATGCCAACCTTAAAAAAAACATGAGATCTTCATGAACAGCTTGCTTAATTCAGAGCCCTGCAATAGGATGATGACCCATGAGTGTTTTAGTAATTAAGCGAGCCCTCATCATGTCAAATATCAAAAAATGCAAGGGTCACAACTCACAAGAAAAGCTCTCATAAACCTCCGCTACACAGATGAATGACCTATAAGGGGCAAACCAAGGATACCTAAACCGACCCGAACCAATCATTTCGAGGCAAACCGAATCGTACAGGCCGGAAGCTAGGTTAGTTCATCCTTTAAAAATGGTTCGGTGTTATCAATCAATTGGGTTATCGGACTTTGGTTCAACCCATTTTTTAAATGATCTATTATTAAAAAAAGGTCTTCAACTTCATTCGAGAATCTTCCGACACCTCTTCCACGAAAGATGAAACCCTAATCCTCATTCTTCGCTTGTCACCCACCGCCACTATCCATTGCCCATCACCCATCACCGGTTGTCCATCCCTCGTAGCTGGTGGCTGGCCAAATCAGTAACATCGCTGAGTAATCACAATTAGAGGGTCTCTTGAAGGTATGCTCCTTGCTCCCTCTCTCTTTTTCTCTCTCTCTAATTTTTTCCAACGATGGCCCTCCTTTAATAGCCCTCTCTCTCCCTCTCCCTCTCTCTTTTTATTTTTCCGGCAATAATGGAAGTGGTGGTACAAGCCGGTTTGGTATGGTTCGGATGTATACCATACCGTACTATACTAGGAGCTAGCCAAAATGGTGCTAGTTTCCGATATCGCTGACCTTGGGGCAAACACCACAAAGAATTATAATTTAAAGAGATCCTCATACTAAATAGCT
Source organism: Metroxylon sagu (assembly GCA_017589505.3). NCBI lineage: Eukaryota > Viridiplantae > Streptophyta > Magnoliopsida > Arecales > Arecaceae > Metroxylon > Metroxylon sagu. The sequence continues at coordinate 419,400 of JACVBY030000443.1, read as the reverse complement.
GCATCGGTTGCCAACATACAATAATCCCTTGCTAATAAGCCAAGATAAAGAATAGCATGCAAATAGATGTTGCCAAAATAACACCCAATAGAAAAGGTAGACAAAAATAACTATCAAAAGTAAGAAATTGCAGGTGTGGCAAATTATTCATATGAATCTTCAGATGAAAGCTCAGCTTGAATCCTAATGCCATACCTTGGATGATATAGGTGGCAAAGAAGCCCGGCGAACACTTTTTTCAGGTTTTGTTACTTGCCTGATCTCTTGTTGATGTGATATTTCCCCTAAGAGCAGCAAGTTGTCAGATTCCTTCTCCTTGCTCTCTACAGAAAAGCTCAATTGTTCTCTTCCTTGCTGAATGATCTTTAGCCTTTTCCTTAATTGCTCGACTTCATTTTCTAGCATATACCTTTCATAGTCAACTGCAGACACTGAATGCCTCCTCAAATCGAAACATGAAGCTTTGTCAAGCAAACTTTGCTCCCCCATTGTCATGTCTGAGGAACTTCTGCAAATGTTTAGTTCCCCATTTGTCCATCTTGCAACTGAATTATTAGTTGTATGATTAACAGAGTTAGCTCCAGATAATTCAGTTTTCATATTACCATCTCCAGATGTGCCTGAAGCGCATCCTATCTGAGAAAGGTCTACTTCCTTTTCATTTCCCTTGTCTTCCCAATTAGTTTTGTCATCAATGACATGCACATCATGGATACATACTTCAGTCTCAAACTGAGTTACACCACCACCTCTTTGATTGGAAGTTTGACCATTCTCCACATATAATTTATCCAAAGGAAGTCCGATCTCAATTTCTCTGATCCTTGTACCATCTTCATCAATGAAATGTGTGATAACCTCATCAAATCCACGTTCTTGGGATTTTTTTAGCTTACATAAGTCTTGAATTGGCCCCATGCCCTTCTCCTGAAATTGGATGTCTTGTTTGTCTCCAATAGCTGGCACTTCTTCATGATGGCCCTCGATAATATCATCCTTCTTAACAGACTCATGACTTGAATAGCCTACATTTTCATCCAAGGACAGTGACAGTGATTCATTGCCAAAACCAGTAGTGAAACTTTGTCTCTCAGCAACTGAAGGCCCACAATCACTGACCTGTTGGAACATACTGTTCACCTTTTCCTTCTTTTCAATGGATTCATAGATCTGTTGTAATATCATAATAGGGTCATCCGATGGATCAAATGAAGCACCAGGCCTCTGACCCATCGGCTGTGTTATATCATGCAGATCACAGTCAGACTGCTGCTCACTGCCATTAAGCAACATTTGCTGGTAAGCTTTCACTTGTTTCTCCAAGACATGTTTCTCTCTTTCCCACCTAACAATGATCTCCTTTAGAATCACCATCTCTTCTTCATCATATGCAGACTTTTCTTCCACAATATTTCGGTACTGCCGAGCTTCCATCTCGATGTCTGCCTTCTCCTTCTGGAGGCGCAGTATCATTGCCATGGCTTCATCAGCAGCAGTAGCAGCAGCATTCCTCTCTTTCTCCAATTCAAGAGAGAGAACCACGTGAGCAGACTGCTCTTCTTTAAGTGCCCACTGCAAATTTCTTATAACACTAGTGAAATTTCCCTCGGATCCACAAACCTCTTTAGCACTAGCTAACACATCCTTCTCCACTGTAGGAGAAGGAGTTCCTTCAACCAGTCGAGTGAATTCATCTGAAATGTAAGACAAAATAAATTAGCAACCGTCATGGCATTTATATCAATGAACACTGGAACTCTTTACAGGATACATAAAACTATACCGTATGCCCTTTTTATTCCAAACATGCAGGCAAAATCATTGCAATTCATTGGTTCTTGTGATGGAAATTCTGCAACGATCGAATCGAATATAGAAGCTGAGAATACCTATTTAAATACTCACCAAAAACGTAACGACCATCTCCGCTCTCTTCAGACATTGCCCGCTGCACTTGGCCGTCGACGGTGAAGGGCGTGCTGGGAGAGCCCTCCTCCTGCCAACCCAACTGCAGAGGCGGACTGGGCCACGCGGACGGGGACCTCCCTCGGCGACTGAGAGGAGTCCTCCGGCGGCGCCGCCGGCGGAGGATGGACGGCGGCCTCCCTCCGAGGAGAACCCCTTTACCCTTGACATCCAGGAAGGCCGAGGGCACCGACTCCAGTCCACCCGCCGGCGTAGGGCTTACCAGGCTCAATTTCTTGGAGCTGCCGGGATCATTAGAGGCAGAGCCCGACGACTCCTCCCCTCCGCCCATCTCCGACAGGCCTTGCCCACCGCCGCCGCCGCCCTCCGTCATGAACTTGACATCGTAGCGGCAGCTGCTGTGCCTGCTGGGACAATCAAAGGGGAATCGGCTGCGAAGGGACATGTGGACAGCCGCGATCTTGCTGGCAGGGTAGTCGACGAGAAGGCCCTGGAGGCACCGGGGCTGCCCAAAGAGGCCGTTGCAGGGGCAGGGCAGCGCGAGCCCGAACACAGCCAAGAACTTGGAGGCGAGGAAGGCGAGGGCGGAGGCGCAGAGGAAGAGGTAGGCGAGGGCGAGATCGAGGTAGGCCCCCACCAGAGAGCACAAGGTCCAGCACTCGATCTCCCGGCAAGCCATTTTGGTAGCGAATCTCCAACGTAATTCAGCAAACCTTAGATCAGCTTGGAAGGGGAAGAGGAGAAATAGAGATGACGAAGAATGTCGAAGCACCCCGCTAGAACCGGCACGATCTCGCAGCTTCTTTTCTATGGGCGAATACTGTGGGTGTTTGTAATTATCTCAAGGCTCTTTTAATTAAGAAGGAAAGATAGTCGGCGCCGAAGGTAAGGCCGTGAGGATGAAATTGGAATCCCTTGCAATGATTTTATTAAGCAAATATCCTTCAGTCTGAGGATTTTTTTTTTTTTTTTTGCATAATAATTATTAAAAAATATATTTTTGTAATAAGTTTTTTTAACAAACTATGTAACTGAGCTACTTCTTGTCATCTCTCGGCAACCGGCCGGCATGATTTATTTTTTTATTTTTCATTTTCCTCCTGCATGATTCAACCGTCTAGAGAAAATTAACAGTTGAATTAATAATTCTTTTTTTTTATTATTTTTATTTAACTTTAAAAATCATAAGTTAAATTGATGATTTTCTTGAAATCTCCAATTCAACTGACGAACGGACGATTTCTCTATTATTACCCTCCTTCAATCCGATATTCGTTTCTTAGGATGCAAGTAGTGTAAATTATCTATATACATCGTAGCTGATATCATAGACTATCTCCCGATCTCTACAAAGTTTGATTTAGAGTTCTTTGTTTTGCCTCTGGGTTATAAATTAATCAAAGATAAAGCTATTATTAGGAATCGATTTTTACGCCCTCTCTTCGAGTAGATCTGATTTTTTTTGATTTTTTTTTTTTTTTTTGTACAGAAGTTTGTATTGGAACAAAAAAGGTTAATAGGATTGCTGTTGTTGATTAGGAGAATTATGGTGTTTTTTGAGGATAGCTTTGGAACCTTTTCAGGATTCCTGTTGGTAGTTTCAAAATCTGTCGTGCGTTTTGAGAATAGTTTTGGGACCTTTTCCTCTCAGTTGTGGTGAATGTAATACAAGAGGAGAAATCATCCAACTTCTTCCCTTCTCTAGGATAAGATTGTGCATTGTTTTGCTGTTTTTAGAAATGGGTGTTAAAAATTTTTGATTTCTTTTTAGGTTTGGATTATCCCATGCTTCCCAGATACTTTGTCAGCTCCAAATTTTTGATGCATTCATTAAATTCAAGCACCAACATCAGTGCAACCATATTGCTCAGACCGCAGGAATACACTGTAAGCTTTTCTTATGTGTTCCTGTTCGGAACCCGTGTGTTTCTTGGACGTCAAGAGCCGAAGGCTCTGAGTTTGAGAAATTCTATATTTAAACTATGAAAAAGAAAAATTATTACTTTAACTGATGAATTTTATATAAAAATTTATATTTTTAAAAAATAAAAAAAAATTAAATTAAAATTAAAAATATATTCATATAAGTACGATTCGTAAAAATAAAAATAAAATAAAATAAAGATCAATATTTTCTTTTAAAAAAAATTATCTGTTTAACTAATGATTTTATTCAAGCAGCATGATCCATACCAGCCTGCTAACATGTGCTTTGAGATGTATAAAAAAATTATAATATATTAAAAAATATTTTATTTTTATAAATATATATTTTTTTTTAAAAAAAATTTAAAAAAATATTATTTATAAAACAAAATCCTCGGCAGCAGCCTGGCTCGAAGGTGGACAAATCAACCTTTGCTTTCGACGAGGCCTGGCGAGGCAACCACGTGTTTCGGGATGGAGTGGCAGGCTTTCGAAGTTTGAGTTAAATAAAATACCGTGCCACTCGGCCGTTTCGGCAAAGGTTAAGGAGAAAAGTGGGGTCGATTGCGTGGAGGAAAGCCGTCGACCCGTCCATAGTGCACCGCCGTCGTAGCTGGCGTATAGAGTTATTATGCTAGCGATCCTGACTCCCGTGCAATGTTTCTCAAATCTGCCTTAAAAAATAATTACAGTTTCCAAGTCAATCCTCCATCCTATCTATGAATGCAAATTAAATCAAATCGGATCAAAAAAGAATCGAATCTAATAGAAATTAATCTTAAAAGTCATTAACCTAAATTTAATTTATTTATTAAATAAATCAAAATAAATCAAGATTTTAAATCTGATATGTTTAATAAACAGATAATTCGATCCAATCCATTTAATTTATTTATTAAGCAGATTATAACAAATCAAATTGACACCAACCTACTTAATCTGTTTAAACGTTAGAAAGAAAAAAAAAAAAAAAAAGCTAGAGTCAACCTACTTAACCTGCTTAACCAAAAATAATTTACAAGTTGTATAATATAGAAATTTCATAATATATGTCACTACAAATTCAAACATATATCGTATCTGTAACTCTATTTCAACAACTAACACAATATACATATTCCATGACATCTGTCATTAGTCGTTACAAAATTCAAACATACAAGACATAGATTACACAATATATAAATTATAAATTTCATGACGCCTATCACTATAAATTATAAAGTTTCAATATATAGCATCTCTGTTTCATTACCAAACAAAACATCACTGCTTGCATAAAGCAATAAACATATAAAGTTACAGATTTGAGATTGCATAATATAGAGTCTCTTAAATTTATATATGAAACATACGAGCTAAAAAAATATTGCAATGAAAGAAATAAACTGAATGGATTGCAGAAGTTCAAAATGTCTAATATATATATTTTCTTAAAGATAGGCCTGCAATTAAAATATAAATATGAGACTTAAGTGACAAATTGTATAATATGCAACTGAATATGCAATTATAGGTTGCTTCAGGCTTTAGAGTAATACTCTATATGAAGTTTGGGCTTATGCCTATTCTGAACATAGACTTGAGCTGCTTTGAATCTTTGGAGCATTGCTCCATATGTAAACTGAGCCTAGAGGTCTACTTTGAAGACTCAAGCTTTAGGCTTGATAGATGCTAGGCTATTATAGGTTGCTTTATTCAGAAGATGCGCTTAGAAGCTCATTTTGAGGACTTGAGTATCAGGCCTAAAGCACAGATTGCTTTGGACTCTTTGGAGCAATTCCTCATGTAGGTGCTTGGACTTAAGACCCATTCTAGAGACTTGAGCTTTGGATATTGGCTCTAGACTTCGATTGCTTCATCACTTGAGTCCATAGTCGCTTGACTCATAATGGCGTAGATAGCTACGAGCCACTTCAGGCCCTTGGAGCAATATTTCATGTGGAGACTAGGCCCAAGAGCTCATTGATGAAGATTTGGGCATTGGGCTAGGCTTGTTGGGATTAAGCTACTGTAAGCTACCTTGAGTTCATAGTTTCCTTGCTCGTACCAACTCTGAGGAGTAGAGAGTGACTCCTTATCAATAAGCCTAAACTTGATGGAGCTTCATCAAGAAAAGAAGCTTTGAGGGTCACTCTCCTGTAGCAAACTGATGGAGACAGTTCTTCCTCTTCATTGCCACTTTGGGTTCCAATTCTTTGAAGGCATTATGATATTGAGCCTCTGATGTTGTTGAGGAGTTAGAAGAGCTTCATTTTAGTATAAGAGAATTGGACACAGAGGATTTTAGCTAAAGGCGTTGGCTAGCTTATAGGATCAACAACACTATGATGGTGTCACATTATTGAACCTATGGAATCTTGAAGGAAGGAAGCATGAGACTTTAATTTGGTTTTTGAGTTCATAATTTGAAGCAGATGAAGGAGACTTACTAAGGAGCTTCGAGGACTAGAGATTGGAAGAAGACAAGAGGTGGACTAGAGTAGGGTTCTCTTGAAGAATTAGGACAGGGTTTTAAGGTGATGGCTAGTGTTTTTGGCATAATCTATCCCAAGGGTTTATATAGACCCATAGGGCTATGATCAAGGCATTAAATGACCTTGATTTCAGTCCAATTTGCTAAAGAGGAGCTCAACTTGATTTGAGCGTGGGTGAGCGAAGTTTGGGTGCGTGAGGGTGTAGGCAAGTGAGATTTGGGTGCATAAGGATGTGGGCAAGTGTCATGAAGGATGTGTTACACCAACTTGGAACACCTTAAAAGGTTCCAACACTGCTTAGATGGCCTAAAATATTAGAAAATCAGGCTAGGAGGCTTCTAGGTCTTTTATAGAAGCGCTAAAGTGCATGTGATGTGGGCTAATGTATGGAGTTGGGTGGGCTTCCTATTTTGCTCGACTTTAATTTGATGAGTTCAGCCATTTCTGCCACCTAGAAACATCCTTGCCAATTGCCAACTGAAGAGAGTCCAAGAGGATGTGAGGATTTGTGGGAGCCATGGAATCAAAGAAGAAATGCATGGGATTTGTCCAACGTATGTGGTGAAGGCGCATATGTTTGGAAAAGTCCAACATGTTATATAAGGACTCCTAGCCTTTTGGGGCATCAAATACCAACTAGGGAATGTGTAGAGAGGTGCTTAGGGGCATGCATAGCTTAGGGAGGAGATAAAGAAGGTTAGGGTGTGTGAGAATAAGCACGCAAGGAAAAGAAACTTGCATGGAAGGTTGGGTATACGATCTATGTATGCTTGGCTTTTGAAGGAAAGTTTTACATCCAAGGCATTATCCGAGAAGCTCTTTAATGGCTGAAAGGACTATTGCTTCATGGGAACTCCAAGAAAAGAAGGTAAAGAAGGTTTAATATGGTGTGAAAATATTCAAAAGTGTGTTTGAGATATCAAGATGCGCAAGGATTTGTAATATAGGGGCATTTTATGTTGTTTTATTTTCAGTGATTCGAGTTGCCTTCAAGGGGTTGAATACTTTCGAGGGAACACTTAAATGAGGTGTGAGATGCTGGAATAGTTGGAAGGGGCATTGGATGGAGGGGAAATTAGGAAGGCGCATGATTGGATGGGGTGTACGTATGAGGAAACCAAGTTGCATGATGCCTCTTTTGTTTTGATTTTATAGATGGGTTTCTTGATATTATATGGAATTTAGAAGCATATTTAGCGAGTTGAGTGGGTATAGGACTCTTAAAAGGAAGCAAAACTAGGCAAAGGTTAGGCATTGAATGTGCTTCACGTGCAAAGAGATCAAAGTGCGTGATGGAAAGGGGCATGGTTAGAATTGGGGTGCTGTTTTGGGAAAGTTGGTGACATGGAGCTTCTTTAAAGGGCACCTATCATTTTGGGCTCCTCTAGAGGCATCCAAGGGATGAGCATTGCATGGCCTTTGGAAAGAAAAGGCAATATGTGTACAATTGTAAATACATATGTACAGGTCGACTAGGGGTTTCTATCTTTAAGGTCTACTTAGTCAAAATGATCCTTCCCTTTTTAGTTATGTGGCCTAAAATGGGCTCTAAGATTTGTTATTTAAGAGCTTGAACTTGGCTCAAATCAATTTGATTCAAATTTAATCTAGGTTAAGCCTGATTCAAGATGGGATACAGTTGGGTGATTAAGCTAATGCACTGTGTCTAGCTCAAATTGAAGAGAATTGAACCCAATAAGAAAGGCTAGGAATTAAGCCATGTAGCTTAGCTAGGAAATTGGGTTTAGTCTAATATATTGAAATTAAAGCCCAATCAGGCTAGGTGATTGAGTTTGAATGTTAGACCTGATCCAATTTATGAAAATTGACTTCAATTATCAATTGTGTATTGAAAATTTAGTCGAGCGAATGAGCCGTCCTGCTGGACTTGAGCTAATTATTGGAATCTAAACTCAATTTATAGTTGCTCATTGGGACTTAAATCAATGGATTAAGCCATAATGTCAAACTTTGACTCAATTTGCTACAACTGAAACCAATTAAACGAAATGATTGAGCTAGTGTATTGATTTTGATCTTGCTCATAGAGTTGAACTCAATTAGGCTAGATGGTTGAGTCAGAATATTGATTTCTCTCTATAGATCTTAAAAATTAGACTTAATCGAGTCAGATGACTAAGCTAGAGTGCTATATTTGACCATTTGACCTAATTTGTGGTGATTGGAACTAATTATACCAAATAGTTGAGGTAGAGTGCTAAATTTGTCTTGATTTATGGAGACTAGGCTTAATCAAACCTAATGACTGAGCCAAAATATTGTATTTAACTTTGGTCATATGGATTGGTCCCAATCATGCCAAGTGGTTAAGTTAGATTGTTGGATTTGACCTGACTTATAAGAATTGATCCTAATTAGTGATTAGATACTAGCAATTGGGTCATGTGGCTGAATCAAAACATTGCATTTATCCTAATTCATGATAATAAGGACATGTTGCTAGATCAGGTTACTACATTTGTTGAAAATTTCAATCCAATTATTAGTAATTAAGCTCACTAGTTGGAATTGAGTATTGTATTGGACCCAATTACTAGTAATTAGGCCTACTAGTCAAGCCCACGTATTGGATTTGATCCAATCATTGGTGATTAAACCTGCTAACAAAGTTTGAACCAATTATTGATAATCAAGCCTAATGCCTAAGTCTGATTATTGAATTTTACTTAATTGCAAGTAATCAAGTCCGCTGGTTAAGTCCAAGTATTGAATTTGGCCTAATTATTGGCAATCAGATCTACCGACTGACCCTAAACATTATATTTGACTCAATTTATAGAAATTTAGCTCTAATTAGTAATCATATATTGAGAATCAAGGTAGGTCCTTGAACCAAGATGCTGCATTTGACCTATAATTGAGCTCAATTGTTGAATTTGACATAATTTATGTTAATTGGCCCTAATTGACATTAAGAGTATTGTAAATTAAATTAGGTAGCCAAATCAATGCCAAAGCCCAATGTGTAGCCATATTGTTAAAAATTAGGTTAAAAGGCCAAATTAGGGTATTAGATTAAACTTGATATCTGAACCATGGCTCTAGTTATCCCTTTTATTGTATTCTAAATACAAAAATTGAACCTCAATTGATCTTTGAGTTATCTAGTTGGACGTATAAGCTTTAAGTTAGTACGTGAGCCAATCTATTTTAATGCTTTCTCAAATATGATGCATCCCTCCTCACCACTAACACCATTGCTTACTCTCACTTTAGGATGGTGACTAAAATCACCTCAAACATAGATAGAAGATGGAAATAGTATCCTTAGCCAAGATTTCACTAATGTGAACAAAGGTGAGGTAAGGTCCTCTACAATTGGTACAAAATGCCATTGATGATGAGCATCCTATAGCAAAATGGGAGAGAGGACTAGGAGAGTGCAAAAGAGGGTCAAGCTACCTTAGCAACTAGTTAAGCCTTGATATATTGATTAATGCCTAATCATTGGGGATGTAAAATAAAGAAACATAATTATTAGATCAATTGATCAAGTGTCAATGATCATAGACATTGGTGATGATGAAGGTAGGAGAGAGAGAGAGAGAGAGAGAGAGAGAGAGTAAGGGAGAAAGAATTTGACCAACCCTTTAAAAAGAGAAAAAATTAGAGATGGTTAATGACAACTTGAAGCAAGGAGAGAAGGTGGTGCGATTCGAAAGAAGATAAGGAGAATAAGTAGTTAAGGAAAGGTTAGCCTCTCTTAGAATCCCCTTAAAGGTCAGACCCTCTTTGGGATTCGATTAGCAAACTTCAACCCCCCCTTCTTTTCGTTGAGATTAGGTCTTGGTGACTTGACTTTGATTGAGTCTCATAGCATACATATTAATTCACTCATTGCTTTTAAATCTTATTGCATGGTAGACTCTGCATAAGCTCTCATGGATTCCAAGAATAACATGATTAATTGATATAGTCCATTATTGTAGCATGCTTCGATGGAGTTTAGTGAATTTTAATAATGATGAAGGCATCTTGCTATGATGGTAAAGATCTAGTAATTATTCTTAGCCTTAAGTTGCTTTGTTACCTTTTTGCTTTTAGTTTGTTCAAGTTTGCAATCTTTGTTAAACTCTTCTTGGTTTGACTCCTTGTATTTTCCCCTACTATCTTGTAAATATTATTTTCTTATTAAAATAGGGAATTTGACTCCCCTGTTCACAGTTAAAAAAGGTTTTTTAAAGTTTGCTTCCTTCACTCTTAAGATTACTTTATTTTTATACTTAGCTGGTTTAATATCCCACATTGTTTCTTTGAAGCTCATGCTATCCTTCCTAGCCTAAGTCATCCATCCTATTAAAGAAAAAAATGAGAGATGTTTATTGAAAATTAAATAGTTGCAAAATGATACGTTCTACAAGTTATCATAATAGCTGTCACTTATCAATGAAGTTTTTTTAAAAAACACTACAAGTACGACTATCTATTACAATCAAATTGGTACCGATTACTAATAACCAACCATCATGCCCCATTGATTGGGGTTCCACTAATTAATAGACCCACCAGCTAAGGGTATCATAACGGATTATTATACCTGCTAGCAGAGTGTTCGCTCATGCTTAAGAGTTTACTAAGAAACAACAATTAAATCAGCTGGTATATGGGGGGTTCATTTACAATCACCACCCAATAAAACATTGGAATATTTCACTTAACGAAATAGGATGGTTCATAAATAGTTCCAGTGATTTTATAGGACTTGCTAAGAATCTGCTTGAATAACATCACATATGTTTTGATGAAGTCCGTACAACCCAACAGATTCATATGCAAGAAACTATGCAAAAAAAAAAAAAAAATCCAAAATCATCGCAGGGTGCAAAAATTAACAAAACAAGACTAGGAAATCATGAAATATGATCAATTGTTTACTTGAAAGATGGATAGTAGTTTTCAGTTTTCAAATAAATTATTGGAATCAATCTGAGATGCTTCAAACTTCCACCAATCATTTACAAATGGGTTGTCAAAAGATACCTGCAAAATGTGAGTCAAAACTTTGCACCAAAAATTCTCTCCTCCTTTGTCCTAATTTTTCATTTGTTCACTACTTTTTGTTTTTAATTTTTTCCCTCCTCATCCGCTCATCCGCTCTATGATTGCATGCTTGCCATCTTGATAGAGGAAATATGCTTGCTGTTTACTATGCCAGTTGCAAGATTGAAGGCATTGCAAATATTGCATACGAATTGGCAGTAGAAGAGAAGCTTGGCTGTTTAAAGGGAGACCCATAAACTACAGTTTCAAGCAGACTATACTGTATTAGAATGGTCAATTACTCCGTTAACATTTTAATCATCATCCATGCTTAAAGGAAACAAAAATTGAGCACAAATGTTACAAGCAAGACGGTGTATCATAAACTGGATATTGCCCATAAAGAAGCAGACTTGTAAAGTCCCAACACTTTACAAAAAGCCATAAATTCTCAACAAATTAGTATCAATCAGAGCGATGTTGACGAAGGAAAAGAATGAATGTTGTTGATGCCGCAATCAGGTATGGAAACAAGGTCCAAATGCCCTGAAAACATGTACTAAGACAAACTCTTAACATTGGCATTAAGAAGAGAATGATCATAACACAAGGAAAAGAAAATAATATTACCACAGCTGTTGCAACACTTGCAAGTGCCACCATTGGTCGTTCTCTCAGCAAAAAACCGATTGCCAACTGATGCACAAACATGAAATGATACTTTCAACTTGGAAATAAATATTTTCAATGTCAACCAAGTAGCAGTCAACTTGCAACATTTATGATGCTACAATAGAACTTGCAATACATATGGCAATAGAAAAAAACCAATCCAGAACACCCAGATGCACAAACTTTTCAGGACTAGGGTGTAGAAACATGATGTGATATCATGGTTCCAGTAAGGACATTCACGACAAGTAAACTGTTCAACAAGTGGTGAGCAGCGTGATTTTCTCAAACAAAATAACAAGTAGTATAAACAAATATCTTCAACGAACAAGGTGTAAGACATCAGCTCTTAACAGGAATCAGAGCAACTGAATGGAAAAGGTTCAACGTAGAGCCGAGGAACAACTACAGCAGAGAGGCCTGATTTATACTACATCATTCACGGATGCCAAGCAAGTAATTGCAGAACCAGCAAATCTTCATACACCAATATGACAATGACACATTCAAAGAAGATTGAAATATTATTTATATCTTACAAGTGCAGACTGACCATCATTTTCTTTCAAAATTTATGCAAGCTATGTTAACTCTCATTGCACAGACATGAATACTAGAATTGGACCTAGACATATATCTGAGTGTACGATTCAGTAAGAAGAACAAAGAAAATACAGGTGTACATAGAAAAAAATCATTTTAATTTAAAAATATATACTTAAATAGTATAAAAGAAAATATTAAAGATACTACATTTTAAGGTTTTCCAATATGCATGTTTCTCATCCAAACTTCCAACTATCTCAAGGTTTTCTAAAAATGACATTTTGTAAATTTCTATCCCCGCAAAAAAATGTAAAGTTATTTTAATACTAACATCTTGACTGATCCATAGAAGGACAAAAGCCGCAATTTAATCTTTTTATAAATATCCAAGTGTCTGATGAGTATCTGATTTGGATTCTAGGAGTTCGATGCCAGCGTGTCCAGGTATCACAGTTTAAACCATGTAACATGGTTGGCTCAATTGTAAGTGATCCAGTATCCTGATCTTACGGTTCTTTGGTTTTCTGTTTTTCTGCTATCATTTGATACTTGCATTGATATGCATGGTGTCTTGTGGTTAAAATTTTGAAATAGACCGTTTCTTGTGAAAAATAAATCTGCCATTTCCGCATCATTTCAAGAAAACAATGAACTAATATAAAGTTCATCATGCAAGATCCAATAGCAAAGCTTATAAGCAGTATCACTGCAAGAATCTTATCACCAAACATAACATAAGAGTTTATTTTCTGGATAAAGTTGTGCATTGCAACAGTATGATTCAGAAGTACAGCTACATGTATATAGACAAATAGATGTACAAAAACATGTGTTATTATGAGATTATGCTACTGCATCTGTATTTTGAGTTGTACAAGCTTTGTATGTCCCTGCAGATTTCAGCAGGTCAATTACGAGGTTTAAGGAGAAATTCTACAAAAGTATCTAGCTATTGTGTTTATGGAGATGTCTTAACAGACCAACATACTCCAAGTTGAGTGATATTTCAAAACAAGCAAGTCATCGATACAAAACCCAAGCAAGATTTGAGGTGTGTTTGGGGGACATTCCACTAAGTCCAGCTTTTCTTTGTAAGCCATATATTTTGGATGCATGAAGCACTTCCAAGCAATGCATCAAACATGAATGTCATCACTTATTTTGTAGTTGATCTTGCAGAATCATTGAATGCAGAGGCAGAACCAATGGCAGAACCAAGGGGAGGCTAGGGTGCGCACCACATCCACCCCAAAATCCATGATATTCTCTTTAATCTCCCCCTACCGGAGCCCCCTTTCTCAAAGTTCCAATAAACGGACTTTAGATCATTGTCTAACAAGGCGGACCCCATTCCTAAAATCTTGGAACTGTATACAGTAAGCAATAAAGAAAAATATTAGTTTAATTTAAAGCCTAACAAATCATGCAAGTTCTAAAGTTTCTCAGTTTCTCCTCCCACCTCCTTTCTCTAGCACACTCTTTTATCCAGCACCCTCTCACTCTCACTTGAAAAGGGGAAAAACAGAAACTCGCACTGCTCTTTTAAAATAGAAACCCGCACTGCTCTTTAAAAATAGAAACTCCCACTGCCGTTTTAAAATAGGTTATCACATAACTTAGATCTCAAACCATTGCCTTCTTTCCAATTTTTTTCCTCCTGTTGCAAGGAATGAAAGTGAAAGGTAATTCATCCATTCATCACCTGTTTTTATGCATAAGGTCATATACATTATACTATCACAAATCAACTGTACCTTCTGAGTGAATGATGCATACTAGATAATTTTAGTGATTATTAATATATTGATAATCATATTAATTCATTGAATTTATTGAAATTTGTATGTTATACTATAGTAAATTATAAAAAACTAAAACTACAGACTGGTTAATTGGGGAAAGCACAAGCTGAGATGATTAGATTTTCAACAAGCCAAAGCAGTAGGCTTGAGGTGTAGGAATTAGGTCTAGTAAAGTATCCTCTTTTACAATAGGATATTACAAGATAAAAACAGTGAATAGATGACAAGGCTTTTTCTTTCTGTTTTTGGATGTGGAAATGTTATGAAACTTTTGCAAGAATTTCAAACTGTACATTTCAGCATGTATCAATCCTTGAACCAGTGGTAGAACCAAGAATTTTCTCTAGTGAGGGAGCCAATGATATATCATATTTGAAAACTAAAAATGAATGTTATAGTCATGTGTTCCTTAATATAGAGAGAATTAATGAGAAAAATGTTTCTAAAACCTATAACACCAATAAAATTCAAAATCTAATATTTTAACATTAGCATAGCTTTCCACCATTAATTAATCAAAAACTCTTTTAATTAATTTCTTCTATTCCACTACTATAGTATTTCATGCTTACTTGAAACATATGTAAGAGATTTTCAGATGTGATTCTTTTAAATATAAATTATAATTTTAATATATATATATATATATAAAGCGAGAGAGAGGGGGGTAGACTTGACTACATTCGAATGTAACCAAATCTATATCTGGTCATCTCTCCCACCCTTGAATCCACACAGTTCACGCGTCCCAAAGATGAAAAAGGTGGAAAAGATGGGGTGGCTTCGAGATCCATATAGATCCAAGGGTAAGAAAAGTGACCGGATCCTGAACTTGGCCACATTCGAATGTAACCAAGTCTCTTTCTCTCTCTCTCTCTCTCTCTATATATATATATATATATATATATATATATAATGCTTAACTAAACTTTGTAAAATTTAGAAAAGAAATACTGAATAAATACCAAAAGGATCATAGTGAAGGCAGAAGACTATGAGATGTGAATATCAAAGATTTATATACAGGTAAGGGTTTTGTTAAACCCATGATATGCCAAACCACCCTGAACCAGACGATTCAAGGTGAATCGAACCGAACCGAACTAGTTTGAAACGGGGATGGTTCGATTTGTCAGTTTGGTACAAGGGAAGAACTAACCGAATCGACCCCAAATCAATCGTATTGAATCGAATCAAACTGCCCAGTTCGATCTGATTTGGGGTGGTTCATGGATTAGAGCCTCCTTTTCCACCTAATCGGTATAATACCGATATGGTTCAGTATGCTCCATCCTGAGTCATACCAGTTATCGGCATGGTGAACCATGGTTAGACCCACTACATCTCCTTGGAAACTTCTAATGTTGTTCATGAAGAGAAAAGATTGAAGCATATGTATTGACAAAGGCAATTGAATATGGTTACTATAAGAAACAAACGTATTTCACCTAAGATAGATGACTTGTTTGACCAATTGCAAGAAGCACAAGTCTTCTCTAGGATTGACCTCCAATCAGATAATCATCAATTAAAAATTAAAGTGGAGGATGTACCTATGACTGCTCTCCGGACATGCTATAGGCATTCTGTGTTTTTGGTTATGTCATTTGGGTTAACAAATGTACCAACAACAATTATGGATGCGATAAAGTGTTCAAACCCATCATGGATCAATTTATAGTGGTATTCATTTATAATATCTTAGTATATTCAAAGAGCGAAGAAAAACATGAGGAACATCTAAGATTTTTGTTGCAGATTCCACAAGATGATAAGCTTTTTGCTAAGTTAAAGATATATGAGTTTTGGCAAGATAAAGTGGCATCTTGGGACCTGTAATATCTAAGGATCAGATCTTAGTGGATTCCGAAGAAAGTGGAGGATACAGTGGAGAGTTGGCTAACTAACATTTTCAAAGTGCACAAACTTCGGATTTCATAGATTATTATAGGAGATTTGTTGATGGACTCTCCCATACAACCATACCACTGACCTGTTTGACTCAAAAAGGAGTCAAGTTTGAATAATGTTAGCAAAGCTTACAAGAGTTGAAGAAACAGTTGGTGACGGCTCCTATCTTTACCATACTTTCTGGTAGTGGAGGCTTTACCATTTATAACGATGCTTCTAAGCAAGATCTTGGCTGTGTCTTGATGCAACATGATTTGGATTTAGCATCAATGGCTTTTGCTCTTCAAATTTAGAGGCACTATTTATATGGCGAGCAATGTGAGATGTTCACTAATCAGAAGAGGCTGAAATACATCTTCACTTAGAAGGAATTAAATATGAGGTATTGAAAATGGCCAAAGTCATAGAATTACTAAAGAATTATGTTTTATCCGCTAATTACCACCATAGAAAAGCTAATATGTTGTAGCTGACACCTCGAGCAAGAAATTTATAGGAAATTTCGCTGCTTTGATTAGTAGTCAACAACATATCTTGGAAGATTGGAGAAGATTGAGGATAGAAGTTCGATGGTATGATTCGGGGTCTTAGCTAGCCTTTGAGTCCAGCCTGCATTGATTAAGAGGATTAAAGCTACTCAGAGTCATGATCCTCAGCTGTTGAAGATCAAAAAATCAGTGGAGTCAGGTGATCAGTCTGAATTTCGAATCCACGATGATGGTTCCTTGAGATTTGTGAAAAGGTTTTGTGTGCCAATGGATTCAGATAGAAAAAGTGAGATTTTAAAAAAGGCTTGTCAAACAGGATGCACAATATGCCCTGGAGGTAATAAAATGTATAAAGATTTGAAGGAAATATACTGGTGGAATCACATGAAAAGGGAAATTGCATAGTTTGTAGCTCAATGCTTAATGTGTTAATAAGTTAAAGCTGAGCATCAAAGGGCAACAAGACCATTGTAGCCTCTAGACATTCCAGTGTGGAAGTGGGAGGATATTATCGTAGATTTTGTATCAGGGTTACCTAAGACTCCTAGTAGGAATGATGCAATTTCATTAATTGTGGACAGATTGACGAAGTCTGTACACTTTCTGCCTATTAGAGTTGGATTTAGTATTGAGAGATAAGCAAAACTGTCCATAAAAGAAATTTTGAAGTTGCATGAGATCTTTGTAACCATTGTGTTAAATAGAGATGCTTCACAATTTTGGAAGAGTTTGTGCAAGGCTTTAGGGACTAAGATGAACTTCAGTACTGCTTTTCACCCACAGATCCATGGTCAGTTAAAAAAGATTATTCAAATCCTTAAGGATATGTTAAGGGCTTATGTTATTAATCTGAAAGACTGAAGCATGCGCATCTATCTCTGGTAGAATTTGCCTATAATAATAGCTAGCAGGCCAGCATATAGATGGCATCTTATGACGGAATATATGGCAAGAAATGTCCTATCAGTCAGGATAATGTTTGTAAGAAAAGGTTGTTAGGACCATAGCTAGTACAATAAACAGTGAAAAAGATTCAATCAATCAGAGAGTCCCTTACGTGCAGCTCAAAATAGACAGTGGAGCCATGCAGATGTGAGGAGATTGAAATTAGAGTTTCATGTGGGTGATCATGTATTTCTTAAGTGTCACCTACAAAAAGAATTGTGACAATTAGAATCTGATCAAGTTGCGCCTCAGGTTTGTAGGATACTGCACAGTGTTGGTAAGGTAGGATATAGAGTTGCTTTGCCACCTATATTAGTTGGTGTACATGATGTCTTCCATGTTTCTATACTGAGAAAGTATGTGCCAGAACCGAGACATGTTATAGAGCTCATATCTTTCAGTCTCAGAGAAGACTTGACATATGAGGGACATCTTATGTGGATTGCAGATGGGAAGGATCAGGTATTGTGCTAGCATATTACTTGTGAGTCACCATTCTTAAAGAAAAGCCACTTGAGAGTTGGATGATGAAATGGGGTAGAAGTTCTCTCAAGTTTTTGAAGACTCAGGAATGCCAGATTTGAGGACCAAATTTCTTGGACGGAGAGAGAGAATGTGACTATTATACTCACCCAAACGGGCCAGCTTGAGTAAAAAGCAAGCAAGAGAAGGAGAGGAATCTGTGAAGTCAAATTCCCTCACCTCTCCTTTTTCTTTAAGACAGAATATATGGGGCAGGAAAGGACTCCGATGCCAAGTCAAACCCCCCCACCTCACCATTTCCTCTTAAATTCCACATAAAGCACCCCTACTACTTTGTGCTCTCTTTGAGAGAGAGAGAGAGAGAGAGAAACCTGCATTGATCCTGACTTCTTGTAAGCTTCTACAATAAATTTCTTCTTTGCTTCATTCTCTTCATATTATTTTAATATTTGAGTAATTTTTATATACATATCTTGTTTTGTGTTGAAACCTATATAAAAACTTTCTACAATAATTAAATTCAATAAAACAAAAATCTGATTCAATTTCTATAAATTAATTTATGAAATATTACTCTAGTTTTAAGAGTTTTGAATAGTAAATAATTCATAAATCAGACTTATATGAAATAAATTCTGCACTATTTATTTCTAGCAAAACAAGTCCATTTTGAACTTCTGCAATTAGTGCTATTGCAGCTCATTTCGCAGGATGTAGGTGTAGTATTTTAGCATACTCCTTAGCGTATAAATGCATTTTTGGTGACCTTGCCATAAGGTATAAAGGTGGTCCTAATCTAATAGGCTATTGAGTTGAAATACAGTATTTAAATTGCTTTACAAATATGAATATGAATACTTAAGTAAACATGGACATTCTTAACAAAGAAATTATCTTATTAAAATATAATGATTTCTTTCATAGACATAATATTTATAAGAAAATGTTTACCGACTTATTACTTGAATAATCTAATTATGGTATTCATTATTTACTAGTTTGTTAAGCTCATTATTTGATTTTGTCCTTTTTTACCGATCTAGAAAATTAGTTGCTAATAAAGATTGTTATGGGATTGTGAACAGATGCAAGAGTGGAATTTTCTAACGTCCATTTTCTTAGTATGTTTGTTGCAAGAATTTTATAGATTTCCTTTCTTTTATTGAACATTTAGAGAACAATTGAAATTATATTCTAATGAACAAATTTCTTATACTATCTTGTTATTTTTTTACTTGTTTGGAAATTATAGTCACTTTGATGTTATTCCATTGCCATTATTAGATCTATTACACAATTATGGTTATATTAATTAAATTACAAGTTGGATGCCTTGCATGCTTACAGAGCAAATGCCCTATTGGTATGTGAAGGTCATCATGTCTTTGATTCATGATTTCAGGTTAGAGGCATGACAAAGCTTCTTCAAACTTTGTCCAACTGGAACATGCAAGACAGAGATTACGAAAGATTCCACGAACATGAGCATAGAGAGGTGAAGTAACATGGATTTAAAGAGAAATATGAAAAATGATGCTATTTTGAGTCCCCTCCAATCAAGGTAGTATCAAGCCTATGAAAAATAGTATATATTGATGGCCAAGGTCTACAAAACCAGTAAGGAAAATCATATCGATCTTCCCGATTAGGTACATTATGATTAATATGTTACACTGAGATAGGAAGCCGGTATATTTTTTCACTCCTAGTCATAGTACCGCTTGGTACTGAGCGGCATAGGTTAATATGGAGTGACACAAGGCGGTTCTACTCAGTTCAAATTGGTTCGGCTTAATTCAAAGCTTAATACCATATCGATACCTTACCGGTATAGTATGATGTGATCGGTATGGGTCAGTACAACAAGCCTTGCTCATGAGCTTGCCAACCATTTAAAGAAAGATTTTAAATACATGATTCTCTTGAATTCCGAATACACATTCCTAATCAAAAAGAACGAAAAAATAATCAAACCACAAAGATTACCAATAATCATGATTTGTTGATGTTCTGGATTCTTAAGTAGTTACTGAAATAGAGACCCAAACATTAAGGAGGAGGCTCCATGCAAAGATTTATTTTTTTTTCTTTCTTTCTTTGGTGGGGGGGAGGGGGCATGAATAATATATTGGAGATAATCTAAGAATTTTCTTTTCCTTTTTTTTAGAAGAAAAAGATTTTTTTTTTTTTCGGTGGGGGGCGGGGCACTTGTTAGGCGTCCTCTTGGCTCTGCTACTACTTAAAGCAAATGTGCCACAAGTTGGTCCCCTTTGGTATAGTTGAAAAAGCACAAACATATCACCCCATTCCATGTATTGGATTGAATGGATTGAAGTTGACCTCAGAAAAATACCATAAAATCAAGACTATATATTGCGTTGGTTGTGAAAATTGTCGAAGATTAGTATTTATGCCTTAAGGCATAAAATAGCATCCAAAGCTTGCACCTCACATGAGTGTCTCCATGAGATGCATATGCATCCATGCCTAACCTCTCTTATGAATGTAAACTCAAGTAAGCCTCTTTTCAAAATAGCAAAGGGGGGCAGTGGTCATAGTGGAATGATTAGAAAGCAATACTGACAAACTTGATAGAGCATAACTTGTATCATGAGCATATATGTGCTATATGTACATGGACAAACATGTGTTTACATCTATAAATCAAAAGCATAACAAGCTTTATACTCTCTATTTCAGTCACCTTGATGAATTGTGTTTTTCTCACAATTTCTGTCCATGTTTTTGTTGGCTTTCTGTTCCTCTCCTGATCTTCTAGCACATATGGCTCTCCTTTATCTCTGCTATAGTTGCCTATATCAACTTCATTGTTCCTAGATCATTTTATTATCTCTCACCAAAAATTTGTAGGATCTACAAATATATTAATTTTGTACTCAATCATTTCTAGTAGCGCACAGGAAATTGAAGATTCTAATTGTTGCTAAACCGACTATGCATTTATACACTTTATTGACAAGGATAGAGGTCACCTTCATGAATCATGTTTTTTTTTTATTTATTTAACAATTTCTGTTAAGCCAACTATGCATTTATACACTTTATTGAGAAGTAATAGAGGTCACCTTCATGAATCATGTTTTTTTCACAATTTCTGTCCATGTTTTTGCAGTTCTTCTGCTGACCTTCTAGCACATAAGCATCTCCTTTATCTCCACTGTAGTTGCCTTTATCAACTTCACTGTTCCTAGATCGTGTAATTATCTATCAATGAAAATATGTAAGTTATAAATATATCAATTTGTTAATCATTCCTAGTACTGCACAGCTAATCCAAGATTCTAATGGTTGCAAAGCTGACTGTAGTTGTCCAATAACTATTGACCAATAACTATAGTTGTCCAAGGGCGTGATTAGATGCCAGAATTTGGCATTCCAATGATGAACTCCTGAGGAAACAGCCATGCCAAGGGTTAATTAAGGGAGGAGGAACCAAAAGAGGAACTCGTGGGATTTGGGGATGCCACTTGTTTTCCCCACCCAATTTTTTTTTGGACAAGGTAAATCATCAAACAGGTGGCATTACTTAACTAATTAAATTAGGACTGGAGATCCTTGAGCTCCCCCAATCCTTTCAACTTCATTTCTTCTCTGAACTCAAGAGAAAAGTAAAGCACTGTTGGCAGATTAAATGGAGTATTGGATTTGACCAACCAAAGTGGTCAGAAATGATTTTTCAGCTTTCCTGGTGAGTCTAAAAGAAGACAGCTTATATATGTACATCAACATATGATAAACTATATTAAAAGAGGTAAGGTAAGTCAAGTGCATTAAAAGCCTCCACAGATCTTGGACTCTTCCCATTATACAATAGATTGGTTAGCTCGAATTTGCCCATTAAGTCATCACTACTATGGTTAGCCACTAAAATATTTTGGGTAACATGAGAATGACGATAACAAACCAAAATTTTTTGTAGGTGCAATTTGTAATATAATCATATAGAAGATGCATAAGCTAGACAAGCATAATATTTTGATTACATATACAACCTCTACATCTGATGTGAAAATAGTTCATCAATAAGATTCACACAGTATACTTCTATGATGTAAACTTGAAGTATTAATTATAGTTCAAGACAACAATGATTAACCTGAATTGGAAGAGTAATTAAACCGCCACAACAAACTCCAGCAAAAAAGCACTCTGCGCGTATTCCCTGAATGCAATAATCAAATCTAAGAACTGATAGGATGTGAGTGCTAAGCAGTAAAATAATGTATGCCTTAGCAGATGCTAATCTATTTCAAATGAAAGACCAAAATGGCTGCAATATAAGACAGCAGTCTAACAAAAAAAATAGAGATTATTCTAATAAAATTTTCTGAATGCAAATATCATGCAAGATCTTTATATGGTTTTTATTGATTTTAAAAAAAAATTATTATGGATGTCAGAAAAAAAAAGAAGTTTTATTAGATATATTAATATGGCTAAGAACATATGATTGAGTAGTTACTAATATGAGAACTACTGATAGTAATACCAGTGATTTTCTAATTATTTTTTTCACTCATTATAAATAAGCTCACATTTCCACATCTTATAGAAAGCACGGCCCCAAATTGAGTTAAATGAAAGAAAAAGATTCATCTAGCTGGCCCAAACTAATTTGAGATTAAGGTTTAGTTGTTACCGTATTCTTGGTGTAGTGATTTTTATGGATGATATAGTCATAGTAGATGATAATAATGTTAAGGATAATCATAAGTTGGAATTATAGAAGAATGCAATAGAATCCAAGATTACATAGGACCAAGATTAAATACGTAGAATGTAATTTCGTAAAATTAGAAAAAGAAAAGGTAACAGAGTGAAAATTGAGAATCATGAAGTTTCTAAAGGTGATCATTTTCAGCATTTAGATCGATTATGTATAAGAAAAAAAAGAGATTGAAGATGTTATCTATAGGATTAAAGCTAGTTGAATAAAATAGAGAAGCGCAATTGGAATATTATATGATCGTAATATATCTTACTAAGATAAAGAGAAATTTTTATAGAACATCCATACAACTAGCTATGCTTTATATTATATAACGTTAGATAGATAGAAATAACATTTGCATAAGATGAGCATGGCTAAAAAGACTGTTGAGATGAATGTGTGGTAATATAGAAAATGATAGTACAAAAAATAAAGTCCTTTATGAAAAAGTGGAGGTAGCCTCCATTAGAGATAAATTAAGAAAAAGAATGGCTTAGACAATTTGAACATGTACAATCTAAGCTGAGGGATATGGTAGCATGAAAAAATGATTGATACATGTAGAGGGAAAGAAGATTATGGATATAAACCAGAAATTACATAGAATAAAGTAGTAAGGAAAGACTTGGCATATCAGCATCTCTCAAAATATATGGACCTAAACTAGCAGAATGGACGAAAAACATTCTTATAATGGATCCTAACTAGTTTTGGATTAAAGATTAGTTGAGTTAATATCATGCAAGATCAATTTGCCTATCACCTTTCTAAAGCATAGATTCTTAAGAATATATGTCCTTAGTTAGTGGAGATGTGACAAGCTAGTCTCGGTTTCCATAAAATAAATCTAATTAGTCATATTGAAGAAAATGAATATTTGTAATCATTAAGATTGGAGTTTGAAAAGTGAAATTTATACTGAAAACAAAATGGCGACAAGAGGCATGTTTACATTTACCTATTGGGGATTTAATATTCTTTTATTTTAGAGATTCTAGGATTACAAATATCATTTCCTTATTTTAGTAGTACAAGTGTGGTCTGGTAGCAAACATTTATTCCACTGTAGTAGGCAATTCGGTAAGTAGTGTTGCATGACCAACATAAGGAAAAAAGAATTAGCTACCCAAAAATGTATGATTTTTGTAAGCCATCACCATATGTTTATCATTTAGCAGAGACTTTAATAGTCAATGATCACACATTACATCTGAAAACTCATGTATACCAGCATCTCAGGGACCAAGAATGCCTATAGTGGTTTCTTTAAGCTACAAGAGATTTGATTTCAAGATAGTTACGCAGTGATTTGTTTCTACTTCAGTTTCACCAAAACAGCTGAACAAAGTATTTGAAGTAAAAATCTATATAACTGGTTTGATTTATAAACTAAACAACAACAACAACAAAGCCTTAATCCCAAACTAGTTGGAATCAGCTGGTTTGATTTATAAACTAGCTTCCACAATCATCAACACAATGTTTCAATAGTTTGCCTAAGAACTTATTTTCTATTATGACTAGACAGCCAGATCTCCCACCAGTAGCCAGTTCATGACAAGTTTTTCCACCAGACCATAGTGGGCTATATGAATGTCCAAATCCTTTACCCCTAGTTTACCTTCCTAGTACTTTGTTGAGCATCACAAGCAATTTATACCCATAATATTTTAAATGAAGAAGCAAACAGTCATCCAAGTTATCATTATATCATGCCTGATGATTCCAGATGGCCCAAAATGAAATGATCACACGCCCAGGACATATTAATGATAGATCCAAAAAACAAAATACAATACTTTAATATGGGAATAATATAGTACTTCATGAAATAAATTAAGCTTCTTGCAATTACTTCTATAAAATTATTTCAAAGATCCTCTATAATGGATATCACATGGTTGAGATTTCTTATCCATCAACGAGGCTCCTTTTATTAAAGAGAGATCTCTCACTGACCTTGCCAGCTCCTGAGCTGATAAGAGGCATTCAAAATAAGACTAGGACCAAAAAGTCATGCCTCAAAGATCAACTAGAAGAAGGCACACAAATATGCGCACAAGAATTTCCTATGGCATAACATGGGGTGCATGGGTTTTGTTAAAAATTGTTGGTGTGTTCAGCGTCTTAAATTATCCCCACACAAATTGTTGGTGTGTTCAGTGTCTTAAATTATCCCCACACCCTTTTATAGTTAGTAGTTCTACAAAATCTCTTAGTAGCAATGGAGACTGCAGGGAGGATGATCATCCATCACCATATTTATCTAAAATACTCATGGAGTACACTATTTTACTGAAGATGGATGTGACCAAAAAT
The DNA here is from genome assembly GCA_017589505.3 of Metroxylon sagu. NCBI lineage: Eukaryota > Viridiplantae > Streptophyta > Magnoliopsida > Arecales > Arecaceae > Metroxylon > Metroxylon sagu. Next base: position 394,172 of record JACVBY030000443.1, on the reverse strand, counting down.
GTGATCAAGCATACTAGATATCCAAAGTAGATTCTATTGCTCATCTTATTCTTGGAGATGATTTTTGTTTTTTTGTTAAAGGTAATTTTTCCTCCCCTCATGGACTGAATGCATGCATTTCTTATGTTTGCTCCATATTTTGGCTCCATATCAAGATTTGAAATATCACTCAGTTCGGTGAGTCTCAGCCAATAAGCACCCTACTAACAACAAGGTGGTACAACAAGAGGACATCGCTTTGGGCAGATACCACTCAAATTGCCAGGGAGATCAACTTGCATGGTCAAAGCCTGGTCTTGAATTTTTGGGGCTAAAAAGTTGTTCTAGCTAGATAAGTCTTCCCCCTCCTTCCTTTTGTCCCTAATTTCTTCAACAATCTAAGTGGATTTTCTTTTTAATGGAAAAAATTTCAAATAAGGATTAAGTATCACTTTATCATTGAACGCATGTGCTAGAGCATGAATCAAAAGATCAAAATAAAAGATATATGGGGCTTTGGGTCGAACCCAAAATACACACATAGAAATCATGCTCATCTGAAACTAGCCCAACAAAATGGCATTTATTCGCATTGATTTTCAGAAATGTTGTCGTGAAAAAGACAATCTACAACCCTAGCAGATTATTTTTGAGATATTAACTTTTAGATATTTAATTTTCATGAAACTAATTCTAGCTATTATATAGTTAATTTTGGGAAAATAGTGGTAGCATTTTTTCATCAGGTATATGAACATGCTACCAAATCTGGAGTTAGAGGGTTGCAATTGAACATGTTTAGGTTCAACCTAGGGCCAAAATTAGTATAAATTTGAAAACAAACTCATGAAAGCATATCCATTCGGGTTGATATTTTTATATGTTGTCCAAAAGGAGCCAATCTAAAAATGCTCTTAAGGCCTTAACAAAAATTAAATTTTAGGATTTTTCAAATTTAAAACTAAGTTATAAAATAATTACACAAGAAAATTAAAAAAATTAATGTTTTGAAAAGTAAAAGTATAATGTTAGAGATACTTAGGTACCATTTTCTAAGATAGGTAGTGAATTTCTCATAGAAACTTGTATTTTGCTAATTCTCTCTCTTCAGTTACTTAAACATATATATGTTTTAGAATCTTATTACATTACCAAAATAATGGAGATAAATTGATGCACCTATTAACATAAGATGAATACAACAACAAAGTGCCTGCAATGAAATTGCACTTCAAGTAATGATAAAAATTTGAAACATTAAGAAAATTAACAAAAATATGGACAATAAGCTAGTGCCTACCATCTATATTTTATGTCATTCGTGATTGTTGGATCATTTGAATAATTTTAGGTTGCAGGCAGCATGCAGGCAAGACTACCAAAGAAGATAACTATTAGTCTCATACCAACTCCTCGAAAGCCTTTGATTAAGCACCTCCGACCTCTCTTGGGAACACTCGAGAATCACAATCTCTCTCCGATCACCTTTCATCAAATCATGGTCTCACATCACGGCAAGCTAGAAATTACTCCAAACTAGGAAAGAAAAAAACTTAAAATTGTATTACTAAATTGATTGATTCAATAAGGCAGATCAAGGACCTATTTATAGATGATATCTCCTAAAAACAATAGGCTTCCTAATTCCCATAGGATACAAACTTTCTAAAGAAAGAAATAAATATTAAATAAATTTTCAAAAATATATTCATAAATTTTAATTGACTTATAACTCATGAAACATAGATTTTTAGACAAAATGATATAGAAATTTAAGAAAAATAAAAGAAAAATCGTCTTCTCTATCATGAACCCTAGAACGACATAATTATAATTTTTAGGAACTCAATCAACGTTGACACATCTTTCATAATTACCTCATAACTTCCTCATTTGACATGTATGTTGAGTGATTCAAGATGCATTGAATAGCTAACTCGACAACAATTATCTTAGAAATAAATTATCCTGTATACTTTAATTATATTAGTGCTAATGAAGCTTCCTTTTAAACTAATGTATGTTAGACTGTCTTTTCTAACATGGCTAGAGATGGGCATCAAAATTTAAGCTCACCAGACACTCAAGGATTAAGTGTCATATTTCATTCTTCTTTGAAGAGCCATATATCAATCTAATGGTCTCATAAAGTATGTTCCATCCAACTATCTTCACTTAGCAAGAATCTTATTGAATCATCTTTCAAGCTTATTCAGATATAACTTTCGATGCAACCATGCTTTCTATTTGGTCTTCAACGATCCATCACATGATTTCTTCTGATAAGTCTTGCTCGCATCACATAGTTTTTTTTAATGAGCTCTTTCTAGGCATCAGCTTTTCTGATTTGAATAATTGATAGATATGGAAACCTTTAACTACATCAATTCTCCCTAGCTTGAAAGATTCGACTTCCAACGAATAGACGTGAGGTGAGATGTAATAACCTTCAAATTTATCCATATAATGAATTAGATAAATATCACAAGCTTTAGTCTTGTTTTGCACATTAGAATCGTTCTCTTTGAGAATCAAGAGAGTCTTCTCTAGCCAAAGAATTAATTTTCAAGTTGTCTTTTTCTTTGGTTGCATCAAAAATGCTTTTACCAAGCAAAATCTTTTTTCTAATTTTTCTTTGAAGGAACCACTTTCACTTAATAGTTCAGATTTTGTCTTATAGATGTAAAGAAGAGGGGTTTAGGATTAGGAAGGTTACTAAGTGAAATGAGCTTTCAAAGTCAGACTTGCAAGCATCACTAAAGAAAGTCATGCAGGGAAAAGTAGGCAATGGCTAGGCCATAGTTTCTATAGTTATTAGTTCAGATTTGAAAAATGGTGAAGACTTTATAAACCATTAAGATACAAAATACTTTACCATATTTGAATCTTGTAGGCTGATTTATTACCATAAGTTACTGATTGTCATCAAAGTCTAATATAGAAATGTTGGCAAAACTAACACCTTTGTTGGCAAATCTGTCACTATCTTTTCCTTTCTTGTGGTTAGACAGCCTCAACTGCAATACTAGCAGCTATACAAGGCAGCTCTCCCCCACCAAAGGCAGTCTACTAAGTGCTGGATTAAAATGGATTCTAAGATTTTCAGCTAACTTGTTATGTAAGTCTATGGAACCATTCTCAGTTGTTACATAAAAGATGTTCAGGTTATAAAAATGTTTGTCTTCTTCGGAGGATTTTTAAAGTTGCATTTAATTGGGAGGAGGAATAACATATCAACTGAATTGTAAGCCAAGACTATCTCCATGATATCCACTGATGATCATGTTTCATTTTTTCCTAACTTATGTGAACTGCCTTTTGAATTAATGTCATCTGGAAGATGATATGATGGGGAGAGTGCAAGATAAAGCTTAAAGTTTGTCCTTTTAGTGATAAGCAATGCAAACATTTGTTCTTCAACTTCCCCAGGAAAAATGCAAAGGAAAAAGAAAAAGTTATTTAGAATTTATAGACAAAAGTTCATTCCAATAAACTGGTTCAATTAACAACTGCATGACATGTTACTATTATAAGTATATTTATTTCTTTGATCACATGATTTCTACTAAATTGAAGTGCCGTTATTTATGTAACAACATTGGATAGGTCTTATTATCCAAACCCAATATTGGATAGGTATTCATCATCAAATGCTCCATCACGTTCTTGACTGAACTACTTAATAACTGAGAAATCTCAATAAGGCATCCTGCACATCAATTCATCCAATGAAGAACAACTAATGTTTTCAAGTATCCAGATATGGTTAGGAGACTGATATCACAGAATGTCGACTAAATTGCAGGTTCTTCACTAAAATCTACAATAACTAAATAAAATTTGTCACCATTTATGCATGAAGAAGGAAGCACTGACCAATGCTCCTGCTAGAAATGCTGTGGGATTCCGTACTCCAAGAGAAAACCGTTCAACTGCATTACAAATATTTCCATACAAATTACTCAACAGTCTCTCTGAGCAAGAATCTAGTATTTATTTGTTTATATCCTAAATCTAATATGAACATTTGAAAAGAAGCTAAGTTGAAAAAATTTAGTAATTTCTTGAAAGAAAAGTTAGATTATATATGTAGCATCACTTCCTTCGATACTTATTAAGAAGTTGCATGGTCTATAAAACTTTGAATTATGTTTCTTTATGACTAACATATTTTTATAAGATTAATGGAATGTTAGATATTTAAATAATTTTTTTATTGAAATCCATGCTCTCCAATAATGCATGCCATAGTATAAAAATGAATATGTGATGCTTCCATGGAATATTATTCTTTTCATAAGCTTTGCTTTTTTACTATGTACACAAAGTAGAAAATTTGTTGATACTAGTTTTTACTTGACAAATATGATCAAATTGAGTTTTAGTACACAAAGTAGAAAATTTGTTGATACTAGTTTTTACTTGACAAATATGATCAAATTGAGTTTTAGTATAAGACCTACTAGCAAATTACTCGACAGAACAAGATTGTTGTTAACTTCTTTCTACCAACTCAAATACTTCAACAAACATCAAATATAATGATTAGGGCACCTAAATCAATCCTCTTACTATATTTCTTGTGAAAGCATAGTATTGAGATAATAAAACAAAAGAAAAAGGAAAAAAAATAATTTTGGAGGGTAAAATAAGCCATACTAGGGTAGGTGTTTCAAAGCATTACATTTGATAACCTTTGCGGATAGTAGTTTTCTTAGTTTGTTGTAAGCACTGATTTTTTTGTCACTCATTTTGGAGTTCCATGTGCATATGCACATGTAACAACATTAGTATAATGGATACATATGATAAATATTACGGGTGAGCATGGATCGGGTTGAGTTGATTCCAGGTCAGAACTAAGAACCAACCCAATTAAGATCAATTCTAGGATTTTCAACTCAGAACCAAATTGACCCTATCCTAGAATTGACCTAGACCTGACTTGATTAGATCGGTTTAGTTTTGGGCCGATTCTATGACGGAATACTATGGCAGCAGCCTCTCAAGGTTTTTAAAAGGCATCCTAAGGCTACTTCTCATGCCCAAGCACTAATTTTGGCACTCAACTAATGATGGAGATTTTAATTGGGGGCTAAAATAATCATCATTAATTGTTATTGAGTCCTTATTTTATATTTATTTAAGTTAAAAGTGCTAGGCGAATTTTATTTAAGTTTTATTTAATAAGGAGTATTTTGGTAATTTCTAGATTTGCTGAAAATTAGCCATCCAAGCTATAGTCAAAGTCTTCTTAAATTCCAGATTTGTTAAAAATTAGCCATCCAAGTTGTAGTCAAAATCTTCTTATGTTATTTCATTAAAGTCTAAGATTTATTAGTTTTCTAGTTAAAGTTGTGGTCAAATCCTAGTCGAATTAGTAGTTCCTTTAGGAGTCCTATATTTATTTCGTTTAGGAATATTTTCTCTATATATGGATATAAATTCTCTTCATAATGGAGAGAAAAAAAAAGAGGAATAACTTTTAAGAGAATTGTTTAGCAATTTTGCTTTGCGATTGTGCAATACAATCAACCCTTAGGTATGATGCCAAGGAACCCTAGGTATGATGACTAGAATCTTTCTTTCTTCTTCTTCATTTTCTTATTCAATTTAAGTTCCTAAAGTCTACAATTAGTCTCATACCATTGTTCATTACAAAGCTTAGTTGTCCACATACATTTCCACCCTTTTGCTCCTTATTAATCATAATATTTCAGCCTCCCAAAGCAAGTTCCCTCAATTGTCCTACATCATTCTAGGGTAGAAATTTTTTTCTTTTTTATTTGACACATGTCTAATGTCTGATGACTAAAATTATTCTCTTAATTATATTTAATAAAAAGAATATATATAAAATTTATTGACTAATCTAATATTTAAGGTCTCTTAGTAGAGATGGTAAACAATTTGTGAGTTGTATACGATGTCCTAAGTTCAATCTTTGAAAGCACTTTAATTTTTTTTTAAAAAAAGATAATGGTTAGTTTTCAGGTTAGAACAAATGAAACAACTCCCAAAAATGAGAACCGACCCCTTTCCAACTCCCAAAAACAAGAACCAACCCGAAAGGGATCGGTTCCATGGTTTTGGACCCCAAACCGACCCTATTAACGGTCAGAATCAAACTGATCCAACCTTAGTTGTTATTATGCGTGTGTGTGCGCGCGTATAATCAAACTAACCCAACCTTAACAGATCAGATTGCAATCGATTCTTGGGTTACCTTAACCCATTGCTCACCCTAATAAATATTATGCATGTGTGTATATATACATATATATCTATATAAAATCAAACTAGCCTAACCTTAACAGATTAGGTTGCTATCGATTCTTGGGTCACCTTAACCCATTGCTCACCCCTAATAAATATTATGCGTGCATGTGTATGTATGTATGCATGCATGCTTAGGTGCTGCTTTATACTAAAATATTATACTAAAGTATTAAGATCTATATCCCCCATGCCTAATTTAGGGTACTTTTAGTGTATGAATGAGGGAATTGTGATAAATCTGATCTCTTTATGTTTTTCCTTTTTTCTCTAGAGAAAGAGAGGGAGGCCCACCCACACTATAATTACCTGGCTCCCAATACTTGGGGATGTACTAACCAAGACTTGAACGCCAAACCTTTGTAAAGGGGTATGACCAATAGGACAAGTCCCAATTCATGATCTCTTTATTTGTTAAGGTGCATTTCAGTTCTCCATACCAATTAGATCTTAAGCCTCGACATATTTAAACAGCATATAGTACTAATGCAGTTAATTCTTAAAATCATGAACAAAAAGAAAATTTCTTTGTTGCAATATTCCTTGTTTATAGAACTTACCAAAGCCAATCAGGTTTCCATATTTTTGTACTACTCTGGTTATGCTTGTAATTTTCTCCTTGCCAATTCCTAACTACAATAGCCATTAAGTAAGAAATGTTATTTCCGAAAAGTGGAAACAAACAGAAATGAAATATGAAACATACAAAATGATTTTCTTATATGATTAATGGGAAATGAAGTTCAGGGCACACCTTGGTACATATATCCTCGGATGCCTTGGTCTGCCTAAATAGCTTTCCTAAGTAAAATGGTATCATATCACTTATGCAAACGCCCCTGCAGAACAAGGTAGCAGGCAAGGCTGGTAAGATAATGCACATGCCATGGACAGTTAAATTACAATATGCAAGACAAAGATTAATAAAATGTATAACTTACCAGTAAACCCATAATACTGTAGATATGACATACGAAGCATTTGCTGAAAATGACTTAACTAATGATTGCCAACTTCCATCCAGAGATAGATTTCTTGCCAAAGATATGCCTACCTACATCATTTGCTGAAAACAATGGTTATACAGCCCTAAATCAAGCACTATGGCATCCACAAACCACTGAGTAGACATTCAGAGATATAGTAACAGCTACTGTTCAGAAAAAAAATTTAGACACAATAAGTAAGGCATGGTGAGCCAAATTGAAATTGGTGAAAAAAAAAGGTACTAGTATAGAGGACAGACCCAAACATTTAGTGCTTCCTCACTAATGAAAAGTCCACACCCAGCAGCCATGAGCAACCAAAAGTAGACCCATCTGTATAGTAATTCTCATGGTAAACTGAGGTATTCAAATGAAAAAATAGGTTTTCTTAAAGATATGGGTTGTCAATGAAACATGATAACAAGGATCAGATGAGATTTTATAAACCTAATGAAAGAGACTGGAGAACTTACATAAAGCTAACAAAACTAAAATAGAGATGCACAATCAGTAATGAATAGGGGTGGCAATTTTAGACCAAGACCAGCCAACTGCTTGAACCCACCAGACATAAATTGGTTTGAGAGAGGGTTTTTAATAATTGGACTGGTTGTGCATCAGCCAAGACCAACCAAATGATAAATGGACACGATGGGTTACCATAGGCTGAAGAACAAACCTTCAAAATCCATGGGTTACCAATCAGAAAGAGCTTCCAAGAGCCAGACACATGCAATGTTACACTTAATTCAAGCTCATGTATGGATACAACATAAGGTTTGAGGCATCAAGCTTTAATGGGTTGCTCACATCTGCCTCAATAAGTATCATACCTGACAGGACACAACATTATGGGCTCAATACAGCCATATTTGAGCAAAACAGGCCCAGAACCCCCAACAGCCCAGATCGCACCAAAGTTGGGGGGGGGGGGATCAAGCCTGAACCATTCAGTACTACCAAAATCGAGCAGCACTTTTGAGACCCTTTTTATTTGTTTTCCAACACATGAAGCTGGGTGCAGTAGGAAGCAGGAGTATGGGAGTTCTAACTACAAAGATTCATGCATCAATAAGCATTAATCACCAAAAAAGAGACTAGAAATGAGTTTCTAGCTAGGTAATGGCTTCCTTCTCTCATCTCTCTTTTTAAGGGTTTCAGAAAATTGAAACCTTAAATAAAGAGGAAATTGGTGAGATTTAGATAAAAAATATGTTGTGGTTTGATTTCATGGTGTATGAAAATTGAATTCATGGCATGTATCCAGATCAAACTTGAACAAATTGCGTGTTAAAATTGAATACCAAAAACCTTTTCAAAATTCATGTAAAATATGGAAAAAAAAAAACCTCAAAAATGGTGTTCATTCTGGTTGGTTTTTGTAGATCTTGCCAGTTAGAATAAACAACCATACCATTTTTCTTTTTTACTTTGAGCCACTACTTATCTAAAAACTGAATTTATATGAAATTGTAAAATTAAATAATTAATTGATGTGCGCACATGGCAACAAAATGACCTGTTAACTGGGCATGACTTGAGCATATATAGATTTGAAATTTCTATTTGTAGAGGTTATTTATTTCAATGCAAATTTAAACTCTCAACCATGGTATAAATTTACATAACCTCAAAGCTGATTTTATCCACTATAAAACCCTTTTTTTAGTGATTGGTGATAACTTTGGTGGACCCATTCTGAAGGAAGTGGACTAGGTTCTTTATTGGTTTTATGACTGTTGTGGCAGTTCCATGGATATAGTGGTTAGTTTAACACCATGTTGTACTATATCTTTTGAATGTACAGTATTATGTATATTATGCTAGGATTAAACTATTGTAACTTTATTTTATCAAAATATAAAGTCTGTAGTTTGTCATATACTTTTAGTTTATTCTTTAGAAAATTTGACCATAAGGATTCTTTAAGGATGGTACAATCTTAGTGTTACTTGTGCATCATAGACAATATGTCATGATGGTACATCCAGCAAAAAGATCTACTATTGAACATTACAAATTTTTATTGGGAAACTTGATAAATATGATATTGAAGTGATATGATTAAGATAAATTTTAACTTTCTTGGTATTGTCTTTCAACATGAGGAAGGTATGCCCACACAAATGTCAATTCCTAGGTTCCTAACTCAAGGGACCATACATATAAGAAAAAAAACAATTAGCAGACAAACCTGCAGATAATACTTGACAGTTTGACAAGCAGGCAACTCAATAAATATGGTTGATGCAAGATTGTAGTCATGGACATGAAGGAATGTGCTCTTACCATTGAACTCTCCATTTCAGCATGCTAAATTCTGCATGATCAAGGACCTCATATTATCCTTAATATGGAAAGACCGCATTGTTAATTGGGACAGCATCAAAACAGATTAGCTCAAGATTAATTCAAATGGTTCTGAATCTGCCATGCAGGCCACTTACATGTGTCATGGTAATGTTCAATAACATGTTCGCTTAATCTATTTAACATGCTAGATTTTTTTTAATATAAATTAAACTTGGAGTGAAATGTTCACTTTAAGTTCATGAATCATTAATAGATCACATCTATTAAATGCTTTCATCAGCATATCATGGCATACTTGTGAGTAACATTGCATTAGTTTATACAACTGTGAGCTATACTTAATGCATCATGCAAGCTAACATAGCATGGTATATGATGAGTCAAACCTTATAAAAGTAGTTTATCTATTCATTAAATGTACTGTAGATGTCATATATCAGATTGCCTACCATCATTTTATATGTCAGGCCATTACTAAGTGTATTATTCCACGCATTAAACACTTCCCCTGAAGTGGCATGTCTGACAAACATAGGACGGGGATAATATAGTGCATATTAACCAAAAGATGACACTGTTGTCAATAGCAGCCAGATGATGAGCCATATTCACCCCAACAAATAACTGTATTTGGTGTCTAAGCCACAGATTATTATAACAGTAGCATCTCCTACATTAGAATTAAAAAAAATAAAATAAAACAGGGAGTAATGAGTACAGAAGGAAAAAGAATGTCCATGGTACCCTGGAGTATATTCTGGTAAAACAATCTGACACCCAAAAATTGTCAAGGTGAAACCTGTAGGCATTGGCACTGGAACTGACTGGGACAAACTATTAACAAAATGCGGAAGCTGGAAGGATGATCCTGAAGGCAGCTTTTTGCAAGCAGATATCAAAGTAACTGTTGCTGCTATACCTAGCATAACTGCTAATTTTGCCAGGAACGACGGCCTTAAGTTGCTGTTATTTACTTTCAAACCATCAAGCATCTCGCTCATATCATCCCCTTCACTTGATGGATTTACTCCAGATGTTGAAGCCTTGACACTCCCAGCATCATGACGACAAAAGCTCCCGATGCTTCATATGCAAAAAGAATTGTCAAATCCCTATACACCAGATTATTTGATATATACACAATACTAGCATAGAACCATCATAAATCACAGAAAGAAAATGGTTCAAACTTTGCAAGCAAGGTTTGACGATGACCAACCAGGACATCTAGCTTGCAGAAACTTTTGAAATCAAGTAACATTTAGACCATCTGATAATGCAAGAAACCCCCAATACCGAGTGACATCAAGCACAAGTCAAGCAGGACAGCAAACCACAAATCACAGTATGTCATATTGTTGTGTACTGCCCCATACCAATACCTAACTGAGACTTGGCACCGGTTCGGTATTAGTGCATACCGAGTCTCAATACACTGAACTGACTTGTACCGACACTATACCAGTGATACCAACACAGATTTCGATTCCAAGACTGCGAACCTTGTGATAAATAAAAATGAGGTCTAGACCGTGGATCAATATGTTTATACACACTGGACAGTGCCATATCACTGGTTGACAAATACATATAAAAAGGAAAATATAGGCCAGCAATCCACAATATTAACATATCAAAAATTTTTAGTTATAGCCAGTAAACTGTAAAAGGATAGGATATCTGGTTGACAACTAAAATAAAAGGAGAATAAGTATACTGCCTAATTTAGCTTTGCCAATTAAATCAAAGAGCGATGCATTAGCTCAATTACTAGCATGTCAGCAATTTTGATGTCTAACATGTTAGTTAAGCTCTTGCAGTTGTGCAGCACAGAAAAATAAAATAAAAAATAAATTATCAACCACCATCATCTACCATTTAAACAACAATTTCAAATTCCAACCAGACATCCTATGAGATATTGAGATAGGTTAGTAGCTTAAGCGTCAAGATGGAATCATCTCACCATCCCAATCGGTGCCATCCCGGTACAACCACTATTCCAAGTGTGGGGGCAGTAGATACTATAAATGACATCTAAAAGATAAAGGGGCTTATGTATGTTCGACTCGGGAGGGCTTGGAATGGCCGGATCGTGGCTAGCGATGGAAGCAAATGCGACCCTGCTGGGTCTCTCTGGTTCCCTTAAGGTAGCCTCCTTTGCTGATCTTTGCACAAGGATCTCTCTTTCTCCCAAACCCGCCCACCCCCTCTCCTTCTCTGTGCCCTCTGCTCCTTTTCCCAGATCTAGGATTTCTGGTTTAGCCTCTTGATCTGGGATCTTGGGAAAATACCAAGATCTCCCCAGATATGGTGCCAGAAGGGTAGGTGAAGCTCCTTTACTTCGCTCATTTTTCCACCCCCTTCAATCCCATCATGGAGTTACTCGCGTTAACTTCACCTCTGACTTTCATCCTCAAAAGTCGTTCGGAGGAGTTAAGTCCCTCAGAATCACCCCTTGCAGCCGGTCTTTAAAATGCGACCTTGGTCCTCCTCTTGCCATTGGTGTTTCCGGTGTGGAGAGTGAGACCATCTCAGGAGGGATTGCTGCAATGCCTTGGTGTGCTTTAGGTATGGTAGTATCGACCACTCCTCAAGCCTCTGTCAGTCCACCCCGGCTCTTCCTCAACCCCCTCTATCCATAGACCGCTCCGGTGATATTGCGAGGTTTACAACGGTGCATCGGTTTGGGATAACCCCGATGCTCCCTGAAAGCCCAACCCTTCGCATGGAAGGCCTCTTGCCCAAGACATCTTCATCCCGATCTCCGACCATCATCGAGCTCATTACAAAGAGCTCATCTCTTGGGGTATCATGGAGTTTTATCCTCTTAATAGCACCATGGCTCTCACCAGTCCGCTCCACGCTAGGCAGATCCTCAACCGAAACTACCCTCATCCTTATTGGGTTGAATTCTAGGACCCCCTATCATACGGTCCTAGTAAGTTCTTGCTCTCTTTCTTCTCCAGGAAAGATCTTTTGGAGGCCTTCAGAGAAGGCATCAAGTGGGAAAAAGTTTTCCTGCTCGATTAGGCCATGGTTTATTCATGAGGGTGCGCACTATAATCTCATTCAGCTTAAGGTAAAGGTTAGATTAAAGGATGTTCCTATCATTCTCTAGGACATCTCTGTGTAGCACCTTGCCTTAAACTTTGGTTTGGCTGTGGATTTTCCTCCGGATGCTTTTGATGGCCGATCTTTCTCTAAATTGAAGTTTTCATCTTTTTACAAAGGACTTAAAGAAATTCTTAAGCACCTAAATGCTACCTTTGATGGTGAAATGTACTTGGTTGATATTAACATTCTTGACTATGAGGTTTTCTCTCCTTCTCCCTTTGATCTTCCCCCTTGCCAGGAATGGAAAGTAGACTGGGACAACATCAATGGCTCCCCTAGCAGGCACATAAACAATCCTACCCATTTGAACAATGATCCATCTCTTGAAGAAGAATCTCTCATTGGCTCTCCTCAGGATACCGATCAAAGCTCCCATGCCTGTGCTCTTAGTGACCTCATCTCCTTCTTCGACCCATCGTTGCCCGTAGCAGATCGTTCATAGGGACCTCCCTTGTCCCATAAACCTGTTCATCCCCTTTCTACAGCCCATCTATCTAGGCTGGACCTTTTAGGACCCCTGAAGTCGGGCCTGCATCCGCCACGATCAGTGATGGGCTAGGGTCCAGGGGCCTCCCCCCTATAGACCATATCATGAAGCTTCCTTCGTAGATCAGCTTCGGCCCCCCTTCTCGACTTTAGAATCTCGCAATCACTGGCCAACGCTCGACCTAAGGTGCCTAACTCTAGATCTTCGGTAAGCGATCTAATCCTTCCTTCTGATTTTCTTTTCTCTTAGGTCTCCAAAGATGCTCCCGTGCTCGCTCTCTCTATTCTAGGATCTCCATCACCCCTCTTCGCCACTTCCTCTATTATCCACTCCAGCCTACCTGTTAGCTAGCGTCCCTATCCCTAATGAGCTCTCCCCCCCCCACTGGACATCAGCCTTCTTTTCCGATGTTTCCACCTTCCGCTAATCCCCCTTCTCTGAAGATGATGCTGTCGCAAAGCCCTGGACTCTTTCTGACTGCTCCCTCCCATCATCTCCGCTTGGCGCTCCTGATAGCAATCAATGCATATCCTCCAGCCCAATTTTTGAAGATGTTTCTAATGTGGTCATCATCTCCTCTGCTAATCTCCTTTCTGGTGCTAGTACTTTTCCTGTGGCTAAGAGAAGAACCTACAAGGCAAAGGCTATTGTCACTGTGAAGTCCGCCATTGCCAAGTTGCTGCTGGGCAAGAAGGTCAAATCCCTGCTTTCCTTATCTAACCTGGCACCAAATCATCTCCTTCACGCAGCTAGGAAGTCAGCTCTGATCAAGTGGGGTAAAACTTATGGATTTGCCATTCCAGAAACGGATGATGATTTCATTGTCTCTGCAATCCTTGATCTCAAGAAGGCCAAGGCTAAAATCTTGAAGGCCTGACTACCCTGAAGCTGTTGCTGCTTGTTTTTTACCATGTTGCAGTGCTTCCCCCTCTACTATTCTTTGTTCCACTAGTGCTTCCCCTATTTTGGGCTTTTTGGAGATTGTGATTCCCGGGCTGATTCTGTCTCTCTCAGGATGTACTGTGCAATTTCGCTGTGGCTTTTGTCTTCGATGATTATATTATCCTGGAATATCAAGGAAGAGAAGAGAAATTAAGGATGTGGTTTGTCGCTCCAAATGTGATATCATTTTGATCTAGGAATCTAAATTGGTCCAACCTTCTCCAAACATCTTGAAATCAATGGGAGGACACCATGTAGATCAGTGGACCTCCCTTGATGCGATTGAATCTTCTGGTGGAATTCTAATTGGCTAGAACTCTGGTCTTTTCAACAAGCAATCTCAGAGGGAGGGAGATTTCTCTCTTACCATCATCCTCCAATATCTGCCTCTAAATAGTTTGGTCTCAATCACAACGATTTATGATCCAAATGATAGGAAACTCTGTCTAGTTTTCTTCAGGGAACTGACTGACATAAGAAGAGAGATCCAAGGACCTTGGGTTGGTGGTGGTGATTTTAATGTTACCCGCCTTGCCGCCAACACAATGGGTAACCCTCAATTAATCTCAGAATCTCTGGGCTTTAATGATCTTATTTTCAACCTTCAGCTTCTCGATCTCAACCTCTTTAGAAGAAAGTTCACCTAATCAAATGGTAGGCTTTCACTTTCTCTTGCAAGATTGGATCGCTTTCTCATATCTTCTGATTGGGAAAGCTGCTTCGTAGCCTCCTACTAGTCTTCTAATAAAAGCTCCATTTCTAATCACTCTCCGGTCCTTTTTCATTGTGCGGCCTCCTTCCCTTATAGTAAGCTCTTCAAATTTGAATCCGGGTGGCTCAAAGAGCTGGACCTTGATAACATCATTCTTGCTAACTAAAGAAAGATAAATGCTACTTAGGACATTACCAGTCAGTGGGTTAAGAACTTTCGTAATCTTTGATCAGTCCTCAAAAAATGGTCTCGTTATAGAGGCAATGCAAACAAAACCTTAAAGATGAAGCTTCTTAGAAACATTGATATTATTGATAGAAAAGAGGAATCATACCTCCTCTCAGGCATTGAAATCCAGTCAAGGAAAATCCTCAAGGCTTCTCTACAGGATATCTATCTTAAAGAGGAACTCTACTAGAAATAGAGGTCCAGGATCCATTGGTTAAAAGAGAGAGATAGCAATTTTGCCTTTTTTCACAAGATAGCCTCTAGTTGCAAAAGAAAAAATGGAATTTACTCGGTTATGCACAATGATACTGAGATATCTAATCCAAAAGGTATCGAAGATGTCTTCCTCCTTCAAGCAGCTGTTTGGTGTGCCAACAAATACTTTTGTGAAAGTTTCTTGGAATGACACTTCTCTTTCCAATCGGATCTATCTAGAATTGGGGAACCTTTCTCTGTATCGGAAATCAAGGATGCTGTCTTCCAGTTGGCCAAGGGAAAAGCACCAAGACCGGATAGTTTCTCAATAGACTTCTTTCGAAGATATTGGAACATCCTTCATGATGATTTATTTCTAACTTTCCAACACTTCCATTCCTACTCTCTCTGGTCCGGCATAAATTATGCTTTCATTGCCTTGATTCCAAAAAGGATGGTTTACTTTCGGCAAAGGAGTACCGCATTATTAGCTTACCAAACAGCCTATATAAGATTATTACTAAGGTGCTGGCAACAAGACTAGCTAAATTCCTTCCCTTACTTGTGGATGAATCTCAATCGCCCTTCATTAAAGGAAGATGTATTCAGGAGAACTTCCTAGCCGCTCATAAGATCTTGGCTCACTGCAAAAAATCCAAAGCCAAGGGCTGGTATGCAAAATAGACTTTGAAAAGGCTTTCGATAATGTTAATTGGAGTCTTCTTCTCTCCCTTCTCTTAGCAAGAGGATTCCCATCATCCTAGATTGCTTGGATTGATTCTCTATTGTCCTCCTCCTTTATTGCCCCTCTTGTGAATGGAAGCTCAGGTCATTGGATTGCATGCTGAAAAGGTCTTAGTCTAGATAATCCTCTTTTATTGGCTCTTTTCATCATGGTGACAGATGTGCTAGCAAGAATCTTTAAGAAGGCTTCAAATGCTGGCCCGTTTGATGGTATGAGCTCTATCCAAGGTTTTAGATGTCTCCCCAACCTTCACTTCATTAATGACACTATCGTCTTCTGCTTTGCATCCAATTCATCTGTAAAAGCCCTAAAAGCCATCCTCCTTAGCTTCAAGAGAGCTTCTAGCCTTAAGGTTAACTTAAGCAAAAGCTTTGTATCTAACCTTAACATTACGCTTAAGGAGGAGAATAGGCTGGCATCCCTCTTGAGTTGCCAGAAGGCCTCTTTTCCATTCACATAGCTCGATCTCCCCTTGCATTTCCGAAGGCCTCCTAAACAATGCTGGTTGCCACTTCTTGAGAAGATCCAGTGCAGACTCGATGCTTGGAAAGGTAAATTCCTGTCAATTAGGGGTAGACTAGTTTTGCTTAATGCGGTCCTGTCGGCATTGCCAATCTACATGATGTCTATATTTAGGCTTCCAATTTGGGTGAGGATCAGAATTGATAAAATCAAATGGGCCTTTCTATGAAAAGGAAAGGACAGTATTAGTGGGTTTCACTGTTTGTTCAACTGGTCTTCTATCTATAGAGCAAAAAAGGAAGGAGGCCTTGGAGTCAAGGATTTGGGGACACTTAACAAAGCCTTGCTAGCTAAGTAGCTTTGAAAGTTCATTTCTCCACAGAATATTGCGCCTTGGAAGATCCTTATCAGCCAAGCCTATTATTCAAGATTGAAATTAGGCTGTAGATTTAATCGACCTTTCAACTTCTACTCCCCAATCTGGAAAGGCATTATCAGGGACATCTCAAGGTTCTAAAACTGTACCTTATTCTATTGAGGGAATGAAAAGAATATCAGATTTTAGGAAGATTTCTGGGTCGGACCGATGCCCTTTCAAGACTTATTTCTGGACCTGTACTCTCTTGTGCCACGATAAAATACCACAGCAACAGGGTTTTGGAGTAGGAGTCGACGATGGATCATTCCCCTTTTAGGGCCTCTCACTTCTTCTCAACTTGCCCATCTTGGTGATCTAGAGCAGATTGTCTCTGCATTCGCCCCCTCTACTCAGGTATATCAGCCTTTCTGGAAAGTCACTAAATCAGAATCCTTCTCTCTTAAATCCTTCTACAATTTTATCCAATACGGCGGACTCAAATGGCCCTACTTCAAGATCATCAGGAAAGCGGCGATGACTTTAAAGATTTAGATCTTTATGTGGCTAGCTCTGCGAGACAGATTACAAATGGACAAAAGAATGGTAAAGAAAGGTTAGAATATTAATTCCAGCTGCCCCATATGTGCGGACCCTATGGAATCGGTCGAACATCTTTTCTGTGAATGATATTTCACCCACTCTATCTGGTCATCTCTTGTGGTTAAGCTTAACATCCCTCACCTACCTTGAAGCTTACCACCTCTGGTCTACCTGGAGAAACCGACGAATCCCAAGACAATGGCGCACTGGATGGGACCAACTCACCATATCAGCTTGCTAGCATATCTGGATGAAGTGAAATTCTAGAATCTTCACTAACAAGGCTAATTATCCTACATCCACCATTCAAAAAATTCTCGCTACCTTTTCTTTTTGGAAGAATATCTCTATCAGGAGATCGCTTTTACCACACTGTAGCTTAAAAAATCTCCTATCTTTATCTTGATCTCTCCTTTGTATTCTACTCCCTTCTAAACATTCAATAAAAGCTTGGGGGGAAGGGTTCTCCTTCACTCCCAATTTAAAGTCAAGTGTAGGAATGATGCAATAATAGTAGGGGGACAAAAATGCATCCTGGTTTATAACATTCATAATAAGATTTAAAACCTTAATCCAAATAGTTTGAGTAAGGGCTTTATAACATGTGTAACCAAGAAAGTGATGCATGAAATTCATAAGGATATATCCCTAAAATATGAAAAAAATTGCAATATTTTTAAATAAGCAATAAATAAAATAAAATTTATAGAGAGTTTGTTTCTCTATTTGTCTTGCTGGCTATTCATCTTTTCCATATTTAGGCTTCTAGATTGTAGGTGTATGATAAGTAGTTAAGTATCTGAGGACCCATACATGCATGTATGTAATCCCGAATCAGTTATGTACTAAGAAGATCTTGGACACTTATACGTAGCCTAGTAACCCAAAATAATAACTTTTGGCTGGTCCTATTGTGAGGGAGTTGCTGGGTCAATACATTATGAAAACACACCTAATGAAAAACAATGAAAATCTCAAAAGGATCCCACTAAACATGTCGGAAATTAAGACAGAATCAATTAATATCTGTATTTTACTTGTAATACAGATACAATAGATTATCTCCGGCCAGAATCACCGTTTACCTTAGGATAATCAGATTCTGTTATTACAGAGTATTCAATTTGGTTTGAATTCCCTTTTACCAAGGTAAATATCATCCAATATAGGACCTCCCAACTGGAAGCATTAATTTTACTTCAGCATGTTAAAATTAATATCATTCTTTCCTTTATGTTTGCTTGATTGGCTATCAATCATGCACTCGTATTGAAATACTTAGAAGTTCCTTGGATGAAGGTAAGCAAGATATTATTACCATTCTATCACTGATGGTCATCAGTCCTTGAGCATTTAACAATGGCTAGCTAACAAGACAAGGCCAGCCATTTACTACGGAATTTTCTTTCCCTAACCAACATTGTAGCGATCAGGGATTATTAAACCATCAGATAAACAGAGAGGTACAGAACTAGCATGCCAGAACACACGCACAGAAACATCGGCAGAATAAAAATGAAAAATTGAACAGACATGAATTGTGCATAGCCAAGAACATTTTCCAAGAAAAAGATATCACAAACACACAGCTGCACTGCTCGAAATTCACACGACTACGCATCTCTTTAAGACAAAATAAAATTGAGAGAGATTCAGGTAAAAATCGTTCAAAATTGCTTGACCATAAATATGCAAGCTTTGCATCATCGGAACAAATTAAGCGGCTAGGTCAAAATGGATGGTTAGCGTTCGGTACTGACTCCTCTGTAGTTACACAAGGACCATTCCAGCTTCGAAAACCTACTACGATCATAGCATGTCGCCGACTCTTCTGGTTTTGATATCACGTCCAAGATCAATTCATTAATTGTTAAATTGATGGGACAAAACAAGGTCGTGTAAACCCCATGAATTCGTTTACCAGTGCAAATGAAGACTAATAGTAATTGTGCGTAATTTTTGTGATCCAGAACAACAAAGACAAGTAAAATGAGCAATATAAGCCGAAGCAGATCTAGGCAACCCCAAGTCATGAAATGGATGGACGTAAGAAAATACCGAAGGCGATTGGAGACGAAGAATGGAGAGGTAGCAACGGCAGATAAGCGTCCTCGTTGGCCCGTTGAGCGGATGGGCGGTGGCAAGAGGGATCGGCGTGGTAAGGCCTTAGCCAAAGCACTCGCCGGAAGAGCAGAAGCTTGCAAAGCCATCTACTCTCCCTCTCTCTCCCCCTGTTCCCCTTCCCCTCTTTCTGCCGTTCAAGAGTTTATGGCGCCATCGGTAAATGGGTGGGCGCGGATTGCGGGGGCCTGAGGCTCCCAAAAGCCGTGCTAGAGCCGCAGGTATAAGTGATCACAGACCGATTATTCATTGCGTGAATCTTCAAGCTTCAAACGAACGGCAGATGAGCGGCCCCTGGCACCTCGACAGTCTCAGGTATAAATGATCACAGGCTGACCATTGCTTCTATAAGTCTTTAAGAGTCTAACGAACGGATGATGAGCAGCTAAGCATTGGATTTGGCGTGTTCCCGGATCGGTAACATGAGAATGTGCTTCGGCTTCGGAAGGATGTGCTCTCGGATGGCGTTGCAGGTGAATTTTTGCTTGCGTATCACATAATGCGGATTTTCTTTTTTTTTTCATAATATGTTATTTCGTGAATCGACGTGCTTTTCAAACTAATTTGCAGTGGATACGGCAGAAGGAGCACCACGCAGGTCGGCGGCGGAGTGAAATCGTCGGCTAGGAAGCTTAGTTATCATTACGAAGTCATCTCGTCTGTTTGACGATTCCATCTTCATCTATTCAACATTGAAGTCATCCGTTACGGTAATAATTTCAAGAAAATCATCGATCGGAAATATGATTTCATGTTTATTTTTTTTTTAATTTTTCCAATACCTGCGTTAAAATTTCTTCAATATTTTATATTTCCTCGTTTATTTATTTTTTTTAAGTTAGCATGACATAGCATAAGACTTGAGAACAAAAGTGATGATTGTGTCATACTAGGCCGTGCGCTGTATCAACCCTTGGGTTAGTTGTGCTATTGCCAAGCCATGCTATGCCACACCACATATGGCCATGTCATGTCGGCATCCAGACTAGCCGTGCTATTGTTAAGCCATGCCATGCCATAAGCTGTCATGTTAAACTACATATCGCCGACCGTGTCCTGCCATGCCATGGCAATCAAAAAAAAAAAAAGAAATTCTCCTCCACAATTAAAAAATAAACATTTCTATGGGGCAAATATTGTCATGGAATATAACTAGCACCATAACACACAAGAAGATTACTACACCAATGTGCATGAAAAAAGTATATAGACTAAATAATAAATAAAAAAATATTAGATGTGATATGGAATTTTATTCATAGAGGTAAATCACAATATACCACAATGTACTATAATTCTATTATCCTTTGAATTCAAAATATAATATATTATACATTAAATAATAATTATGGAAGAATATATCCAAAAGTATATGCACTAAAATATGAAATGTAAAAGATGAACATAAGGCATGTAGGTCGATTAAAAAAATGATATTTATCATTGACGTCAAAATTTGGCTTCTTACATCTCAACTAAGGTGGAAGTGAAATGTCCAAACTATTTCCCCACCTTACGCCTTTGGTCAGCAATCTGCGCACAAAAAGGAATGGTTAGAGGGGCTTCGAAGCTTCCTCAAAAGAAAACCCCTTCAACACTCAACTCAACCAAGGTATGAAATTGGTAAGCCTCTAGGCTCCCTTAAAGTTCTCAAAGAAAGATTGAGAGAGTTTGGCCAAAGATCGAAGCATTTTCCTTTGAGCGACGGTGGTTGTATTTATAGGCATTTTGAAGAGGTGTAAAGGAGACGAACTTTACCAAATAAAGCAAGGAGGGGTCTGCACTGAAGTAGTGGCTCAAAACTCCATATATGTTGGTCCATTAGGCAATTGAAGGTGTGGCTTGAGGATCATCGGATCTTTCGGATAATGATGGAAAGTGCCGACTACTTGGGTAGGTTGGTTGTGTCGGAAGAGAAGGTTGAGTAGATGCCGTTATGGATGATGGATATTGTAACATGTTAACAGTCATGCTATATTAATGTCCTAGATTAGGTTACCTCACAACATATACACTGAATAGTAATCATCCAAGAATACATCCAAAAATAAATGTACCAAAACATGAAATGTGGAAAATGAAACTTGAATACCAACTAAAAAATATATATTAATAGTAATCTTCCAAATTAAAAAAACATGTACAAATGATGATTACATCTCTATCAAGAATAAAAATATGTGAATGATAATCATGTGCCATTTCTCTATGGCCTCCTCTTATGTTTTAGCCTCATGCATCGATAGATTTACATAACCTATAGTGCATGCTCCTATGGTAATAGTCGTATTGATAGTTAAGGGTCGTCAACCATCTATGCTCTTTCATGGCCTTGACCTCAACCTCTTGACCATGTCACCATAATCTTCCATGGCCAATTATAGGTGGTTGGATATGCTTATCCTCATGTGTCACTACCTCCTCAAAGATATCATCAATCAAGACATTGTTATCATCTTTAAGGTGTGGTGCTGGCTACATATTGGAGGTGAATGGCTCTGGTGGCATCTGAAATGGTGGTTCAAATAGATGATGCAAATTGCCAGCCACCTTAGAGGATACCGATATCTATACCAGATTATGTGGCTTTTGTTGTGTCTACGATGAGGATACATAGGATGATACTGATCTACAACTTCTAGTAAGTCCAAGTATTTGTCTTCTACCTTTGAATTCCACATGATGATACGGACATGTCTGAAGACACTGCGAAAAGCCACCAATGCTCATCAATCATGCCCAACAATATAGTACATGTTTGTTGAAACTCAAAGAAGGTAGATAGCTAAGCATATCAACCACTATGCATGTATATATATCCTCTTAAGCCCGTCGGCCTACATTTAAAGAAAGTTAAATTAGGAAATAAATAAATGTGCATGATTTTGATATTAGTGATATGATATACACAACTAGTCCTGGCACTACCTCAATAGGACTAATCTGCCATCTGGTCACATGATGATACTACTATATTTATGGAGAATGATTATCGAGTTGTTCCTAAGAAGGCTTTCCCATGATGATCCTTGCCACATTGTCCTTCTAAAGCTCAATGCGTGCGGCATGCTCATCTGGCTAATGAACATTAGGCTACCCTCTCAGATCAAACTCATATAGTCCATCATCCTACAAACAATTGACCAAATGGGCTGCTCTAACCTAAACTATTGCATTCTCTATTTAGCTGATGCCACTCTATGATATGAAAACATATCAAAGGGATGACAATAGTCTAAACACCCTATCCAGTGAAGAACAACCACATCATGGGTGTAGAGCTACCATATCATTTGCATATATCGAATATAATCCTATTATTCTTTACCTTGGCATTATAGTAGTATTATTTTAAAAATTGAAAATTATTAAATGATACCTGATCAGGGGTTTGTTGATCCAAATGATATCGATATTAGATGAGCACTCGTACATGGACACCTCAATGATGATCTTAGTAATTATCTAATTATAAAGAAGAAAAAATTAAGAAAACATCCTAAGCATTGACTTGTAACCTCCCAGGCATATAGAATTATAAAGATGTATCGGCATCCTAAGGGTCCAAGTAGCTGCATTCGTTATCTTGAGTATATACATAAAACCTCACCCTCATGCCACTATAAAGGGACATTGGTACCATGCCCATAGCTATAATAGGATTAATGCTGCAATGATGTCATATGCATTTAGGTCAGTGGCATAGCAAAGCTCTCGATATAGCCAAGCTAGACAAGTGCTACTCTAACTATAGTAACCTACTATCTAGAAATCCTCAGGGAAGGGGAGAAACATGAGGTGCACCCATAAAGAAGACTTGTTGCAAAATAAGATGCCTTCGATGAACTGTATGATGTAGGTACGAGCATGTCTTTGTATCATCACCTTGTAAGCATCATCAAGTGTGCCTTCGAAGTGCTCAGTCAACTAGCTGAGATGTAGAGGTGACCCTTTAATTACAGATGTAGGAAGTCTAATAATCAGGAGTTGCTCACACTCTTTTGACTAACTATATCTAAGACTCATAGTCACTGAGCAGCCATCTACGTGAAATCTAAGTTGAATGAATGGCAACATCCTTCATCATAATAATGCATTCATCCTATGGGAGATGAAATGTGTGTATCTCTAGCTGCCACCTCTCCACAAAATCTATAATGAGATGCTAATCTAGCTGTATGAAACCTAGTTGAGCTACTCAGTAAAATTCGACCTGATGCAGATAGGGTATAACTCATGAATCTAGACACTTGCCATGGACCACTAAGCTGGCACGTTGGTAGTAAAGGATGATTGATTCTTGAAAATTAAAACAACATTTTAATTAATAAATGATCTGTAACAAAATAAACATATGCATTGATACAAAACCTTACCTACCTAATCCAGACTACCTCGAAGCGGTGATATGGCTATACGCTCAGAAGTGATTGATCAATGGAACCTAGATCCATGTAAGAAGATGGTTAGGTCTCTTTAATTAATTTGTAAATTCATAGTAGCACATGAAACATGCATGATAACACACAATATCACATAGAGTGGAGTAACATAGCACTAATATCATTTAGTTCATTCAATTGGCATATGAAATGCAATATAAAATATGAGATACATGATAGCTCATGAAATAGAAAAAATCTAATGCAAAAATACATCTTTAACAATTCTCTTCACACCCCTTCTCTTGGCCTTCCTCTTCGGCCTATTTATCTCGTTATTATGGACAGACATGATAGTTGTGTCTTTTCTAATAATAGAGGCCACATCTTTATTTTGCACTACTCTCCTTCTAATTCATTTCATTGTAAATATGACCTAACTTTGGCTAACCTTTAGTTCGCACAAGTCTTTTATCAAAAAGCAAAGTTGAATAATTAGGCTCTTGCCAGTAATCTTGATGATCAATAGGTATAAAACATCCACTGTAATAAACACAAGCCACATGTAATCTATAGTGCATATCCACAAATTGGAAACAATCAAGGAAGATGAAAAGGCAAGCTACTACGGCATGTAAACAAAGGAATTTCATAATTTAAACTTTTCCACATGTGTAGCTATGCTCGCTAAGTCTCACAATGTGTTTATTACCTCCCCTATGTTTCAAACTATTATATATAGTTTCCACTTCAATTACTTTAGTAAGCCTATCAAATGAAATGATATAATATAGATTGGCCTTCTTTCCATGCTTTGCCATCTGTGTAGTTAGATACTTTATGTAAACACCTCCTTGCTCCATCAATGCTACAACATTTCTTCTACATTTGTTGAAGTACTCTATAAGATGGTAGAAAGTATGTTGCACTAAAGTAGTAATGGAAAGTCTTCGAGTTTCTTTAAGAACACCATTGATGTGCTCTAAGAAATTAATTATCATATGCTCATAACAATGGTTGTCATCATAAGCTTGGATCCATTAATGTTTAAAAATGGCATCAGACCACTTGGTTGCCTTCCAATTAAGCTCACGGATACCACACATTATGCATTTATTATAATAAAAAAAGAAAAAAAGAGCAATGACATTAGTGGTGGCATGGCATAAAAAAAAAGAGCGGCGACATCGCGGGAGAATCCCTCATGGAATGATTCTTTCGTTTCAAGATTTCAAGGCATGGAGCACATGTGCACGCATGATTTCTTATGAAGGGATAAGCATGCTCAAAATCTCTCATGGAACAATTCTTTCGTTTCAAGATTTCTAAGAAGAGATAAGCATACTTAGAATCCCTTCAGAACAATTCTTCGATTTCAAGATTTCAAAAGATTAGCATGCTCAGTTCTCATGGCGCCCTCCATGAGGGAATGAAATCTTTTAAGAGATCAAATCAAACCCTAACCTTCTAACCTAGTGCATTCTTTTGATCCTCTAAGAAAAATCTAACGAATAATGATCACCTCTAAAATCCATAAGGGAGCAAAATCTTTTAAGAGATCATCTCAAACCCCAACCTTCTAATCAAGCATGTTCTTTTGTTTCTCTAAGAAAAATCCAAAAGGATAATGATCGCTTCGAAAATCCGTAGACTTTTTTTCTCTTAAGATTATGCTCTTAGGATCACATCGAATATGTAATATCCTAAAATAGTCCCACATTGGATGGGAAAGAAAGTTTGAAGAGCTTATAACTTAAGTTCATCTACTACCAATAAATTTACACTCAAGTTTTTAAGGCCACGTAGATCCAACATATTAACAGGTTAATTGGACTAGCAGATAGGATTGGAGCATTACAAATGATATCAGAGCTTACTCGAGTATGCAAAAATCGGTGAGTATAAGGAAAGGGCTACTCATGAGATAGTGGACACCCCGCCATGGCATAGAGTCACCCTTGCAACACCAACGACCCCGCTCAAGGTAGATTCTAGCTAGTTTGTAGTGTGCGACGAGGATCACCTAACAAAAAGGAAAATTGTAATACCCAAAAATAGTCCTATATTGGATAGAAAAGAAAAGCTTGAAGAACTTATAACTCAAGTTTACTTGCTACTAATTAACTTATACTCAAATTTTTAAAGCCACGTGGATCTAGCTCATTAACAAGTTAATTGGACCAATAGGTGAGCTTGGGGTGTTACAAAACGTGCCTCCCACATTGGACTTTTTGTCTTTAAATAATACCACTCTCATGCTCGGAGGAGTCAATCCTCTCCTTAGAAACCATCCCCTCTAAAAAAAACCATAGAAACATTCTTGATCCCATACGCAAACTATTACCATTAGTCGGCTATCTTCTTCACCAAAGCTTCATCCTACCCTATTATAAGTATCTTACTCTCCTCAAAATCCAAATTAAATAAAACCTTGACTAAAGTCTCATATCCCCTAAAGTCCCTTTTGAACCTTGGTAGGATTGGAGGGAGGAAACCCAATCCTTGTGGGTTAGTCGTCTCCTAAGTCTTTTTTTGAAGGAGCTTCTCTATATCCAATCACTAATGAAGGGGATCATTCTCCACTCATTGGAGCGGCTCAAGCCCAAATCTAGAAGCAGTCCTTGATCCAAGCTCAGATCAAGTGGTGATCAAGTCATATCAAATACAAGTTAATTCAGATCGAGCCTAGATCAAGCCTGAGTTGAATCAAATCAAGCCAAATTGAGCCTAAATCTCTCGAATCAAGCCAAATCGAGTCACAACGAGCTTGAATCAAGCCAAAGAGGAGCCCTGCCCCTAAATTAAGCAAGATCGAGCCCAAATTAAACTAGATTAAATCAAGTCAATTGAGTTAGATCGAGCCCAAATCAAGCCCAATTGAGCTTAAATCTAGCTTAAGCTAGCTCAAAAGAGAGTTATACTCTCAAATCAAGTCAAAGGAGAGTCTTATTCTCAGATCGAGCCTAAATCAAGCTCAGATCAAGCCCAAGCTAGCTTAAAGGGAAGTTTTACTTGTAGATTAAGCCAAAGGAGAGCTTTACTCCTAAATCAAGCCAGATCAAGCCAAATCAAGTCGAGTTGAGCCAAAAAGGAGCCATGCTCCTTGATTGAGTCCAAATCAAAATAGATCAAACCAAATTAAGCCAGATCAAATCTGAGTCGAGTCAAAGAAGAGCCCTGCTCTTAGATCAAGCTCAAATCAAGCATGAGCTAACTCAAAGGAGAGTTCTACTCCCAAATCAAGTCAAAAAAAAGTCCTACTCATAAATCAAGTCAAAAGAAGAGTTCTACTCTTACGTCAAGCTAAATCGAGCCTAAATTGAGCTTAAATCAAGCACAATCTAGCTCAAAAGAGAGTCCTACTCCTAAATTAAGCCAAAAGGGAGTCGTATTCTTCGATTAAGCTAAAAGGGGAGCCTTTCTCCTATATTAACCCAGATCAAGTCTAGATCGAACCTAGATCAAGCATGAGCCAGCTTAAAGATGAGTTCTACTTACAGATCAAGCCAAATGAGAGTCCTACTACCAAATCAAGTCAAAAGAAAGTCTTACTCCCATATTAAGCCAGATTGAGCTAGATTAAGCTAGATCAAGCATGAGTTGAGCCAAAGGAGAGCTCTACTTTCAGATTGAGGCAAAGGGAAGCCTTGCTCCCAAATCGAGATAGATCGAGTCTATATCAAGCCAATTGAGCCAGATCAAACTTGAGTTAAGCTCAAAGGGGAGTCCTACTCCCAAATCAAGTCAAACGCAAGCTCTGCTCCTATATCAAGCCTAGATCAAATCAGATTGAGCCAATCGAGCCAAATCGAGTTTGAGTCAATTCAAAGGAGAGCCTTATTTCAAGATTAAGCCTGAGGGGGAGCCTTGCTTATAGGTCAAACCTAAGCCAACTTAAAAGGGAATCCTACTCCTAAATTGAACCAAAGGGAGTTCTACTCTTAAATTGAGCTTAAAGGAGAGTCTTACTCCCAAATCGAGCCTAATCGAGTTAAAGAAGAGCCCTGCTTACAGTTTGAGCTTGATTTGACCCAAAGAGGAGTCTTGCTCTCAACTAAAGCCTAACTCCACCCAAAGAGGAGACCTACTCCTAGCTCGAGCATCATTCGATCCAAAGAGAAGCCCTTCTCTCAACTAAAGTTTGACTTGACTTAAAGAGGAATTGTACTCTTAGCTCAATCCTAATTCGTTCTAAAGAAGGGCTTTTTCCTACTTCAAGCCTAACTTGATCCAAAAAGGAGACTTGGGAGCCTGACTTGACCCAAAGAAGAGCCCTACTCAACCCAAAGAGGAGCCCTACTCCTACTTCGAGCCTGACTCGATCCAAAGATGAGCCTTGCTCCTAGTTCGAGCTCGATCCAAGTTAGCCCAAAGGGGAGGTTTAGTCCCAATACAACCCTAAGTTGACCCAAAGAGGAGCCATGCCTTAGAGTCTTGCTTCATCAAAGACTTGAAGCCCTACTCAATCAAAAGTTAGAGACTTGCTCCATTAAAATCTTAAAGCCTTGATCCACTAAAAGTTTAGAACCTTGCTCTCTTGCCTAGTTGAGGCTAAAACTCAAAAGGGACAAATATGAAGGCAAAAAGGAGGACATGAAGAAGGACAAGCATATGATATTAAACCTAAGTCATAAAATATATATAATGATAATAATATCACCATAGACTTTGGAATCAAAAATTATAATAATAGTAATAATAATAAAATTTCTTTAAATATATCTGTACTATAAGGCTAACAAAGATTGTGATCCCTTAATCAGAATTTCCTAGTCTCTAAAATGGGAGTAATTAAAAATGGAAGCTTATGCCCATTGCAAATTCGGATCCCATCTCATCCAAAAGGAAGTCACCAATAAGAAGTCACAAAACTAGTACAAAAATACTTCTGCACCCTATATTATCTCAACCGAGGTGATCCCGCTGAGACGAAAGATCTACTTTTTGGATAAAAAGGGATACGGTGAGATTGAAATAAGTTAGAAGTGATACGAATCCCTATGCCGTAAACTAAAGGATCTTGAAATCGTGGATTTCCCATGTATCGTTTTAATTTTTTTTAATTCCACATCCTTTTGGACCAAAACATTAATTTAGCACCTTAAACCAACTTAAGAATCTAAATTTAATGTTAAAGCCATCTCTAAATTTTCTTTTTATCATATGTCACAGCTTAAATTGGGTATTTAAGATTTCAATCTATACATGGGTTGAACTCATTCAAGTCAAATTTGACCTACTCAATAATCGAGTTTGGTTCAAGGGGATCGAGCTAGGTACCTAAACTATACTACCATATTTAACTTGCACCTAAGAGAATTAAGCCTTATTAACAAAAGAGGATGGGTATGGAGCCATGTGGCCAAGCCAGAATATTACTTTTACGCGATCATTGGTATCAAACTTGCTTACTGAATTCAAACCTTAAATTTGACCTAATTATAGGTAATCGAATTTATCAATCGAGCCTAGGACTTTGAGATTGGCTTTATTGGCGTTAATTGGATATGTTGATTGAGCCTGAATATTAGATGTGATCCAATTGTAAAGATTTTGATCCAATTAGCGGTTGTGTGCTAATAATCAGACTAGATCATTTATTTGAATGGTTGCATTTGGCTCTCAGTTGAACCTAATTAGTGAATTAGCCCACTTTACGTTAAGTGAATCTTAATTGATGTTCGAGGTATCATAGACTATACCAGCTAGTCAAACTCATATGTTGATTTTGATTCAATGTGTAGCTAGATGGGCCAAATAGTTGAATTAGGGTGCTCGATTAAACTCGATGCCCAGACTGTAGGCCCTAATTGACACTTTTATCATGATTCAAATATGAAATTTTTCAGGTTGGTGCTCAAATCAACCAATTTCATAGTTTTTATAACATGATGCATCTGATGTCAGACTACAGGCTTTACATACTTAATTCATCATAGTCTAAATATGAAAACTTTTGAATTAGTGTTCAAATTAACCCATTTGATAATGATGTATCCTTCATCATAGTAATTTGCTGATGTTTTGAGGTAGTGACCAAAATTACCTCAAATACATACCTCCAACACCACCATGGCGCTTCACCACCCTGGACCATCACATTATATCTCCACTATATTCATCACCTTTCACCGCTCACCACTACCTCCACTAGCACTTTCACTGCCACCATACCTCTACCACCTATCACCACTATTACTTTTGTCCATTACCCACCACCATATCTTTACCACTCATCATCATTGCTACCACCATTATCACTATACTTCCACTATCCATCACTATGCTATCATACTTATATAACCTTCACCACCGCCATCATACCTATATAACTTCTACCACCGCTATTATACTTGTATAACTTCCACCATAACCATCCTTTTTCACTATCCATCATTATACCTTCACCATCAACTACCCTCCATAACTCTTTTTTTTTATTTTTTATGTTGAAAAATGATTTCTCATTTCAATAAGTGAACATGTTTTCCAATGAGAAAGGAAAATTGAAAATGGATAAAAAAAAGAATTGAAGATGAAAAACAGAAAACATTTTTCAGAACTGAACAAATTATTTTAAACCAATTGATTTTCTGCTTCTAATAAGATTCTTATTTCTTAAAAAAATAATATTAAATAAATATCTAAAAATAAATTTCTAGCTCCTATTAGTTTTCTAACTCATCTTGCAAGAGTTTTTGGAAGAAAAAAATATAAAAACTTGCTTAAAAATTTTTTAAAAAATCATCTTTAAATTATGAGCTGCGAAATGATATTTTCATAATTTTTTGAAAGTTTATTATAATTGATATATGTTTATTAAATTACTCATAAATTTTTCATTCCATTTCATTTGAAATGATGTAAGATGTATTGTAAAGATAACTCGATGTCAAATGTCAAAAAGTAACGAGACTTGTTACTAATTGTTACTATACTAATTCTTATGCAGCTTTATTGTTAACTGGGAAATGGGGTTGGAGTATTACATGACCATTTAAGGCAAAATAACCTAAATATTTGAAACCTCTTATAATGACTAAGTATGTGAAACAACTTATGATAATATGAGTATATGGACCACTTATAATAATCAGGATATATCAAATGTGATACACCAGCAGAAACTTCAGCTATTACTTCCATATAGATTTAAAAAAAAAAAAAAAATCCCTTCATTCTTGACAGTAATTAGTTAGGATTTCTGTTTTAGAATGACTAGCTAGAAATTAAATCTAGAATAAATGGCTGGTTTAGAATGTGCATCCTATAACTGAGGTATGAGATTTTAGAATGTGCATCCTATAATTGAGGTACGAGATTTCCAACCACACACACAAGTGCAGAATAATTAGTTAGGGTTTCTGTTTTAGAAATGACTTGGCTAGAAATTAAATCTGAAACAAATGGCTGACTTAAATTTTCATCCTCTAATTGAGGTATGAGATTTCCAGCCACACCTCCATGCAATTTAAAATGAACCCTACTTAGTTGTTAAGAAAAGCATAAAAAAGAAAACGAAACTTGTGCAAAACTAATGTTTTGAAATCCGGTCACATCTTATATGATAACTTTTGAACGTAAATGTTTATGATATAGCCGGTGGTTAAAGTCATTGTAAGCATGAGAAGATTGTTTCCAAATTTTTAAGAAGGCACAAATTAAAACGGCTTTTTTTTTTCCCTTGAGGTTGAGTTGGGGGTATAGGGACTGGGTTCAAGAGGGTAGAATACCAAATGCTACCATAAACTATTTTTTGATGGAAAGTGTCACCCCCCCAAGCTTTTATTGAAGCGAATATTATTTACAAAATAAAGACTGCTGTTGTGTTGCAAATACTACCATAAACTATACGGGGGGCGGAAGCAGCTGCTCTAACAACTGCTGTTGTGATGCAAAAGTGGATCAGAGACTGGTCCTAACCATGCTTACCACCAGCCCAAGCCTGAGATCCTATACCGTCCTAACCAAACTTGTCTCAACAATAAGAGGCCCAACTACTACCTAGCTAACCCTGAGATTCTAGTTTGGCCATGGTGCGATGAACTCTACCAAGGAATATTTTGCCTCCGCCCTCATCTTATATCGAATTTATTATGTTTTAGTCTCCATCCAAATGGTTTAATGCTTGAGCCTTGCTCTGTTTTTCGGCCAGACCAACCTTGCCTTGCACTGACACCCCATCTGATCTCAAGTGATAAAGAGAGTGCATCTTCCCCAAAACTGGACCGGAACCATCGTTGTAGGCTTAGCCCCGTCTGGTGAAGCTCTTAAAAGTACAATTTTTAAGATAGAGATCTCAGCAATAGAGTTTTTGAAATTCAAAATTAAAGAAAAAAAAATTATTTATTATTTAATTTTTAAAAGTACTATGAGATTTTAACATTTATTTGGTAATCAAATTAAATAAAAAAATTATTTTTAAAATAAAAATGATAAAAAACATTACATTATACTTTTAACTATTTAATCTATTAAAAATTATTATTAAAAATATTCTAATAATATTATAATATAATAATACCATATTATAAAACTATTAATTATATCATATTATAGTATTATAATATAGTATAAAAAATATAATAATATTCTAATATAATAATTATAATGTAAAATTATTATAATATATTATTTTACTATTATTTAATAATTATATTATAATATATTATTAAAATTATGATAATTATTATCTAATAATATAATATCACGTTATTGTTACATATAATTATAGTAATATTATAAAATTATAATATTACATAATGTAATAATATTATATTTATATACTATATTATAGTATTTTATAATATTATTATATTATCTTATTTTACACTATATAATATATTATAATTATAATATATTATAATAATATTAAAATATTATATTATATTATATTATTATAATATTAAATTTTATTGTTCTCGTTCAACAATTAGAGCTTTTAGTTGGAACTTTTTCGAGTAAAGCTTTTAATAGCTTTCGATGGAGGTAGAAAGTTTTTTTAAAAGTTTTATTAAATACTATAAAATTATCATTTTTAGTTCTGGCATGTTTATTTGTAGCTTTTATTTTTTTTATTTTTTTTTTTTTTGAGAGAGAGAGAGAGAGAGAGAGAGAGAGAGAGAGAGAGAGAGAGAGAGAGAGAGAGGAGAATTTTTGGTTTAAATCCCTTCCGTTTCCAAAGCCACGGTAAAGTGCTTTGGGGCTGCACCAGAACGATTGGGTCCGCGTCGCTCCAAGAATACCATTCTCCCATTGTCCATTCCCGTCCTCCAAAAAATAATATTGCCCATCTTTCCTCGAAACATAAAAAAATTGCCATCCTTGTTTGGTCACCTACCGATGCACCTCTCCGTAGGAGAATGGCCAAAATGATGGATCACTGTTTGTGGGTTACCCTATAGACGAAGGAAGCTATTGTCTTTTGTGCATTCTCATTCAACGTAGATGGCTTAATAAGTTGTGATCTCTAGTGTTGCTTCATGGGGGGCTTCATGGGGGGCAAGAAGATATGGCGTGACTGCTCGTTCCACTCCACAAGCAATAATAAAGTTGTCATTAAAGGTTCATTCGACTCCAAGGAATGCCTTTGTCAAACTTGCAAGCACGGGTAGCCTTTGGACTCCACCGTCATGGGAGGGAAGACTTGAAGGGTCATCTATTCTTTAATTGTTCCCTTTAACTTCTATCATTATAATATTTTTTACAAAACATTCTTTCTTATAATTTATTTATATTAGCTTCGTATTGTATAATATAAAAACACTTATGATTTGATTTTTTGATTCAATTGGTCAAAGAATTGATTAGGTGAAAGATATTTTATTAATACAAGTAAAGCGGATGAAAGAAAAGACGAAGAAAATTTTGTCAAAATAAAGTGGAAGAGTTTACATCTCTTTGTAGCCTTTAGTTATTCTCCTCGTTGAAGGTTTAGACTATATTCAAACTGATGAGGATAAAAAAAAAGAAAAAAGAAATATAAAAAAAAGAAAAGAGAAAGGAGAAAAAGAATAGCTGTCAAGGGATCCAAAAGAAGAGGGATTGAAGATTATTTATGAAGAAAAAATAGCTTCCAAAGGAAACTAAAATGACATCCTTTTGAATCATTTTAATTAATAATGTCATGAGGTAGAAAAGAATACTACAACATGAAGAATGAAGATCTCTCTACAAATACATACTTGTGAAGCTAATTGCACTACTAACGCAATATACTATATGATTTTACTTTTTGATAAGAAAATAATGATGCCAATCCAAGGAGGAAGAAATAAAAGTTTTCATCAGCTAGGAAGCATTATAAGAGGATATGTTGGCAAAATCTCTTCCGCAAGTCCGAAATGAATTGAAGATGGCTTGGGTTGATCCTCGAAAAGAAAGAATGTAGGGATATATAAAATAGACCATAGATGTATGCCCTAGGTGTATGATTCAAAGTTTATTGGCTATTCTTTAAATTGTAGACATTTTAACTTCTTATGGGAGAAGCAAACTAGCTTTAAGAAATGCAGAAAGCAAACTTAGCTCATAAAGAAAAAATGAACCATTTGCTTAAAATTTGTGAGGTCTCGGATGGCAACTCCTCATTTTAGCATCACATATTTTCTTAAAGGTAAAACTTAGATAGTCATATATTAAACATCTATACAATAAATAGGAGATAGAGTTGATTTGATTTATATCTAAAGAAATTGTTTGGTGCAACATATATAGGGATCCATATGAATTAAATTATAAATATACTGTATAAGCATGAGGATAATAAGGAGAAGACATACACATATTCATGCAACAAAACCTCTTTATATGTTTTAATAACGCCTCGTGTAGATTTTTTTTCTTTTTTCTTTTGAAAAGAATTGACATAAGATAATCAAATAATGTTGTTAAGTACCTAGACTGCTATGAAATTAACATTGCTATGATAGGAGGTAAACTACCTTTCATATTGTATTTGCATCCTCCCTTGCTTAATTAACAAGTGCTCTAAACTATAAAAGTAATTGAATAACAAGAAGGTGGGAATGAAGATGGGAGAAGCGGAGGCATCCCCCTGAAACCTCTCCCATCGAGCTTTTGGAGGAACATAGATTGGAGCATCATCTAGTTGGATGACTAGTTCATAGGTTCAAACCCTTGACACAGGGAAGGCTATTTTGATGGGTAATCCAGTCCAAGGAGAAGACAACCCTACGTTAGTGGTGGGGGATGATTCTTCAAAAGGTAAGAACTAGGAGGACTATCATTGCTCCTGATCTTCTGTTGCTGGAAGCAAAGGGCACACTCTAGGTTGGTGTAGGGTTTCTAATGTTGAAATTGAAAATCTAAGAAATCAATTCAAGAAGGTGATCAACTTTAAAGGTGATGCTGGGCAGCAAACAATATCAATATGCTTATTGGGAGGACTCTAGGATGAAGATTGAGCTTAGAGTTTCTTATCAAAGCTGCATAGGAAGAGTGGAAGCCATCATTTGGAATGGATATATTCCCCGTAGGTACTGATCACATGTATTTAAGTTCAACAATAAAGATGATTTGACTAAGGTCTCTACTAAAGGACCGTGGATCTTTGGTGAATAGGTTCTATCATTGGAGCCATGAAAACCTAATTTCAAACTATCCAAGACTCTAATAAAGCATGTTGCGGTGTGGGTATGATTGAAAGAACTACCAGTAGAATGGTAATCCAAAAGAAAAAATTTTAGATATAATAGCAGTGGCGGAGAAGCCTTTATGGCGAGATAATTGGTTTATGGCAAGATAATTGGATCGAGCAGCTTCAACTTTATGAGCTAATGATCTTAGCATTCTATGATGAATCCTTCCAATGTACCTTTGTGTAGGTATACTCCTAATGAAGAAGACTGAAAATTTCTTTAGGGCACTATTTCAAATAAAGAGATTATGGCTACTTTAAAATCCTTGGGTTCAGATAATATTAACTAGATGGTTTTTGACTAGTGTTTTTTCAAACATATTGGACTCTTATTTCTAATGATGTTTGCAAAGCTATAAGGAAATTTTTTGATACTGATCAGTTGCCTAAAGCATGAAAGGTGAGTGTCAGAATCCTATCACTCTAAGCGAGTTCGAGCCTAACAGCCTTTGCAATACTATATATAAAATCATTGCAAAAATTATCACATTGAGTATACCTAAGTTGATAACTGAGGAATAGTCAGCTTTTTTATTTAGCAAAAGTATCTTTGACAACATAATTCTTGCTCAAGAGGCCATCCATTCATTACATAGGACCCATGCTAATAGACCTCTAATGGCTATTAGACTGAACATGAAGAGAGCATATAATAGGGTCAACTGGGACATCTATCAAATGTGCTTTGACTTGTTAGGCTCAAGGCAACCCAAGAAAGGGGTGAATTGGGTTAATCAAAACAACTTAAACTCAAAAACTAAGCACTTAAAAATAAGTGAACAATTAAAAGCAAAGCACAAGTATAACAATTTAAAATTTAAACACAAAAGTCAAATACTAGTTGTAAGGGATTCAATATAAGAGCATTTGAAATTAATAACAAGAATCTAAAAGAGTAAATAAATAAATAAGGTACCAATATTTTTATAATGATTCGACACCCTTGCTTACATCTACTATCCAAAACTTTTTTTTAAGATTTTCACTATACCAATCCTCTTAAATGGGTGAGGATCAAACCCTTACACGCTTCTTTTATCCGGCTTAGGAAGAACCCTTACAATCTTTTTTTCAGGCTAAGGATGAACCCATTCTATTTTTTTCACGGGCTTAGAGGGAACCTCAAACTCCTCTATAAGAGAAGGAAGAAACAATACTCTCACAAGGAATGTAGATTTTTAATTGTAGTACTAAATTTAGAAAAGGAATGAATATGCACACTAGACTCACAAACCCCTTTTTACAAAGATTTTCTAATGATTGTCAACTCTTTTTTTTTAAAAAAAACCAACTCACAACTCCTCATTTTATAGGGCTTCCCAAATATGACCGTTGAAACTCAAGGGCAGCTCTAATGGTCAAATAAAAATATGACTATTGGAGCTGTCAAAGCTCAATGATCGACCGTTGGCTTAGGGCCGACCGATCGATTGACCGTTGGCTTAGGGCCGATCGGTCGATCGCCCACCTTAGGCCGATCAACCGCCTATTCTACAATGATCGACCACCAAGCTAGACAGAAACCTAATTTCGAGGCTTTTGTTTGGAATGGTTTAATCCAGTCGATTGTTTTGAGGTTCGATTGACCATACACAACTAGTTTTAGATTTTTATGATAATTTTATTTTAATTATTGATCTAAAACCTAATCTAATTAATTTTTAAGGGTTTTGAGCCTTTTACACTTATTCTCTAACCAAGTTTTACAATGGATCCTTAGGAAAAATAAAATCACAATTTGAAACCTTCCTCATATTTCTTGTGTCAGTTATTCTTTGAACTTGTCAATATCTTTTTCTGACTTCTAATTCTTATATGACTTGGGCTCATATTGTAATAGTTACATACCCGATAAGATGAACATTAGTTTTAGACTTTTATATTTGTCTATTATCATAAGTTCAAGTATTGCATTAGTCCTTTAGTTAATGTTTTTGTTATCATCAAAACATATATTATTGAATCCTTAGGTTTAACACGATTGTTTTATTTTTTAGATGGATTAACGATTGCATTAGATCAACATTTATGCAATTATAGTTAATGGGTTTCCCACTGAGTTCTTTCCCTTTTAGATGGGACTCAGGCAAGGATATCCTTTACCTCATACCTTTTCATTCTGTGTGCTGAGATGATGTCTCAAAGTCTCCATCTTGCAAGGGAAAGAGACTAGATTTCTGGCTACAAGCCAAAAAGAGTTGGACCCAGCCTTAGTCACCTTATTTTTGCTGATAATTGTTTACTATTCTCAAGAGCTAGATCTTATGATTGCTTGTTTCTAAAGAAGGTGATCAAGGACTATTGTCTTCAACCTAGGTAGGTAGTCAATTTGGATAAATCAATAGCACTATTTAGCCCAAAAACCCCAAACCATGTAGCAGTGGAACTTTCAAACCTGTTAGGAATAAAGAGAGTTGCAGCATTGAGCATGCATCTAGGAGTTCCTTTAAAAGATACTAGATTAAAGAAGGCTGATATTCAAATAATGAAGGACCGAATCTCTACAAGATTAGAGGCTTAGAAATTGAGGTCTTTATCTTTTGGGGGCGGATGTACACTTGTTACATCGTGTTATGTTCATTGCCCATTCATATCATCTCAAATATAATGGTTCTAAGAAGTTTTCTTCTATGGTTTGAGAGGATAGTCAGAGACTTTGTGTGGTCACCTCTAAGGATCCAGGTCCATCCATACTATTTCTTGGGAAAAAACTTGTAGGGATAAGAAAATTAGAGGTCTGGAGATTTTGAATTTATAACATTGGTGGACTACACTATTGTGTAAAGTGGCAGGTAGGATCACTATTCAGAGACATAGTTTTCTATCTCAAATGATATCAGCCAAATATTCTTTTCAGGGGATTTAGAGATGCTACAAACAACCCAGAAAATGCTCTACCATTTGGAAGGTGATTTATGGTGCTTCTCCCTATATAGCCGATCACTTCCTTTGGTCCATTGGAAATGGTCTTTCTATTGATGTGAGCTCTGACCCATAGTTATTGGAGTTCCTTTATGTAGGCAGCCTATTATGCTTAATGTGGACCACACTACAAAATTATCTTCAGTGAATGTCTTGTTGGACAGCAATGGTGGATGGAATATGAGCATACTTAACAGATGTTTCCCTGACTCTCTCTTATCTCAAATTCCGTTAGCTGGTCCAGATCATTCATAGTTGGGGGACTGAATATCATCAAAAGATTGGAGCGAAAGAAGTGCACAAACTTATTAATAACTCCTCTTCTGGAGACTCTAAGATCTATTTTAGTAGATTGTGGAGATTGCCTATTCATCAACATATCCGTTTTCTTCTTGTGGAAACACTTCAATGGTGGCCTTCCAACTTCATCCCTCTTGACCGGAAGATTGAGATATCTTAGCTCATTATGCCAACATTGTGGCAATCATATAGAGACTGTAAACCATTTATTCTTTCAACGTCAAAAATCTCAGAAGTACGGAGTAGTTTATTTGTTCTTCAGGATGTAAGATCTGTTTCTCAAGTCTACGTTTTTTTGATTGAGAGGGTTGTCTCTATGGATCATCTTTTTCTAGCTTCTATTGTGTTGCAAATTGGGAAAAGGGCAAAATAAAGTAATTTAGCAGCATAAGACATTAATCCTCCAATGATCATTCGTCAAGCCTCCCTATTATCTATGGAATTTCTGGAATCCACCAACATCAACTCTTCTTCTTCACCTAGTCTCTAGGATGGTTCTGGGTCCCCTATCTATGAGATCTTCTTCTCTTCGACTTGTTTCTTAACTGCCCTCTCACCCAGGTTACATTAAAATTAATTTTGATGATTTTGTCTATTCCAAATCAGCTGGTGCTGGATTTCTAATTAGAGATCCCATAAGATGGACAATGGTAATAAGCTCTATTCCACTTAACAGAGCTTCAATTCTCGCCATTGAGATCATAACTACATGGCATGGACTGATGCATGGGTTAAGATATATTACAGAGGTTACAAGATGGGAGAATTATGGTATTATTTTCAAGGAGATTTTGTAGTGACTATTTACAAGATGGTATCCTAAACCATAGGGCATCAAATCAAAAATTACTTCACTGGCTAACTTTCAATGTCAACATATTCTTTGAGAAGCCAAGTTATAGATTTTTTTATAAATTGGGGTAACTTTGTCATTTCAGCTGCTTATTGGTTTCAGGACTTTCCGGCTGAATTTTACATTATCACTGAAGCTTTGAGAGAAATCAGTTTTGTAAGACTTTAATTGTCTTTTTTTTACCCAAAAAAGATATAGCAGACAGAGCAAACTCATTTTGCACTGTTCTTTTGTCTCCAAAAAGTATTTATCATGTAGCAGTAAAGAGAGTGTTATAAATTATTGTTTCGATAAGATTATGTCATACTCTAAATTTAATCGCATATTGAATGGAAAAGAAAGTATTATATACTTATAACTCAAGTTCATTTGCTATCAATTAACTTCCACTCAAATTTTTGGGCTTTATGGTTTCGACCCGCTAACAAGTTAATTAGGCCAACGGGTCAATTTGAAGTGTTGCAAATGATATTAGAGCATATCCGAGTGTGCAAAAGTTGGTGGGCATAAGAAAAGAGCTATCCATGAGATAGTGGTAGAGTTCTCTCATGACGTGGAGCCACCCTTACAGCACCAATGATCCCAGACTCAAGGGTAGATTCTTGTTAGCTTGTAGCATGCGAAGGTAGATTCTTACTAGCTTGTGGCGTACGACATCCACAAGTGATAAGAATGCGTATTATAAGGGGGAAGATTGCGAAAGTATTATATGCTTATAATTCAAGTTCACCTGCTATCAATTAACTTTCACTCAAGTTTTTGGGCTATATGGTTTCGACCCGCTAATGAGTTAATTGCGCTAGTAGATGGGCTTGGGGTGTTACATATTGAAATAAAGAAAATCTTAATTTTCTTATATTAACATATACATGGTATGATAATGTTTATAGTATGGTATGCAAGGTTCAAATTCTTTCAATTTCCAATAAGGCAGAGGAGATAAAATTTGCAAGCAAAGGAGTCATGAAATAATTGATGTAGATAAGTAGCTATAAAAATTTACATATAATCTCTAACTTCATGATATATTTTTCTTTTGAAAAATTAATTTTAGAATATATTTTTCTAATTAATAATTTAAATGCCATATAACTATTTCTAAGCAAAGAAATGTTATCAATATTTGTTAATGGACATTATCCCTATATATAGACGTAACAAATTTTGTCATAATTAGCGATTTATTTGCTATTCCCGTACGAAGCCAATGAAGGATCCACATCCCTTCCATCCAACCCTTTGCTTGAGCTAAAGCCTTTCAATCATATTAGGAGTTATTTCGACAGGGAAAAGAATCTACAGGGAAAAGAATGAAATTATTTTAAAAGGTCAGAGCTCTAAAAGATGTACCATGAAACTCGGTTCCTATGTTTTGAAAAGTTGAAATTGTATAATGGATAAAATGGTTAAAAAAATTCTAGTTTTTCTGAGAAGGGCTAAAAATATATTAATTTTAATATTAAACAAACAAGACTTGAAATGATTTAGTTCCTTTTCAAAATATAAAAAATTGTTGTTCCTTAAAGGTAATGCAATGTGATCACTAATGATGAATACATGATCCACATTGCGCTAACCATAGTTTTACTCAATCAAACTTTGGAAAAAAGGAAACATCAGGAGCACTTGCTGCTTACTTGGGATTCCCATCACATCAGAAAATTCTTTTCTTTCTCCCACCATTTTAATATTGCTTCTTTTTTGCTGGAAAAAAGAGAGTTTCAAAGCGTGTTCCTTCCAAGGATGAGGTTCAAGGTTCCTTCCAACATCCCACATGATACAAAATTTAGAATGCCAGAGTCCAAAAGCCACTCTCACACCCACAAGTGGGACTGTGACCCATCATGATATTAAGATGCTTCCGTAAAGGGCTACCAGAAAACTTAAGTGGTACATAGTTGAAGAACATCATATGATTGAGACTTTAAAAACCAAATAAACCATTATTGCGCCCTAATTTTGTGGATATTTCACACTTTCATCAACTAATTAGGGATTTATCTTTCAACAACATTTGGATTCAGTAAAGGCTGCTGACTCCGTCAAAAATGGATGCCATTTTCCTAAGATGTTCTCACACGTAACCTTGCAGCTTGCCATTCTCTC
This sequence comes from Metroxylon sagu, assembly GCA_017589505.3. Taxonomy (NCBI): domain Eukaryota; kingdom Viridiplantae; phylum Streptophyta; class Magnoliopsida; order Arecales; family Arecaceae; genus Metroxylon; species Metroxylon sagu. The sequence goes on along the minus strand of JACVBY030000443.1, from coordinate 352,429 downwards.
ATCACAAAGAAAAGAAAGAAAGAAAAAAAAAAAGGAAAAAGAAAAATATTTTGAGTTTTTAATAATCAAGTTGCGAATTCACTAAAATTTTTTTGTTGAAGTAACAATCCTTTAGTGAATAACATCTGATGATAGAAAAAAGGGCATTGACAAATATTGGAGCAAATCCTCTCAAATAGAAAAAGATAAGCATTGTATGGAGCACAGATGCTTATTGATTAAGGATTAGCTCTGAGATACCTTGGAGAAACATGATTTATTCCATGTGATTGCCACAAACAACCTCAGTGGATTGAGTTTCTTTGTGTTGTTGAGTATATTAGACTCAAGCCCAGCTATTCAAAATAGCTTGGCTGATTTAATGGCCATTCAAAAGGACTAGCTGAATACGAAGCAATTAGTAATTTTGGATATCTTGCATCCTTATTTTGCCCAGGAAGCATGATGGAGCTCAGATCACCATGGAGAGGACTGGCAGGGGAGTTTAACAAGTGACATTTCGTGATGCCAAGCTTGATGATGACCAACCTATTAAAAGATCTCAAAGGATGGCTCTAGGTAAGACAGAGCTATCCCACAAACGGATGACAGCACTGATGACTGGTCTTGCTTGCATTGTTCTGACGAATGACTCTTCAGGTATAGCCATTAACAACTGGCACCTTGCAAGCCTCCTGACTGAAGAGCAATAAAAGAATCATGCATTAGGTTAACCTTATCTTTTTTTTCTGGCTGTTCTGTGTCACCAAAGCATTCCTCTGCGTAATTAAGGCCTTGGTTTTTTTGACACAGAAGAATACATGTGTAATTTGACTTGCTAATTTCTATCCCAACAAGTAAAACAATAGGCCTTGGGCTGTGAGCGAAACCATCAAATCCCACCGCCAGGTTGTTGTTTGTATTGTGGTGTGGTCCATCTTCGCCGCCACCGCTTGGAAGCGACCTGCCCCCTCGCAAGGCAAGAGAGAGAGGAAGGGGAGAGGCTAGCGAACAATCCCCCACCACCATCACCACCGCCACCACCAGACGACCAATTTCCTTTCCTGACTTCTTCCACTCAATCAATTAAACCACCATAGCCAACAAATAAGCAATGCTAGTACCAAACAAAACGGCAAGAAGCACACTCAGGGAAGAAAAAAAAAAAAAAAAAAAAAATCCTTCTCCAAAACGCAATAATTGCACCTTTCGACGTCCCCTTCTACTCCTGCAAACCCTCTCCAACTCCCACACGCAACCCTTTTGACCAGAAAAAAAAATAATAGAAGGATGGGGTGAGGGAGATAGGGAAAGGCTGAAACAGGGGGAAAGAAGACAAAATATCGTATTTATTAAAGAGGAAAAAATCGGCCGCATTCTTGGCTTGAGATATCTCAACTCAAAGACTCTTCCACCACGCTGCAAGTGGAATCTGACAGCTCTTCATTGCCTCTTAATTCCTCTGGTTTTATTTATTTATTTATTTATATAACAATTTAGCGAACGAAAAGGTTTCCCCCCTCACTACGGCAGCCAAGGCCGTCTAATGTCAAAGGCCAAACTTGCCCGCGCTGTTCACGGCGCTGGGGTGCATTGTCGCTGTCGCCCCTGGGTCCCTCTTCAGAATTGTAGGGAGGTTCTCTCCATGAAGACGAGCACAACGCTCGCTGCTCGCATCAAAGAGCGGGACCAAATTTATGCACCAGAAAAAAAAGAACTCCATCAAAATTAAAGTTGAAGATGCGTCTTGGAGCCCTATCTTACAGCACTAACCTCAAAGATAGTATCTTACTTAAGCAAAGGCCACTAAGTCATTTATAAAATATTATAAATAATATGAAGCTATTCCATAAAGGAGCTTTGGGCAGGAATTTAGGATTACAAAGATAAAATTTAGAATATTAAATAATTAATAAAATTTATTATCATATCTATTTTTATCATATTTAATTTATATAAAAGTTATATAAATTTTTATAATCTTAAAAGTACGTTCGTCTTTTCATATGTAGCACTGTTTCTTTCTTTTTCTTATCCCACCTTATATTATCATCTAATAGAGCTTGACAACCCTCTAACTCTAATTAGAAAGTTAGAATTGAATTAAAATAAAAATGAAGACCGGACTATAAAATAAATCAGTTTGTAGACCCATATACCCATATATATACGTAATTAAATTAAGATAAATCTAGTCTAATACATTTTGAATTATGCATTTTATTTGAGCTTATATCAATCATTTAATCTGAGCCATATTTAATCTATTTTTATAAAATATAAAAGTACGTAATCAATGATAATTCACATTAAATTTAAAATCTTACATTATGTTGATGTTTAAACATTGGCTATATATAATATCCACTTATATGATAGTCATGACTTTGTGGAGCAACACTAAAAAAAAGTAGAAAAGTGTAATATTGATGAAATTTAATACCAAGACATACACTTAAAAATCTAGCTAGCTTTAGTTTCTACAAGTAAAATGCTATTTGGTTTTGTTAAATTTTTATTAATTGTTAGATAACTTGTTTATTTGCTTTTACTTTTAATAATGTTTCTAGGTTGCTCCAATAAAGAATATGTTTAATACTTTTAAATTTCTCTTGCCGACTTATGAAATCTTATTTATTATGCATTCACATCAATATGGGGTTACAAGATACGTTCCTCTCACCTCTCTCTCTCTCTCTTCTTTTCTTTTTTTTTTTTTTTCTTTTCTTTTTAAAATGCTTTTAAAAATAAGTTATATTGGTTGGATATAAGCTAGTAGATTTTTGATAGAAGCGCTGATTGCAACATGCAACAGCAATGGTAGGCCCTTGATAGAGTAGGAATCCTAAAATTTCTAAGACTTTGCTCTCTGTCACTCAATAACATGCAGGAAAATGCAAAGAAAAAGGTTGCTACGGCAAGTACGTAACCGAAGAATATTGTTAATCAAATTGTCTCTTAAATTCCCAAACTCCTCAAGGGTGTTCTTGTCTTTTAAAATTCTCTATCGGCCTCAATTTTTTCCCCTCCTCGTACGCCACCGATAAAATAAAAGTAAAAGCAATATCGAGGAAAATCTCTGAGGGCATCCCCTGGAAGGCGGCACATTTGTCATATTCGCACTGCCTGTCGTTCTGGAAGCAAGCGGGTCCGGAGCCCATCTCGGTGCAAATTGGAATCGCCACCGCACTATGTGTATCATAAAATTACCACATTACCCCTATAAAGAAAATATAAAGTCATCATATATTACCACACACTGGCAAGTTTTATCTACTAAATCTTTATGCAACCCCTAGATCTACCATTAGCATTACTCTTTACAAGCCACGCCATTCAATTTTACATGATACCATGTCTGCAATATAAATAATAAGAATAGACCTTGAGGGGATCCAAAGTACTATATAATTTGCTCTTTCGAAGTAATGGCCGTAAAAGATGTGCAATTTGTTCTTCTTTTTAAGTAGAGAGAGCAAACCTTAAGGTTCTGTTTATGTGATTAGTGGTAAAGCTTAAAGGCATTTTCGTCATCACAAGTACAAGGGAGCGGTTGATGCTGTCCAGCTGTAAGCATGTCGTCATCTGACCCCATCCATACGGGAGGGTACTCCGTTTTCGAATGACCAAAACTACCCTCCAAGTCCGGTTGGGAAAACTCCTGGCGAGCCGCAGCTAAGCGTGGTCCCTTGAATATTACAAAATTGAAGGCCATTTAAGTCAATAAAAATTCCCTATTTCCGTTTCCCTTTCGTCACGGGAAACGGATTTCCTAGCTCAGCAGAGCTGCATGCCTCCGCCGTCGGGCAGAGGGTAAGTCACATTTTTGTCGTTTCTCCCCGGCTTTGAGCAACTTTTACTTAAAAAAGGTTCTCCTGCTGTCCTTACGAATAAAAAATAATATTTTATTCCCTTTTATTTTATGTTTTTCCCTATCGCCACACATTTGTTAAAATGCGTCAAAGGGCTTGAGTCTGGTTCACGCCACAGCGATCGTCGCCTTCTCCCGCAACCATGCTATAAAGCCGCCTTCGCTTTTCTCATTCAGAAACCAAAATCCACCTCCCCTCCTTTCTGCTCCCCCCTCCTCCTTCCTTCCTCTCTCTCTCTCTCTCTCTCTCTCTCTCTCTCTCTCTTTCTTTCTCTCTCTCTCTCTCTCTTTGTCGCTCTCTCTTCCTAGGATTTTAGACAAGAAAAAAAAAAAAAAAAGGAACATGAGTGCTATTAGTCTCACCCCATTTCGAATTGGACTCAATAGCGTTCGAAACTGCTTGTAACTTCCAAGAACAAGTGAAGCAGAGGTGCGTGGGGGTTGGCTTTGGTCATGGACAAGCCAAGTTTTATGAGGCATGGAGTAGTGTGGCTGCCTCCTGGATTTAGATTCCACCCCACTGATGAAGAGCTTGTTGTCCAGTACCTCAAGAGGAAGGTCTTCTCCTGTCCGTTGCCGGCTTCCATCATCCCGGAGATCGATCTCGGCAAATACAATCCTTGGAACTTGCCTGGTTGGTAGTACTATTTTTTCATCTTTATGCATAGGATTTTGATGCATAAAACATTTGTAAAACAAGCTCAACTTTATCATCATGTTGAAAGTCTTTTCAGAATCAATTTAGTTAGCTGTTGAACATGCAGCGTTTTTTTTTTTTTTTTTTTTCTTTTTTAAAGCTCTTGAATGTAATGATGGAGAAGGTGATTGCAGTTCTGAGTGGAAATTGAACATGGTTGTTCTTTCCCTTCCTGATGTTTAGGTGGGTGTGAGCAAGAGAGATATCTTTTCTACCTTAGAGAAGCCAAGTATGCGAATGGAAATCGATTGAACCGGGCGACAGGCTGCGGTTACTGGAAGGCCACGGGGAAGGACAGGGTGGTCGTAGCTTCGACGAGCAACCAGGTGGTGGGGATGAAGAAGGTGTTGGTCTTTTATCATGGAAAAGCCCCAGGAGGGTCTAGGACTGATTGGATCATGCATGAGTATCGCCTTGCTGGCCCCGAGAACAGAGTTTGCGCCTTCCCCCGAAGAAAAAACTCCACCCATGTAAGCTTCTAATCCTATCTCCGTCCTCTTCTTCAATTTGGCATGAGAATTCCCACAAAAAGATCCCAAGTTACCATGCTGTAGAGAAGAATTTTAGCCTCTCTTAACTTTAGACCCCAACTGATATGTGCTCAAAAATCAGCAAGCAGCTTCTTTGGGTGCGAATCCTTTTGATAGCGGTTTGCTTTCAAGCTATCACACCCTCAAAACAAGAGCTTGCAATCATCTATTTCCCCTCCTTTGAATTCTCTTGGTAAAACTACCATGATATTTTTGCCGTATGAAGTCTATTAGGTTGGCAATAGTTTTAACCAAGTAGTTTGAGTATTTTATTTCGTCTAGTTCCCTGGCACGATGAAAGACACTAATTAATACTATGAATGTCTAAGAGGTGAGAAGAAGAAGAAACTTAATATCTGCAAGAAGACAAGTAATCAGTTAAACAATCATACTAAATTGTGCAATGATTTTATGCAGTGTTCCATGGTTCCTGACAAAGATTGGGTGCTCTGTCGCATTTTTAAAAAGAAAAGAGCGAACAAGATGGATGCTGAGGTCGAAGAATGCCATGAAGAGAGCCCAATTAGAAAAAGTGGCACGGGGTTCATTGATTTCATGGGGCTGCGAGATGGCCATCCACGGCCTTCCCCGCCCTCTTCATCAGAGTCAAGCTGCGTCACCGAGCTTTCCGATGGATCTAGCAATGGAGATGAAACTATGGGCAGCAACAGTCAGGCACCTCCTTAAGAGAGGCTTTGAGCTCTTTCGCTTCATGTATCAAAATCAAGAGCTTTTTTTTTTTTTTTTTTCCCTAATCGGAAATCCCGAATGAATTACCGTAGGAAATCTCTACCTCTTCGTCTCTTGTAAGTGTTCTTTTTTTAACAACCTAGATATAAGAGGTCTTTGTGGAGCATCAGAGATCATTGCTAATGTGGAAGAGATGTTTTACTTTGATGAAACTCAATGTTTTGATCGGTTCTTATCATCCTTCATTGGGTAATTTTGATAGCTGAGATTTGACAGTATTTTTCGCGGAGGTCTAATTACCTCCCATAATATAAATGAGTAAAAAGGTGAGGGAAATAAATGAAGATTACTGCAGATTACAGTTGGTGCTCGGTGCAGAGGGGTAAAAGTACTAGAAGGTAAATGGTTTTTATGGGCAGAGAAGAGGATCCAATGCTGTAAAAAGAGAGGAAGGAAAGGAGAGCAAGGAAGAGGACGCATATAACCATGTGGGTGGTGAGAGAGATGCTTTTGGCTTTTAGGGCCAGCTGAGAAAATGAGAGGACCGAGGGAAGGGGAGCCGGTCAAAAGGCATCTGGGTCCCTTAAACGCCCATTTAAGCCAAAGAATCTTTGCACCAGATCTCGTTTTGACTAGAGAGGAGGAAATCAAATCAGAATAAGACCCAAGACTTTGATGTGCTTATTTGCTAACCTGGGGCACTGACTTGGTCAAATGGGGCATACTCCGTGGCTGAACAAACCTTGCAATTAACTCATTCAAAGACTGTTAAATGGCTTCTAAGCAGATCTAAAAAGGAGTCATATCAAAAAAATCTGAACTCATAAAGAAGTGTTTGGCAGTAACTAATATAACCAGACTAGAGCAAGCTTGGTAGATTAATTTAAGCTGAAACTATAAAAACTATCCCATCCAATTCCATTGTCAATTTAAGCTGCTAGATGCTGCTTCCCACACCAAATGAATGCCTCGAATGAAAAATAAACTTTCTATAGTATCAATTAGAATGTTATTCTAGTCTGAAATTTGCTCTAAACACGCACTCTTCTTAACACCTTAAAGAATTACTCCTCCATAATCACAAATAAAAGTGCCATTATTAATAATAATAAAACAAAAACTTTCGGCCTAACCTTTTTCAGGTTGCTTGGAGCACTAAACATCCAAAAGTAGTCCATTTATTAAACAATTTTCAAGATTTATGATGTTATGACTGGTTTGACAACTTGGTTAATCCGGCTAATACTTAGGTGGACCACTTCTGATGAACTTTGTCTGCCCCAACGATCCAAAAGTTTGGAATAGTCAGTGATCAGGACATCGCAGAATACTCTGACAAGAGAACAGGACTCATGCGGACAAATTGAATAGAAAGTTGAAGCGCATTCCAGACCCTTGATATTATCTTAATAAAACTAATCAATAAATATTATCTTCATTTCACTCATCACTATTAGTTCCTATCTAAGGCCATATAGTACCTTATGCAATTGTGCCCAAATGAATATTACATTATGATTGATATTTTTCTGTATCTAAATGAATACTTAATGCTCAATCTTCATAATAACGATTGTTAGGATTGTTTGCAGTTCTTAATAATTTTTAGTTACGATCATTTCTGTGGAATAACCCATTTATTGAAATCTTGATTTGAATAAAGTCAAAAAAAAAAAAAAAAAAAGAAGATTTCCTTTAACATGGGATCATGGAAATCACATCTCAAACTAGCAGAGCACAGGCTGGTGGAAGATGTTTTCATACTGGATGGGAACAGTCAAGTGCGGTGGAATGCTTAGCATGAAAGGCAAAGTGGGTTAGCAGCAGCTTTGAAACCTAATGCGTGTGATTATTTCAAGGAGAGATAGCAAAGGGCTCCAATTACGGACAGCATTAGCTACCGAATTTGCAAATTTAATAGGAGAGAACGGTTGCCACACTCGAGTAATAAATTCTTTTACAGAGTATTGCACTGTGGAGGGTGGAACTGCTCCGTGATGGGTATCAATGAATATTTGGTTGGTTCTCTGCCAAGGAACAACCTAATCAGCGTGTAGGGTAATCGAAATAAATAACAATGTTCCAAATTTGTAACAGGTAGAGGCACATGGGAGACTGATGTGACTATTCTTTTCAGAAATATGCCATGTACATATATGGCAAAGGCATCTCTCAGCTTCAAGCAAAAACTTGCATAATATCAATGAAAATTTTAGATTCAAATAATTCAAGAGGCATTGGTAAAGGAAGAAGATGTTATGAATTCCGATGACAGATATGAGAGGGAGGGTCATTTTTACAGTAATGGCATTTTAAAACGTAAAAGCAGGGTAACTTTTAGCCATCATCACTCCTCTCTTCTTCTTCTTCTTCTTCTTCTGTTTTCCTCCTCAAAGAAGAAGAAGAAGAAGAAGAAGCCAACAATATTGATATATCTAGTTTGCACCTAGCTTGGCTATGACAAGCGCAAACAAAGCACAATGTACCATCTGAATAGGAAATTCATATTGCCCATCATATCTGCAATATAAAATAATCATGAATAAAAATCAAATATTTTGAGGACTTTTATACATTAGTTTCTTTATAGCATGATGATCCAGATTTATCCCCATAAAGTTGGATGGATAATTACGATCAGAAGTGTTTTTGTTGTTTACATGGCATTTTAATGACATACCATGCATTCTGGCATCAGAGCAAAACTGAGTCATGGCTTAAGATTATTATAATAATGGACGGTGTTATAAAACTGCATGTTAGGTTATAAATTTGTAATTCATAGGCAGTAGGCATGTGGAAGGTTCAGAAACGTACAAGACTATCAATATCATGATACAATTTATCAAGTTTAAAATAACATTAAAAGCACAGATGTTGAAAGTGGTGGGGTAAGCATGTCTCGGAAATTATAATACGCCCCCAAAACATAGCATAGATGAGAACAAGAGGAAAACAGCAGATAAAATATAGTCAAAGGATCAGCTTAGCAAAACATGTTGGCATCACAAAACTACCAAAGGTTTTGATGACATAAAATATTATTTTAATGTTACGTGCTAGCCATGGTTTGCTCCCCAAAAAGAGCTGCCAACCAAAGTTCCTTGTGAGAGTGGCTTTGGGATCATCATCCAGCAAGAGAGCTTGGAGTGTTCGTTCACGACACCACCTATGCTTCTTTTCCATTGCCATTTCAATGAAAGCTCCCCTGTGCCCCCTCTTTGACCCCTTCCATGGGTCTTTATAGGCGTGGTAGACGAAGCCCAACAACCTGATAACGCGACCAATTATATATGAGCAAGATAATCTCTTATTACAGTAGGCATAGGTTTGTCAAATTGAAACATGATAATTCCATATTGAAATATACATATGGACATGCATAAATGAATGAAATAAATTGATAATTCAATATCTAAACATGCATACGTACATACATAAATAAATACAAATGCTGGATAATGGTGCATATAATTGAATAATAACGCCAATTAGTTAGGTTCATGTTTAATTCCCCTGCTGAAAATTAATAAGGTTCCGTTTTGGATCTTGCATGAATCCGATCCATTTACGCCCGACAAGAGTGGGGCATTGGATTGCTGACTTGCTTCTTGTCGTCATCTAGGGACCTGCCGGCATGGTAGACCATGCACAAGTTTAAGCTTCGAGATGTTTGACCAACCACCACCTGCTGAGGGAATTTGAGCGGAACAAGAAAGCTAGACATGATGCATGTATTTTAAATCTAGCTGAGAGTTGAATGGATGGCTGTTTGATCATTGAAAGGACAGTGGGGACTGTAGGCAGTTGGAATCGTGTGGTCGCCCAGCATGTGTACACCACATGAAGATGTCCTGCCATGCAATCGAAGAGACAAGGAAAAAGTTGGGGAGGAGAAACTTGTCTGGGACTCAACCTGCTGTGATTACTAATTGGAACCAAACAGACAAAGAATTTATTTCCATATTTATTCGAAATGCTTTAATGCAATTTTGTCATCTGTCTCTCCCTAAAAATAATTTGAGATAATAACCAGTATATTAAAGGAACAATAAGGTTCAATTTTTTTAAAAAAAAAAAATCTAAACATCACATGATGTCATGCTTCACAAATACCTATGATTTAGTTTATGTCATGGGCTATATCTAGAGGACATTTGTTGTGGGGATATCATTTAGTTTAACTCAACTAGATTTCAATCTCAAACCAGTTAGGGTCTGGTTACATAAATCCTTTTATTACTTTTTGCTTGATTTATGATCATATTTTTTAAAAATGTTGAGATATTAAGTTCTTCATTAGTGCTTCATTTTATTTGATCTTCTACTCATCTCTATCACTTTTCTTATCTTTTACATCCATCAAATTATCCCTTTATACATATGTATCATTCATCCTATATTTCATATTTTTAAATTATCTAAGTTATCATTTTTTTAATTTGTCTTTAGTTGGTACTACATCTATCTTTTTACGAATGAATCTATTTTGTATTCAATCTTCTTATATATTACTATATATTCATCTCAATATTCTTAGTTTATATATGCTTATCTTATGTGTATGTTATTTTCTAGCTATCTAACATTTTGTACTATAAAGTATAGCTAATCGTATGCTATTTTATAAAATTTTTCTTTCAACTTCATAGCTAGTCATATGCTGGCCATATGTTACACTTATTTATTCCATCTAATATACTTTAATTTGATGAACAACTTGTTCAATCTTTTCTTTTTTTATAAATAATCGACTCTAAATACCAAAAATAACCATTCTTAGAGACTATGATTCTTAATTTTTGTTATACTTTTATCTTAATTTCTAATTTTACTAAAACTATATTTTATGTATTTTATTTTGGTCCTAGTTAACCTAAAATCCTTGGATTCTAAACATGTCCCAATAATTTAAAGTTACAACTAAGTGTAACTTTAATTTCATTTATCAAGACTATATCTGTCACGCCTCAGAATTGAAGCTTGGTCCAAGGTGATCGTGACACTGCTGCACATCCTTAGAGTAGAACCTTGAGAGGATGTAAGGCCTATTTATCCTCAACATCCACATACTCAAATGTAACATTGAATGAAATAACAATCCATTATCTCAAATGTGTAAAAGTGTTATAAACTAAAGATCATGTAATCCATCATCATCAATAGTATGAACATGTCTATACACTATCAATATGTAATCAAACTAACTACACCATGTCTCTCTCCACTAACCCAAGATTTGGCACAGTGTCGAACTCCTCAATCTCTGAAAAGATATAGTAATTTTGTTATGAACTAACAGCCTAGTAAAAGAATTCTTACACATACAGATATAGATATGCAATAAAATAAATATCTACATAATACAAAAATAATGTATCCAACAAAATAAATCATGCAGTGATCACCATGCCATAAAACCATATGTTAAATAAAAAAGAAATCTTTTATTAGCTTTTATCTTTTTGCAATATTGGAATACACCACTTCGATGTCATATCAGAAATCACAATAGTAATACTGGTGAATCAACCTTACTGGTATACTAATACTCCTCACATACTAGCAAATCAGTCATACTAGTATCAAAGGTACGTTGAAGATACATACTAGCATCACCTTAGCCAGTATTGTATGTGTATAAACCTAATCTGGCAACTATCTCACGCCCAAGTTGGTTCTCACACTAGTGCCACATGTCACAAACCTAAACTATAACCAATACTAGTTTTACATCAGTCTTAAACCAACCCTAGGTCTTGCCCTTGATGCCATGTGTTTAAGCTATACTCAGCCAAAGTTAGCTCGAACTAGTGCCACGTATCAACAGCCTATGTGTGACAGGTATCATAAACCAAGTTAGGCAATCACCTTACTGGCTCTACATCAGGCTTAAATCAGCCTCTACATCAGGCTTAAACTAGCCATAGGCCCTACCCCCGATGCCACCACATCACCTCTTAGTGATTAGTCTACATGTCATTCTCCTCTAACATCACTACCTTTAATATTCTTATATGCAAATCAGTTTTCGAATCCACAATAATCAACACCATAAACCATGCTAGCGTAATAGATAATATGCCATAACTGCATATGATCTCTATATATCATAGCTGAACATATATCATATACATACATAATCAAAACATACCAATAAAACAATCCGTATAAAACCATGATGCATGTTGTCAAAATATATGCAGGTACATCACATATAAGTCAGTGCAAGGACTCATAATCCACCACAATCCTCTAGCATGAATCTCAATCATCATTCTGTATCATCAATCCTTCTCAATCTCCAAACAAGCAGTCACCTACAATGACTAATCTTAAATTCAACATTTATTACCCAATTAATCCTCAATTTAGTTAGATCACACTGTTAGGATTGAATCTAGATGCTACCCTAGCTTAATTAGATCAAATAGAAACAATTTAGGGTCCAATTTAGATCATGTGCTAATCAATTAGGGTTAGTTCTAGGCTTAGATCAACTTAATTAGGATCTAATTAGATCAATTGGGTTCAGAATCAAATGAAATAGGCTCAGATCAGGGCCTTAATGAATTGAACTGGGTCTTTATCAATTGGACCGAACCAGTTCACTATGTTGAACCATCTCTTGAACAGTAAAGGAATACTATTCATCTTGCTTGATTGCTAGCTTCCTTGGACTAAACCAGATCTTTCTCTAGTCGGAGATTTTATGGTGATAGCCAAGCTCAGCATCGGCTGGCCTCTAAGGAGAGATCTATGTCTGGTTAAGGACTCCATTATATAGAATCAACAGTACAGGAAATCAGCTTACCTAAAGCTGGCATTGATTGCTGGAGATGGGAAAGGTGAACGACCTTCGAGCGGTGTCTAGGTGCTGTCCAAGGATGGACGACATCTTCGGTGGAGTTCCTGGATAAAATATTAAGAAAAACCAAGAATAAATTATGGTTTCGATTAACTAAAATAGGGGGTTGAATACTTAGTTACTCAAGTGATCCCGATCGATTGCCGATACCAGGTGAAGATGGTGAATACTAGGGTAGCCATTGAAATGGCAATGATCAGACGTATTGTCGTAGATCTCCACTTAAAGGCGATGACTATGGTTGGGTTTTGCCTTCCTCTTGGCAATGCCTCAGCCTGGCACAAGAGCGAAAGGAGGAGGGAGGAAGGAAGAAGAAGGTGAGGAAGAAGAGAGAGAGATGGGCCAGTTCTGATGGAGGCTTCGGTCAAACTCAGGGTGCTATAGTGGAGCGAGGAGAAGAGGTTTAGCCTAGTAATAGGCCAAGTGGTGGTGGAGCTCCATGGTGGATCAATGGCGATGCCAAATGCAACAAGACTTCCTCTAGCTCAAGGGCAAAAGGAGGAGAAGAAAGAAAGGAGAGAAGAAGAAGGAGGAGAGTGTGGAACCTAAGAGATCAATAATATATGTTTTGATGATGATAAGATATTGATTGATGGACTAATGCAATATTTGAATTTGTAATGATAGATAGATACAAGGGTCGATTTGAGCTAATACTTGAGCAAAATTTTATTCGATAAATACTTGATTAGCAAGGAACTCAAGCAATATATAAGAAATCTAAGTTGGATAAGAACAATGAAAGATCAAATATCAATTGGCTCAAGAATATCCAAGAAGAAGGCTTCATCTTGTAGTCTTTATTTTTCTAAGGATATTCATTGTAAAACTTGGTTAGAAAGGAGTTGCACATGGCTCAAGAATCATCAAAAATTAATTAAATTAGTTTTAGATTTAAAATAATATAAAAATTAATTTAAAAATTTAAAACATAGTGTGAGCAGTCGACTAGAGCAAGTCCATAGTCAACTGGAGGATGCATGTCAAAATAGCCAGATAGATACGAGGGTCGATTCGAGCCAATACTTAAGCAAAATTTTATTCGACAAGTACTTAATTTACAAGGAACTCAAGCAATATGTAAGAAGTTCAAGTTGGAGAAGAACAATGGAAAATTAAATATCAATCGGCTCAAGAATATCCAAGGAGAAGGCTTCATCTTATAATCTTTATTTTTCTAAGAATATTCATTGTAAAACTTGGTTAGAGAGGAGTTGCACAAGGCTCAAGAATCATTAAAAATTAATTAAATTTATTTTAGATTTAAAATAATATAAAAATCTAAAACATAGTATGAACAGTTAATCAAAGTGAGTCCACAGTCTGCTGGAGTATGCATGTCAAAATAGCCATTTTCTGCCTTATGACGGTCAACCTGCATACCATAGAGCGGTCGACCGGCATGCTACATAGTGATCGATCATCATACTGTATAGCGGTCGATCACAAGGCTTTTGACAAACATAATGGCTAGTTTTCAGCCAACTGTTCGGATATGGTTTTGCGTCTCAATGACTAGTTTTTCAAGCCTTATAAATTTAGAGGCTTTAACACTTGTTTTGGCAATGCATTATTAGGATTTGAATCAAGTGAAAAATCATTAAAAGAGCCTTGTAGAATTATAGTTCTTGAGTCTTAAATGCATAATCTCTCTTTCCTAAGTTTAGAGCTTTATTCGTGGATCCACACTTTTGGGAGTGCTTATTTTTCTTTTGTTCAAAAGAGTGTAGGGTTATTTAGCCTGTAAGAAAGGAGAGAGTCGGTTTATCTTGAGCTCAAAAGAAGGATTATAAGGGTTTCTCTTAAGCCCAGTAAAAAATGTGTGTAAGGGTTTGATCCTCATCAGATTAAAAGGATTGGTACAGTGAAAATCCAAAAAAGGGTCTTCGGTATTGGATGCAGGCAAGGAGTGTCAAACCACTCTAAAATTCTTACGCCTTATTTACTTCTTGCATATTTATATTTCTTACAATTACTATTACTTGTTCTTATATTGCATTCGTTGCTTAGCCTAAGTTTGATATATATTTGATACTTGTACTTAGTTTTAATTGTTCACTTATTTTTAAGCACTTAGTTTTGATTTTGAAAAACCCAATTCACCTTTCCTCTTGGGTTACACTGGGCTTAACATGTGGTATCAAAGCAAAGGCTCTAGATAGTGGATTAAACTCTTTAAAGTCAAGATCTAATGGCAACCCTTGATTATGGTCTATTTCAAGAGGGTGTTGATATTCATAAACCTCCATGTTTTGATGAATCCAACTCTATGGGAAAATTAGGATGAATATATTCATTTGAATTCTCTTGATTTGGATTATGGGCTATTCTTGAAAGTGGATTTGTTCCAAAACCAAAAGTATATTGGAACGATGAATATAAAAAGAGCCTTTCATTAAATAATAAAGCTATGTAAATTTTGTTCAGTACCTTATGTAAAAATGCTTGTGATAGAGTTTTCTCTTGTTTAAATGCTAAAGATATCTTGGATACTCTTGAAACTTTATACGAGACTAATTAAAACTTTATATTAAAAGATATAGTTGATGAAATTGTACCCATGAAGAATGATATCTCTCATCAAAAATATGAACAAGAATGTAAGAACCCCATCGTATGCTTATTCTCTCAAGAAGAGGAGGTAATCTCTAACTCTAATGCTCATGAGTTTACATATAGCGAATTACTTAAAACATTAGAAGTAATGAATGAAGATTTGAAAAAAGTATCTAAATGAAATAAAGCTTTTAAATCACCAATTGATTCTTTAAATTAGAAAATAAGACTTTAAAAAGGGAGAATGACTATGTAAAATTTGAGAATGATGATTTAAGTAGTAAGTTTCAAAAAGAGATTGATTTTTTGAAAAATAGAAATACTTCCTTGAAAGATGCAAATAGTTCTTTTAAGAATGAAAATGAAAAGTTAAAAATGTGGCGTTCTTTGAATGAGCATTTGGAAAATGAAAATATTTCTTTAAAGTACGAAAATAGTTTCTTGAAAATTGAGCAAAATAGGATAAAATCTCGTGATTCTTCAAATGAGAATTTGTCAAAAGAAAATGTAGCTCTTAAGAAAATGATTTCTTCTTTTGAGCATGACCTTGAAACTATACAAAATGAAAATCTTGTCTTGAGAAATAAAGTTAAAAACTTATCCTTTATTTCTTATTCTTCAACCTCCAATGAAAATAAATCTTTCAAAGAAAAGGTTGAAAACATGAACATAATTCTTGCAAAAATCACTTAAGGCAAAGATAATTTAGATAAATTATTGGAAAATCAAAATTATGCTCTAGAAAAGTTGGCCTAGGATATGATTCTTCAAATGAGAAGAAATATTTCAAAAATTTCTTTATGAAAGCCACTTCATCATATAATCTCTCAAAGGAAAAGAAGTATTTCAAAAATTATTTTGTTAGAGATACTTCTTCTCATACTTCATTTATTACATGTCATTATTGTGGTAAAAAGGAACACATTTTACACTCTTGTCCTATTAGGAAAAATATTAACTTGGATGCTAAAACGATATGGATACCGAAAAGAACCCAAGTCCAAAAGAGTCTTTGTACTAACCCAATTGGACATTAAAAGATTTGGGCACCAATAATACAAAGACTCTATTTTGTAGGTATGTCTCAAGGTTAAAGCTAATATTGGAAAACATATATGACCTTTGGAGGCATTTGCGAAGAGGAGTTCAATTTTGGTAATATTTTTAACTCATCCCTTCTCACAGAAAATATAGGTGATTTATATTGAAATTATGCATGACGGTTGAATTAATCACATATATTTAATACTTTCCAATGCATGATCTAATGATAAATATTGGAATGGTTTATCTATACATGTCTTGGTGGCTTGATTTATATGCTCTTAATAATCAAATATTCAGGAGCTAATTGATAAGTCATATACATATTTGATGATATGCTTTCTTTTAAAAATGATAGGTACTTGATTTTATTTCAAACTTCATTGAAAACTTTAAAGTCTCAAATTATCATGCATGCATACTTTGATGATTTCTGATAAGAAAAACTTGAAAAATTCTAACCTCCCATTTAAATCATGAGATGCTTGATTTTGAGTGCGACTACATGTTTTGATGATTGTTGTTTAGGAATGAAAAAAATCTCGAACAATCCTAGCTTCCCATCTAGACTTGATCCAAATGTTTTGTCATTACTATGTCTTTGATATGCTTTGCACATGATCTTGATACATTGTCAAAACCTATTCTTAAATTTAAATGATTATATGTTTTGATACATACTTTGATATTTATATCTATTATGACCTTATCATTTGAAACATGCCTTACGTCTCATATCTTAGATATAAACCAACATCTTCCCCTTATTGTGCATATAGCTTATTTTCTTAATATCAAAAAGGGAAGAAAATGTAGACCTCTTGAGTCATATACTATGGATTTAAATGGTTGATCTTTGATGGCACATTAAAAATCTTTATAAAAACAATTGTCAAAGAGCAAGTTTTAAATGAAAGTTCAAGTTTTCATGATACTACATGTTTTGAAATGACTTTTTGATACTTCATATGTTTTGCAATATGAGTACCCCAAATTTTTTGAAATGGTTCCTTATAAATATCATTCTCCTTATTTTTGAAATATTTTATATCTTTTTGATAATGTAAAAAGGGGGAGTGAAATATTAATGAACTTATGGATTGATATTTGAGTTTTGACATTAAGTTTTCATCAAAAATTCTGATTTTTTTTAAATTCTAAATTTTCCTGGAATCTTACACACTCTACCAATACTCTTCCAATACTCTAGATTTTTTGTATTATTTTGCGATGGTTTTTGAAATGTTTTTATGGTATGACCATTCAATTAACTAAAAGCCATATCTTGATTTAAAATATCTAGATAGGGGGAGAACAAGGGTTGAGAGGGAGCTAGACGTTAAAAATTTTAGCAAATTTGATACATGCACTAAAATTGTTTCACGCACTTAGTATCAAAATGCATGCATTGTCTTATGTTATTATCTTATAAATCATACCTTATTAATAATGCACATATGCTTTTAAATATCTTAAAAAGGGAAAAAAAAAATATTGATTGATAAATGTTGATTGGCATATTGATTAAAGGTACACTTGTTGAGTGACATGAGTTGAGGTTAACTCATGACCGAGTAATAAATGGTATTATTCATATTTGTCAATAAATGACTTATGGCCCTGTAACTATTTGTATCATCTTTTGGTGTCAAAGTATATAATGCTTAAGATTTACATCTTTTTAACACGTTGATGCATATTCTGGTCATAAGTCTTTAATTTTTGATAATGGCTCATGATTAATAACTATTGTTATCAAGATATAAATAAACTGATATTTGACCATAATTGATATCAACATATATATATATATATATATATATATATATATATATATATATATATCAATGTTTATATATATGCATAATTTTGACATGAGCTCTTTTTGCCATCATTTTGATTCAATGTAAGCATTTTAATACTATCATGCTTGTATCCTTAATTGAATGCATTCTTTATATAATTCATTTTTGATGACGTCAAAAGGGGGAGAAGTAAGATTGTGATTATCATTGATTGATATGGTTGCTTATGTATTTATTTAGTTTATGAAAATTATTGATTTATGCATATGAAATTGATTTATAATGTCCAAAAGGGGTGAAATAGAATTATGTATTAATCACATGCAATCATAAGAAGGAGAACGGGTATGTTTTAACTTGTACATACTTTTTAAAATATATGCTTGAGTAATCTTTTTATATTTCTCATTTCATCTCACAATCAATAGTTTGTCATCATCAAAAAGTAAGAGCTTGTTGAACCAAGGGTTCAAAAATACATGTTCTGATGATGATAAAACATTAATTGATGGACTGATGTAATGCTTGAATTTGTAATGATAGATAGGTACAAGTGCCAATCCGAGCCAATACTTGAGTAAAATTTCATTCGGCAAGTACTTGATTTGGAAGGAACTCAAGCAACATGAAAAAAGTCTAAGTTGAAGAAGAATAATGAAAGATCAAATATCAATCGACTCAAGAATGTCCAATGAGAAGGTTTTATCTTGTAATCTTCAAATTGAGCCATGTAACTAGGGTACAAACCTCTCTCAGTTTCCAAATTGATTAAATCATGACCATGTTCATGAAAGTTTTGGGTTTGATATATTGTTCAGCCAATTCTCCTACAGTTTCCTTACATATCCAAATCTCTTATGATGCTATATGCAGATGTTAGACACTGAATGCCAGGCGATATATCTCTAGTAAAGTCTATGCATGATGGCTTAAAATGTTCTTGTCCTCGATGTCTTCGCTACTGAAAACACAAATTCAGAATTCTGATGATGTTGTTAAAAGAAAACATAATCTTCATAAGAGAATCAATGAGCCGATGTTCAAATGTAGTTCTAGTATCACTTGCTATGCTTTACATTTTCAGAAATGAGGTATTGGATTCTAGTGACTCCAATATGATAGACAATACATGTGATTAGATATGTCCAAAATCCTATTCTTCCTTACTGACCTTTTCTACAGCTATGATGGGATATTCTCACTATTTATTGGTTATTATGCTTTCATCCCTACTTTCGTGTCATCTGGTGAATGTTACTTTCCTCGTCCTATTGAAATCAATTTTTCTTTGCAGCAGCCAACCAATGCTCAGTTAATTGTTAGGATCAAGTAAATTATACCAAGTGTGCTTGATTAGTGTTCATATACAGCACCACAGGTTTATTGTGTCTAGAAGCTCTAACATATGAATCCTTTTGGATACTTGTTGTGAAGAGAAGTAATTTTCATTCAATATTTGCAGATTGATTCAACCCATAAATGAAAATATACCTTAGCACTCCAAAAACTGAAAAGTTTTCTAAAGATGGCCCAAATGCCAGACTTGCATTTGGTTTGTCACATGCAAGGCTGGCATTCAACTATGGAAGATGCAGTAAGTACTATATGAGGCTTTTATGTTCTCAGTGGTTTATAATCATGTTAACAACTTCTTGTCATCATAGAATATGAAGCTTCTTTTCATTAAGAAACATCAACAACACTAAAAGAGAAATCCACCTTTTAACAGAATCCATGACAGTGTATATTAGGCATTTTTGTTTTGAAACATCAACAACGCTAAAAGGTGATAGTATCATAAACAGTCGGCATTCTTTACACCATGAAGTAGCAAAGTGATTTTAGTATCTCAATTTAAAAGTAGAGATAATGCATAAAACAAAGTGCGATTATGATAGAAATGGTATAAATTGTCATAACTAAAAACAAGAGATAGAGAGACCAACTGAGTAATTCTTTGGCCTTTTCTAGAGGTAACACTTTTCTTCTATGATCAAGAGTAAGACAATCAGTGTTAGAACCTATAGGCCTTATCTATTAGGTATAGACCAAATACAAATTGGATGAGAAGGCATTGAAACATTCTTGCATAGAACATAAACAGGGTTTATGACCACCTTTTGCATAAGGAGGTATGAATAGATATCTTAATGCTGATTTTAAAATTGTGAAAATAAAGACTATATCAGTTTTCTGAATATGAACCATAAAATCATGAGCTCAAGTGTTGGTTCAGAAGATGAAAGAGAGGAACATGGTTAAATCAAGTGCAACAGTTAATAGACTTATGGATCAAAAGAACTCTATTGGAATAAAAACACAAGTTCCAATAACACATAGATAAGTTTCAATATCAGTTTTCTATTGGAATCCTACGTTTTATAATTGGACAAATTCAAATAAAAAATAGAATTCTTTAGGCTTCACATAAGATCAATCCTTGGTTTGGATGGACTTTGAGGCAAAGGTTGTAACAGGGGTAATTCATACCTCCACCTTTACTGTGATTTTTTTGTCACCATGGAGCCAGATTTCTAGTTCAGGAGCCATACTATATCATTAGCAGAAGATATGTAATCATTGGCTAATTGATAGCAAATAACACAAAAAAAGATAGGATGTCAGTAGAACTTTATCATATGCTATGTGAAAGGAGGTTTTGGAAGAATGAAATACCATGATCAAATTCTTAGACCTTTATGTGGTTTCAGAAGAACATAACCATGATGGCAAGTAACTGGAGAAGAGGGATTGTTTCTTTCTTCTACCCTACTTTAGCAATGAGGTAGTTCTATTGAATTTCTTTTTCCTGGTTCTCCTTTCTTCGTTGGATGTATCCCTTGGTATGGTAGGGAAAAGCCTCCTTTGACTTATTTTACTTTCATTTTTTGGATGTAATAATTATTCTATTATTTGATCGCAAAACATCAAGTTTCTTCGTTAATCATCTCTTAGGAAAACATTTAGTTTGTTTTTAGCTCAAAACAATGTTGCATCTATTTCCAAATGCTCTCATCCAGCATCCAAGCTAAGTTTCATGTCTCTTTGTATTTTATATGTTCAATTTAAGCAGAAGATATGAGGAAAAGAGGTAATTAGAGTAATGGACAAGAGTAAGAGGGGAGAATTTTTCATGAAAGACCAACATATCAGTAGTAGGTTAATCACAGAAACATGTGCAAGAATGAGTTTAGATGCTAGGCCAAGTAACAGGTATGTAGCATACAGGGTAGAAGTAATCATACTTGTTGAAAAGGTTTCCGTGGAGTTATCTAGAATGCCTGTGATGAAAGAAGAGCTATTAACACATATTGTGCAGACAAGAAAATAAAATAAAATAACTAAATGCAAATGAAAGGCCATGTGGCTGCACAAACTTGCTCAAAATATAGGACTGCCAAGCCATTAACCATCTCTGTTGCTGGATACATAAGCATTCTACAGACAAAAAGAAGAACAATAGTTGGAAATGAAAATTTGTTTATGTAAGGAAGTGAAAACACATTGTACCAAAAACACTGGGCATGACTGAGGCAAAGATTTATTCAAGGCATATATTGGGGCATTTACTAAGATTTTGGCTGTTATGCAGTGGGAAAAGGCCAACAGGAATTCTACTCTAGCATTGAGTTGGGCTACTCATATAATCCAGCATATAGAGCACCATCATAAAACCTCTTCCATTAAGTCAATAAAAATTTGGATAGTTGCAACAAGATTTTGTCATTATGCTTATAGTTATCATTATCATAGCTGGAGTATTTTCGTTTACATTATCTTTGCTGGTCAAAAACATCTAGTTGTTCACTTTCTAGGTTCTAGTTCAGTAGATTTTGAGCGAGAGCACTATGGCATCAAAATGGGATAAACTCAAAGACATAAAAAGCAAATCCAGTCACAGCTGATCAATTTCATTCCAATATTGAAGAAAACTATACATGTTTAACTTTCATATGGAACTAGTAGACACAGGGGCTAACCAATTCCAACTCCAAAGTTTATTAACACCTCAATCAAGCAACAAAAGAAACAAAGCATGGCACTTGACACCTTCCAAAATCTAAATTTGACATAGAAAAGTGGATAGAAACCAACCAGTTCAATGTGTTATGGGAGTTCACAAATACTAAATATCGAAAGTAGAAATCTCACCTTATATTGAGATAATTGCCAGGATCTCTATGAGCTTGCTCCCAAGAAAACTTCAAAACCCCAATCCACCAAGGAACCAAATGAGAAGGATCATCAGACAACGAACTTAACCTAATAAACTTTCAATCAAACTCCGTGAAACCAAAATAGCGGAATCCAGTAAAAGAGAGCTTACTTTCTCATCGGAGAGGGCTTCGGTGATGGTGCAGGTGTGGTCCCACCTGGTGGTGGACTTCCTCATCCTCTTCAATGGAAGAACCCCACTGAAAAGGACCAGCGACTTGAGGACCCATCCCCATGCTCAGCTCCCAACCCCACTCGATTCTGAACGCATTCCCATCTCTTTCCTCAAAAAAGAATGATGGACAAATGTGCACCCTCGGATATGGAATCAAAAGATCTCCATAAACCCTAATCATGTCAATATTTTGAAGAAAGGGGAGGAGGAGGTGGCAGCAGGTGAAAGAGAAAGAGATCGATTACTAACTCTGGCCGGGAAAGAAGAAGAAGAGCTGCTCATCTCATGTCATCCTGGTTCCAAAGGAGCATCACCCTCTGCTTCGTCCACGCCGACCAAACCTTGTCATGGCCAATGACCATGGAGTCGTGGCAGTGCGAGAGGCGAGGTCAGAGCGGTGGCTAGGACCGGCATGGAGATTCAAGGCACTGGCCACAATCTCAATCGGTCAAGGGGGCCAGGAGAGAGATGAAGAGAAGGCAGAGGAATGTAATGCCCTATCGCGAGAAGATGTACCTCTAATGATTAATGGCCTCCCAAAGTTGATATCCCACGGGATCCTAGAACCCACCGACAATGCCTCCCAGTTTCCGTTCCATGCCCTTCGTCCCACGACAAGCACGGTCCCGATTCCTGACCGGCTATCTTCGCCTTTCAGCGTGGAGGTTACAACCTCACGCACAACACTGTCCTGAGATGCCGCAAGCCATGATGCCTTAACTAATCCTCCGTAAAATCTTGATGATTCCTCACCCTTCATCCCGGTGAAACAATGCGTCACGCTTCAGATCCAGAGGTGCTGGCCAGGATGACAGCTCGCTGCAAAAAAAAGATAATAACTATATGTCATATAAAATTTAAATTCTTCATAATATCAGTTATATAATGTTAGTTATATAATGTTAGACAACAACCAAAATTTCAAAATAAATCCAAATTGTAAGATTTAATAAGCCTACTGTAACCTGATATAACCAATTCAGAATTTTTAAAGAGTCAAATACATATCATGCTTCCAAATTTAAAAATATTTTATCATATTATAGAATTATATAAATCTTATGCTTAAATAAATTGGAAGCAAATATTATGTAATAATATTCAAAATATCATTTCAATTCCAAATCACTATAAATCTCATTTTATACTAATGTCCCACGTCCACGTAATAAAACATCTCAAAGATGTAACCTCCCTGTACACCCCCAGAGTGCCGGAGTCATTTAACATATAATGTCATATCCTGTCACAGCATATCCCAAGGATATGTGTTCTCCACATATTTCTCCTGTGAAGGTGGGTCCCAGAGTTATGTAACATATCATGTGGACCGTGATGACATATAATAACACAATCACAAATAACATTTATATGCATAACTGCAAACATATATCAATTTACTTTTCACATTTTATCAAATTTGGTAATTTCAAATAATCATGTCCATAACCAATTGCATATATAAAATGCTAATTTAATTTACAAAAATTAGCAATAATCAAGTCAAATAATCATTTGCATAAATGTGGTACCACAAATATTATTTTTCAAATAATACTATAAATAAATTTCATTATTTCAATAATGGCATAATTTAATAATGATTTATGAAAATCATTATAACAGGCTTACTTACCTCACAATGCTAATCCCAAGGGTAAATCAGCTGTATGGACCTCTGGGTACCTACAACATAATTTTTCAGATTTTTAAATTTCAATTTTAGAATGTCAGACTCTTACACTTAACCCAATCTAATCCTAGGCCTAACTTGGGGCTTGAATATCTCCAAATATAAAAGTCCAAATGGGGAAATAAAATTTTTTTGACAAACTAGAATCAGAGCTGATCCAAGCCCTATTTTTCTTTTATTGGGTCAGGCCTAATTTGGAGCCCAAAAATGAGGCCCAAAAGGGCTAACTGGACTGGGCCGAACCCGGCCCAGTCCCTTCTTTTTCCTTTTTCCACCCCTGGTTCACCTGAACCAGGGGAGGTTTGAGGACGACCAACGGCAGTCGCCGGCCCTCCTCGGGGTCGGCTGGCCGCTGACGACTGGCCCCAAGTCGGTCGCCGCCGGCGGCCACCCCCTCTTCCCTTTTTTTTTATTTCTTTCTTTCTTTCTTTCCGTTGCCCTTCACTGTGCCGGCCGAACCCCACCGGATGCCGCCCCAGTGCCGATGGGGGCCGTCGGCCGGAGCCTGGGTTCGGCGAGCCGACGGGCACATCGCCGGGCCTGAACCAACATGGGAGCCGGCTCGGCTCCCGCGACAGGGGAGGGCCGTTCGACCCTCTCCCGCGCTTTTCCCCCCGCCGGCGGTATGGCCGGCCACCGGCCGGCCGGCCAGACTCGCCGGCGGTATGGCTGCCCATCGCCGGCCGGCCGTACCCCGCCGGGACGTCGCCCTAGCGCCGGTGGGGGTCGCCGGCCGAAGCCCGAGCCCGGGGAGCCGGCGGGCACGTCGCCAGGCCCGAACCAAAAGTCAAGGGAGAGCCATCCAGCGGCCCTCCCCCCTTTTTCCCCTTGCCGGCGGCATGGTCGGCCTCCTCCGGCCGACCGAACCCCACCGGATGCCACCCCAACGCCGGTGGGGTCTGCCGCCCAGAGATCGGGCCCGCAATAGGGGAGGGCCCTCCCGCGGCCCTTTCCCTCTCTCTCTACCACTCGCACTCTCTCTCTCCACTCTCCTCGCCGGTGAGGAGGGTTACCTGTCGGCGGCGAGGCAGCGGGGACGAGCAGAGGCGACAACGGCAACGGGTCGGAGAGGATAAAGGAGACGGAGGGGACTCTCAGTTCCCTCCTCTCCCTTTTTCTTCAGCGAGGGGAGGGCTAAGCCCTCCCTTGCGCCCATGTGCACTTGCGTGGGTGCGGCGCACTGGCGCACATGCAGTGCGCCGCATGTCGCGCACCCACGATGCGTATAAAATTTTTAACATTTTTATATGTGGAGGGTTTACATCCTCCCCTCCTTATAAAAATTTTTGGCCTCGAAATTAATGCACATTACGTATAAAGCTTTTGAGACCCAAAATGAAAAATTGCAAGCTGTATTTATCTTTCTAATCCAATTACAATAGTAAATACACTTTTGTACATATGTACATATATCTATTCAGATACAAATAGGTGAGGATATTTCTTCATCATCTCCTCTTCATGTTCCCATGTAGCCTCCCGTTCAGAATAATTACTCCACTGAATCTTAACATAGGGAATGCTACGCCGTCTCAGAACTTGATCTTTGTGGTCCACAATACATATAGGATGCTCTACATATAACAAATCCTTCTTCAACAATATGGGCTCCGCTTCTATCACATGGCTGGGGTTAGAAATGTACTTCTTCAACATAGAGACATGGAATACATTATGTACCCCAAAGAGTGCAGCAAGTAATGCCAGGCTATAAGCCACTTCCTCCACTCTGCTCAAGATCTCAAATGGTCCAATGTATCGTGGACTCAATTTTTCTCTAAGCCCAAACCTCATCACATCTTTGGTTGGTGATACCCTTAGGAAGACATGGTTCCCAACCTGAAATTCCAGCTCCCTTCTTCTTACATCAGCATAGCTCTTCTATCGGCTCTAAGTTACTCGGAGTCTTTCCTTAATCAGCTGCACTTTTTCTACTGTTTGCTGAATTAGTTCAGGGCCCAACAATTTTTTTTCCCCACATCATTCCAACACAAGGGAGATCTGTATTTCCTACCATACAGAGCTTCAAATGGAGCCATCTTGATACTGGCTTAGTAATTGTTGTTGTAAGCAAACTCCACCAATGGTAGGTGGTTGTCCCAAGCACCACCCAAGTCCATCACACAAGCTCGCAACATGTCCTTTAAAATCTGTATAGTCCTCTCAGACTGTCCATCTGTCTGGGGGTGGAAAGCTGTGCTGAAGTTCAGTTTGGTCCCCAGAGCCCTATGAAGACTCTTTTAAAATTGGGACATAAACTTGGTATCCCAATCTGACACAATCGACTCGGGAACACCATGAAGCCTCACGATCTGCTCAATGTACATGGTGGCTAATTTCTCACTAGAGACCCCAACTCTGAAAGGCAGGAAATGGGCTGACTTTGTCAATCTGTCAACAATGATTCAGACCGCATCATTGCTTCTGAGAGTTTTGGGCAAACCCGTCACAAAATCCATAGTGATCTTTTCCCATTTCCACTGAGGAATCATCAGAGACTGAAGAGGTCCCGCAAGCCTTTGATGTTCGGCCTTCACTTGTTGGCACACTAAGCACTTGGCCACATATTGAGCAATCTCTCTTTTCATTCCTTTCCACCAAAAATTTTTCCATAGGTCTCTGTACATTTTGGTGCCTCCTGGGTGTACAGTATAGGGAGAGTAGTGAGCCTCCCTCAAAATTGCGGCCATTAGATCCTCTACATTTGGCACGCAGAGCCTACTATTAAATCTCAGGGATCCATCCTCCATTATTTTGAATTCATTCTGAACCCCTGACTGCACAGCTTCCTTAATCTTTTGCAGTTCCAAATCTTCTTTCTAGGAAGACTTAATCCTATCAATTAGGGTTGGCTGAAGTACAAGTGTTGCAAGAAGCCCATCGGACCACTGTACTCACAAACCAACCTCCAACTTTTCAAGTTCTCTATGAATGTGAGGCTGAGAAGTAATTATGGAAGCTAGCTCTGAGGAGGACTTTCTGCTTAAGGCATCAGCTACCGCATTGGCCTTCCC
The DNA here is from genome assembly GCA_017589505.3 of Metroxylon sagu. Taxonomy (NCBI): domain Eukaryota; kingdom Viridiplantae; phylum Streptophyta; class Magnoliopsida; order Arecales; family Arecaceae; genus Metroxylon; species Metroxylon sagu. The sequence continues at coordinate 325,292 of JACVBY030000443.1, read as the reverse complement.
TGGATGATAATGCAGGTTCAGGTCATAATCCTTTAGTAGTTCTAGCCACCTCCTCTGCCTCAAGTTAGCTCCTTTTGAGTGAAAATATATTTCAGACTTTGATGGTCTGTATACACATCACAAGTCTCCCCATATAGATAATGCTACCAAATTTTCAGAGCAAAGTTCACGACGGCCAACTCCAGGTCATAAGGCTTCAGCTGCCTGGAGGCATAGGCTATCACCTTCCCATTCTGCATTAGAACACCTCCCAATCCCTTTCGAGAGGCATCAGTAAATAAGGTATATCCTCTAGATGTAGATGGAAGGGTAAGGATAGGGGCTGACACCAGGTTTTGTTTGAGCTCCTGAAAACTTCTCTCACACTCCTCTGCCCAAACAAACTTTGCTCGCTTTTGGGTTAAGCGAGTCAGAGGTAAAGCAATGCGAGAGAAGCCTTCCACAAATCTGCGATAATAACCAACTAGCCCCAAGAAACTTCTGACTTCTATTACATGAGAAGGCCGATACCAGTTCATGACAGCCTCAATCTTTTTAGGGTCTACAGATATGCCATCTTTGGATATGATGTGACCCAAGAAGGATATTTGGCTCATTCAGAAGTCATATTTCTGCAGCTTAGCATAAAGTTTCTTCTCCCGAAGAGTCTGCAGAATAATCCTTAAGTGGTCTTCATGCTCCAAATGACTTTTAGAATATATCAAGATATCATCAATGAAGACCACTATAAACTAATCTAGGTATGGTTTAAAGATCCTGTGCATCAAGTCCATGAATGCTGCTAGGGCATTAGTCAATCCAAACGGCATCACCAAGAACTCATAATGGTCATACCTGGTTCTGAATGCAGTCTTAGAAACATCCTCAGCTTTTATCTTAAGCTGATGGTACCCTGATCAAAGATCAATCTTTCAGAATACCTGAGCTCCTTGGAGTTGATCAAACAGATCATCAATCCTCGGCAAAGGGTACTTGTTCCGCACTGTTACCTTATTAATTTCTCGATAATTAATGCAGAGCCAAAGACTGCCATCCTTCTTTTTGACAAACAATACTGGAGCACCTCAAGGAGAGACACTGGGTCTGATAAATCCCCGATCTAGTAGTTCCTGTAACTGACATTTTAACTCCTTTAGCTCAGCAGGGGCCATACGATAAGGAGCCTTGGATATAGGTTCAGTGCCAGGGGCTAAATCAATAGTGAACTCAATTTCTCGATCCGGGGGTAATTCAGTCAATTCCTCTAGAAAGACATCAGGAAACTCCTGAGCCACTGGAATATGCTCCAACTTGTGTTCTTCCTGTTGAAGGTCTCTGACCACAGCAAGAAACCCCTGACCACCTTTTCTTAGGTATTTCTCAGCTTGCAAAGCTGACACTAATACTAAAGCCAGGTATTCCTGACTCCCAATAAAACTAAATTCAGGAAGATTAGGAATTTTAAAGATCATCCTTTTCCTGAAACAGTCTATGGAAGCATGATAAGAGGCCAACCAGTCCGTCCCTAGGATTACATCAAAGAACTTCAGTGGGAGGACTATCAAATCAGCATTCAACCTCCTATCTTCCATGTCAATTAGGCAGGATTTGCATACTAAGTCTACCATCATAACATCTCCATTTGATAATGCAATATGCAATTCTTGCTCTAGAGGAATGGGTGTCAATGATGCATTCTTGGTAAGATAACTATCAGATACAAATGAATGTGTGGCACTCGAATCAATTAAAGTTTGAGCATAAGTGTTGCATACTTTAAACATACCTGTCATAATGATTAACTTAACTTAGATGTCATGCAGTTTCATATGTTTTTCCCTTTATCAACTATCATAATCTATGCATTACACCAGGTATGAATGCAATAATTTTAAAGAAATAAATTAATTTAATAGATATACCTGTCACCACAAAATTAGAGGTAGCAGCGTCCTGCTGAGTGAGGGTAAAGACGCTTCCTTAGGTCCTGGGCTGCTGCTGGCTCTTTCCCTGATCTGGAGGGGGCTACTGGTCCTTCCGAAGGGGATAGGTGGCTATCTTATGATCCATCTTCCCACATATAAAGCAGGCTCCAATCAGCCTGCGGCACTGTTTGCCTAGATGGGCCTTCCCGCAATGAGGACAGCGGGTCTTCTTATCCTTTTGCCCTGAGGAAGCCTGAAAGAAACCCTTCTTCTTCTTAGCCTGCCCTGAAAATTGACCAGAAGAAGGTCTTGCCCTTTTCATCTGTTGCTCCCTCACCTGCTGAATGCAATCATGTCCTTCTCAATCACCAGAGCCTTGCTCACCACTTCACTGTAAGTGGAGAGCTCAAAAGCATTGACTGTCTGCCTCAGCCTGGGCTGCAGTCCCTTGGTGAACTTAGTGATCTTGGCTCTCTCAGTGATAACAAAATCAGGAGCAAATCGAGCCAGTCTTCTAAACTCAGCTTTATACTGGGCCACAGAGAGGTTCTTCTGCTCCAATCTCATAAACTCTGACTCAATCTGTCTCTGTACACTCCTGGGGAAGTACTGATCATAAAAAGCCTCCTTAAACTGTCCCCAAGAGATGGCCCGACCTCCCAATCACTACTCCAACAGTAGCCACCAATCATAAGCTTCCCCCTGAAGGAGGTACGTAGCAAATCTAATCCGCTCCTCCTCCTGGCTACCAAGGGTCGTAAAGGCCTTCTCAATCTCTTTTATCCACCTCTCTGCATCAAGTGGGTTGGTGAATCTAGTGAAGGGAGCAGGGGCCAGGCTCTTAAACTCTGTGAAGCTACGACCCCCTCCCTATCAGGACTGAGATGGAGCGGGCTGAGCAGACTGTTCGGGCTGGACCGACTGGGTCTGAGGTGTAGGAGTGGCAGATTGAGTCCGCGGAATGGTAGAGCCAGATAGAGCAGGCAATAACTGCTGAATCTGCTGCTGCATGACCTGCACCACCTGAGTCACTCCCAAAACGGACCGGAGCAACTTGACCTATAACTGCTGTGGGTCGTTACCAGCCGGGGCAACGGAACCTGAATCCGCAGTGGCTTCCTGGCCTCCCTGCTGGTCAGGGTTACCAGCCTGAGAGCCCTCATCGTGTCGCTGAGGCATTATGAATTCCTGCCAAGGTTAGGTTCCAATCAATATCATTATAACCTCCAAATCTCAAGCATTTTTAAACAAGTCACTTGAATTTTCTCTAGAGTTATTACCCTCCTAATGTCATGTTAATATTTAGCCTAGAGTTAATCATGTGTTTGTCCCTAATGTCAAACCTTGTTCTGATACCACTACAAGTTGTCACGCTCCAGATCAAGAGGTGGTGGCCCAAGGATGACAGCTCGCCACATGCCAGGCATGCAAGGCATCCAATACAGTATCATTACAAATAAGGAGAGATAATAACTACATGTCATACAAAATTTAAATTCTCCAGAATATCAGTTATGTAATGTTGGGCAACAGCCAAAATTCCAAAATAAATCCAAATGGGGTTACATATAATAAAGTATAATTAATTTACATCAAGTAGCTCCCAACTACCCCTGTTGTTGCCCTTGATAATTTTGTGGCTTTGGAAAAACATTGTAAGATTTAATAAGCTCACACTCAGTAAGTAAGCCTACTGTAACCTGATATAGTCAATTCAGAATTTTTAAAGAGTCAAATACATGTCATGATTCCAAATTTAAAAACATTTCATCATATTATAGAATTATGCAAATCTCACGCTTAAATAAATTGGAAGCAAATATTATGTAATAATATTCAAAATACCATTTCAATTCCAAATCGCTATAAATCTCATTTTATACTAATGTCCCACATCCACGTAATAAAACATCTCAAAGATGTAACCTCCCTGTACGCCCCCAGTAGAGGAAGGGTACCGGAGTCATTTAACATATAATGCCATTCTTGTCACAACACATCCCAAGGATGTGTGTTCTCCATATATTCTCCCTGTGGAGGTGGGTTCCGGAGTCATATAACATATCATGTGGACCGTGATGACATATAATAACACAATCACAAATAACATTTATATGCATAACTGCAAACATATATCGATTTACTTTTCACATTTTACCAAATTTGATAATTTCAAATAATCATGTCCATAAACAATTGCATATATAAAATGTCAATTTAATTTACAAAAATTAGCAATAATCAAGTCAAATAATCATTTGCATAAATGTGGTACCACAAATATCATTTTTCAAATAATACTATAAATAAATTTTATTATTTTAATAATAGCATAATTTAATAATGATTTATGAAAATCATTATAACTAGCTTACTTACCTCACAACGCTAATTCCAAGGGTAAATCAGCTGTACAGACCTCTGGGTACCTACAACATAATTTTTCAGATTTTTAAATTTCAATTTTAGGATGTCAGACTGACTCCTACACTTAACCCAATCTAATCTTGGGCTCAACTTGGGGCTTGAATATCTCCAAATATAGAAGCCCAAATGGGGAAATAAAAATTTTTCGACAAACTAGAATCAGAGCTGATCCAAGGCCTATTTTTCTTTTATTGGGTCGGGCCCAATTTGAAGCCCAAAAATGAGGCCCAAAAGGGTTAACTGGACTGGGCCGAACCCGGCCCAGTCCCTTCTTCTTTCCTTTTTCCACCCCTGGTTCACCCGAACCAGGGGAGGTTTGAGGACAGCCGGCGGCCTAGGGCTACCGTCGGCCCTCCCCGGGGTTGGCCCGCCGCCCGACGGCCGGCCCCGGGCGGCCGCCGGTGGCCACCCCTTCTTCCCTTTTTTTTTTTTCTTTCTTTCTTTCTTCCCGCTGCCCTTCACCATACCGGTGGCATGGCCGGCCACCGCTGGCCGGTCGAATCCCACTGGACGCTGCCCCGATGCCGATGGGGGCCGCCGGCGGAGCCCGGGCGGGGCGGCGGCGGAGCACGCCGCGGGCCCAAACCAACGCGGGGCCGGTTCGGCTCCGCGACGGGGGAGGGCCCTTCGACCCTCTCCCACGCTTTCCCTCCGCCGGCCGGCACCGGGTCGGACCCCACCGACCGCCGCCCTCGGCCGGTGGGGGTCGCCGGCCGTCTCGGGCTCGGCGAGCCGGCGAGCACGCCGCCGGCCCCTCGAACCAAAGTCGGGGGGGAGGGCCATCCCGCCCCTCCCCCTCTTTCCCTTGGCACGGCCAGCCTCCTCCGACCGACCGGATCCCACCGGACGCCGCCTTGATACTGGTGGGGGCTGCCGCCCGAAGATCGGGCCCGGCGAGCCGACGGGCACGCTGCCGGGCCCGAACTAAGTGCGGGAGCCGAATCGGCTCCCGCGACAGGGGAGGACCCTCCCGCGGCCCTCTCCCTCTCTCTCTATCTCTCTCTCCACTCTCCTCGCCGATGAGGGGGGTTACCTGTCAGCGGCGAGGTGACGGGAACGAGCATAGGCAACAACGGCGACGGGTCGGAGAGGGTAAAGGAGACGAAGGGGACTGTCAGTCCCCTCCTCTCCCTTTTTCTTCAACGAGGGGAGGGCTGAGCCCTCCCCTGCGCTCATGTGCGTGCGCATGGGGGCGCGCGCTCTGGCGCTCATGCAGCGCGCCGCGTGTCACGCACTCACACCGCGTATAAAATTTTTAACATTTTTATATGTGGGGGGTTTACACAATGCGAGAGTTTTCTTTCTTTTTTTGCTTTTTTTGACTGTAAAAAGAGAGGAAAAAATAAAAAATAAAAAGCAAGAGTAACTTTCCAAATGATTGGCACATATCAAAAAAAGAAAAAATAAAGGCGAGAGTAACTTTTCATGTATGTAAAGGAACAACGGTATTATTTGGTATGTGCCAGCGTAGGTTTTAAATCTTACTGTATTATTTGGTATGTGCCAGCGTAGGTTTTAAATCTTACTCTCATATTGATTTGAAATGTTTGTTTAGCAATAATCTCGTCTTGATCATGAGAAGCAAAAACATAATTCAGAGGTAAAGCTAGATAACTGGCAACTATTAGTATTGATTCATGAAGGAGTTGCTATTGGTAGTATCGATAAATTAAATTATGATCTTGCTTCCCACATTGAGTTATAATAGCGATTTTTGTTAGGTGTGAGATTCTTGGGCTAAAGTTTTTGGGCTGAGTTCTTATTCTTGATCCAAAAATTGAAGTTCTTGGGCTAAGTTATTATTCTTGATCCTAAAGCTAAAACTTTGGGCCAAATTATTGATTAAGAAGCAAATTTCTTATGCTAAGGTGATGCTCTATCGGATTCTCTTTCAATAAATCTCATCTATTAATGCTGAAGAATAAAAAAAAGAATCAATAGATTGGCTTTGTCAGTAGGAAGTTAAGCAAGAAGATATAATTCTCAATCATACTGCCTAAAAAGAAGGAATTAGGTTCAACTAAGAACCAAGAAGAAATAAGTCAAATTGCAAGAAATTCTCAAAAATCAAAGGAAGTTCCAAATAGTCCCACATTATCTCCCAAGTCAGCTTTAAAATCCACTCAAGAAGAAATTAAAAATCTAAAACAAATATTTGATGCTCTAACAGGCTCAAAAAACTTAGAATAAAGCTTCTTTGGAAAGAAACTAACAAGTTCATGAGGAAGACGAAGATAGTCAGCATACCAAAGAATCACAAAGCTGACTAACTGACCAAGATCTTGGGGTGAAGTTTGGTCATCCTCAAAGTGAGGTAAAAGTGCATTAGAACAAATTTTGATCAATTTCAAGAAAAGCATCAAAATTATATCAAGAATGAGGTTGACTATTTGTTTATAGAAGATTGTCATTCTTTCACACATGAGCCTATTGATAAGAAAGTTCATAACAATACTCATATTGATAAAAGATTTGAAGAAATAGATCAAAAAATTGGGTAGATAATATCTCATGCAAAACTAGGAAACAAGATCCTCTGATGATTTAGATCTTTCTATTGAGCCTTCTTTCACTAAAGAGGTAATGATTGTTCCTCTTCCTTCAAAGTTTAAAATACCACAATTAAAGTTGTATGATAGGACTACTAACCTAATGGATCACTTAGAAAGCTTCAAAGCTTTTATGTTACCGCATGGCACATCCAATGCTGTTATGCACAGAGCATTCCTAGCAACACTTAAAAATGTTGCAAGAAATTGGTATAGAAATCTCAGACCATCCTGAATCAATACTTTTCATCAGCTTAGCAAGTTATTCATCGGTCATTTTATAAGTAATAGAAAATACAAAAAGACTTCAACTTCCTTAATGACCATTAAGCAAAGAAAGGATGAATGTCTAAGAGAGATTACTCATAACATTTCAATTCTGTTGCTATGGTAGAGTTAATAAGTGGGCTAAGAAATTCTCACTTTAGTTTCTCTTTAGCAGAAAGGCCTCCAAAAAATTTTAGTAAATTACTTAACCGAGTTAAAAAATACATTAATACTAAAGAAACTTTAGTCATTCATAAAAAAGATGAGATTTGCTCATCAAAGAAACGCTGAGAGAAGGAAACTTAAAGATATAAAGAACTATACAAGAGACCTCGGATATCACGGGAAGTTTTATGTCAGCCCCGAATATCTTCTTCTCGAAGGTCCTCTTAATTCTCCTCATATGCTAATTTTGATATAGATCAACAAAGAAGGTTATACTCTTAAAAGACCTGAAGAGATGAATGCTAGGCTTGAAAAAAGAGATCCGAGCAAGCACTATCATTTCCATTGGGACCATGGTTGTGATATAGAAGATTGTTGCCATTTAAAAAATAAAATCAAAAATTTGATCTGGAAGGCTATCTTAGACAGTTTGTTCAGCAATAATCTCATCTTGATCATGAGAAGCAAGTACATAACTTAGAGGTAAAGCTAGATGACCAACCAACTATTAGTATTATAAATGTGATTCATGGAGGAGCTGCTATTGGTGAAGATTTTTTCTGAGCGAAGTAGGCTTATGTTAGAAAAATTAGAGCTTATGGACCATTTGTAAAGAAACCCAGAACCAAGGAACCAACCATAATGTTTTCTCGTGAATATCTGAGGAATACGTGGTCCACATGATGATGCCTTGTTTAGTATTGCTACGATCACCTATATCCAAGTAAGACGAATATTAGTTGATAATGGAAGTTTGGCTGATATTTTTTTTTTATGAAGCATTTTGAAAAATGGGTATCAGCCCAGATAGGATAAGGTCTACTGATGCACCATTGGTCAGTTTTACTAGTGCTCCTACCAGAGCTAAAGGGATCATAAAACTGCTACTTACTATTGGGGGAAGGATTAATCAACAAGACCATTATAGTAGACTTTATGGTTGTTAAGGTATTTGCTGCTTATAATGTACTACTTGGCTGATCAAATCTCAATGTTTTGAAAGTGGTGGTTTTTACTTATTATCTTCTTATGAAATTTTCTATTGATTAGCAAGTTAGTGAAGTAAGGGGAGATTAAGCCGTCACCAAACAATGTTATATAGCCACCCCAAAAAAGAGTATGAGGAATTATGATGATGATAGTAACAAGAGCATGGAGTCCTCAACAAAAAAGCAAACTAAAGAAGCTTTGATTAGTGATAACCTAGATTTTTGAGATGATTAGAAGAAATAGCACGTAGAACGAATTGTCCAAAATTTATGTTTCGGACTAGTGTCACTTGTGCTGGCTTTGAACCCTCTCTCTAGCCTCAATTGGCTTATTTTCCATTTAAAATTTGAAGATCAATGGATCCTTCTCCCCTGCATCCATATCTATAGGTTTTTCCATTTTAGATTGCAATACATCAAGTAGCTAGCTTTTCCATAATGTCCCTATTTCTTCTTCCCAGTGCCAGCAAATTCAAGTATAGCACCCAAGAGTTCTCCTTGAGGTAAGCTAAATTACGTTCCCTTCGTTGATTAACCTGCTTCTTTTTGGTATCCACACACCTTTTAGATTGACCCATTCTGAGTCCCAACATGATTATTAGCACTCAAGTTCATTTAAGTTGGTTGAGTTAACCTACCGTTCAATTCACCACCACCTTTCTCCTTCAGTATCTCGCTCCTTCCTAGGCACCGAAGAGAAGCCAAGGTCTATAGAGCCAATTTTCTCTCTCTTTAAAGTTCTTAGTCTTCGTAGAAACCACCTCTGATGTTTAATTTGGAGATGCTCTGGCTTCATGATAAGACCCTTTTGTAGCTGCAGAATGCATAAAAAAAGAGCAATCCAAAGCGCCGTAACCAATTCTCCCACAAACATAGCAGAATATTGGAATGTTCTTATAAGAAAATGATTACTAGACATGCTTCTCACCTTTGTTCCTCATTAGATCTACCCTCAAAACTTAGATTCTTTCAAATTGAGCTTGATATACACCCTAGCATCATTGCAAAGTTTTAACATTTCAATCTAATTATCTAACTAGAGAGGTTTGCCTACTACTGCTGCAATCTAAATGATGTAGTCCTTCGACTACCACTCAATTGGTAATTCTTTCATCCCCATCCTAATGGTCGCATGTTTGATTGGAACTTTAGATGCCTTAAAAGGTTTTAAAGCCATCACCTGACCACCAATGGCCATGGGCCCTTGGTAGTAGCCCTAGTTAGATTTTCTTTCAAGTAGAATTTAGAGACATAGTGATCAACTTTAATCGGAAAGATCTCAATGCCACTAAAGTATTACACTTCTCCTTCACAACCAACGTGAGGAATTCTAAACTCAATCTTTTTCCCAAAGTTCTACTAATAAGAGCAAATTTCCATTTGGATCTTGCTTTCTTTAGTTTTTCCCTAGAAAATTTAACAATCCTATTAAACTAGCTCCCTAGCTTCTCTACCTCATTTTTAAAAACTTTTCCCCACCCCTAATAGTCTACTTTGCCTCTTGTCACAGCTGACCATAAATGGCGATTTGCTTTAGAGGTCATCGAAAGGCCCTTTCAAATCCGGTATTCCACATCTGGTATAAAACTCTTGCTGCCTCAGGATGAGTATCCTTCATAATTCTTCTTCTTTTATTAAGAAGTTGAGATTTAGCTCCATCTTTCTAACTAATTCTATTTGTTTACGTAGGAGATGAAGCTGCACTCAAAGGGCTATGATCATGTTCTGTGATGACTCTCCATCTTTGCCATTTAGAGGAGATTTGTTTTGAATTCTATTCATAATGTAATGTTTATTATGAGAAAATTTTATGAAAAAGCTAAACAAATTGTTTAATCTAAAATTTCTATACAAAATAGTATAAATAAATTGTTTAACAAAAATTTTAACCCCTATAAAACATTAAAGTAGAAAGATTATACATAAGATTTACAAGGAATAATATAAAGTTGCAAGATTACAAAATCTATTATCAAAACTTATTTTAAACCTTATAGGATATTAGCAAATATTTTATTCTTAAACCGTTTGAAACTATTTTGGAAAAAAAAAAATATTCTAATAACTTACTAATAGTCACATACAATTGAAATTAAAACGTAAATACGCGATTGAAGAAAATTGGAAAGGTGTACCTATAGCGAGGCATTTCTAGAACATTATCCTAAGAGCAATATTTTTCCTTTTATATAATAAAGGTTTAAAATATATGCATGCTCGCATTCACCGTATGGTCAGCACAGAGTGCCAAGCGAGTGCCACACATGGTTACCAATTTAAAATTTTTAAAATTAAATTAGACCTGAAACACTTGGACTCCATTAAATATAAGTTTACTTGCATTTAAATATTTAATATAAAATCAGTAAGTTAATAATTTAAAAAATGTAAATGCCGTTTTTGAAACATAGCCAATGCAAGGAGACATGATCTACCTTTCATCTAAACGTCCATACATGGCAATGATAAGAAGCACAAACCGGGAAACATATACAATGTTAAGAACGATGTTACACCACAATTCTTCCTCAATCATAGCTATTAAATATATGGATGTGGCACTCCATAAAAATCCTGCACGTGGGTTAGTCTTGTGGGCTCTTTGGAAGACATCTGATGTACTAATTATCAAAATAATAATAATAATAATAATAAAACATTATCCTCGTGTGCTTTTCTCATATACAACTTTAATAAATTCAAGTTAGCAATCACGTATCCATTTCACAAAATACAAAATTGAGAAGGTATCTCCCATTGTAACCACTGTTGTGTTTTTGATTTTTCTCGTTTCCTTCGCATCCGGCTTCAGAACATATCGAAACGTGGTGCACCGCCGGTGCCGCAGGGCCGTGCTGCGTCGTCCGGCTTCCTCTGTTGCTCCTGCACTCCGGGGTCGGCCACCTTCCACACCTTTACGGACTTATCGAGGCTCCCGCTGTACACCACCAACCTTCCAGCCCCACCAGCCATGGGGTCCGCCTCCACCGCCAAACACTTCACGGGCCCCGCGTGCCCCGTCAGCACGGACAAGCACGCGTGGACCCCACCCCCATCCCTCCCCCACACGCAGATGGTCTTGTCTGCTGACCCGCTGAACACCAAACTGCCCGCCGCCGCCAGGCACAGCACCGCCACTTTGTGCCCCTGCAACATGCCCCCGTGGGTCAACCCCCCGCCGCTGGCTTTCTCCCAGTAGTTGACCGCCCCGTCCGACGACCCCGCGTACACCGCCCCCGCCCCGGCGTTGATCGCCAGCGCCGTCACCGCCACCTCCAGCCGTACCAGCGTCTGCTCCGCCACGTGCCGCGTCAGCCCCGCCTTCTTCCCCCCCTCCCGCCGCCACGCCTTCACCGTCCCGTCCGCCGACCCCGTCAGCACTAGCCTCTCCATCTCCACCACCGCGTTCACCGCGTCGTCGTGGGCGTTGACGGACTCGATGCACCGGGAATCAGCCAGCCGCCACACCTTCAGCGTCCGGTCCCACGAGCCGGAGTACAATAAGCTCTGGTCCTCGCTCAACGTCAGGCAGGAGATGGCGTCGGAGTGCCGGATCCACACCGCCGACCGGTGGTTGCACCGCCGGGCCTCGACGTAGTTGCTCGGGTTGATGGAGCTCTTTAATAAGTCCTTCAGGCGGGGGAGCGTCCCGGCGCGTTTGTGGACGCGGGAATCCTTCGGAGAGACCTTCCATATGCGAATCTTGCCGTCCTGGTGGCCGGTGAAAATGCGGCGGTCGGAGGAGATGACGATGGCTTTGACGAGGCCGCTGGTCGACTTGAAGCCGGAGAATTCCTTCTGGCTTTTCCAGACTCTTATGTTTTTGCTGTCGGAGCCGGTGTAGAGGAGGTCGTCGACAGCGGCGAGGGAGTAGATGTGGCCTTCCTCGCGGACGAGGGAGCCGACGAGGCCGGTGCCCGGGGGGAAGAGGTCGGTGGCGGCGGCGGAGTCGACTTGGTCGTCGGCGGAGGAGAAGGGGTTGGTGGAGGACCAGGGAGAGGAGGAGGGGTGGTGGTGGGACCAGGGGGAGGTATGGAAGGGTGAGCTGTCGGCGGAGGAGGTGGGACCAGGGTTGGTAGTGGTGCTGCTGCGGTCGGAGTGGTAGCCGGGGCTGGCGGCGGAGGCAGAGCTGTGGCGCGTCGAGAAGTCCTCCTCGCTCGTCGACTTGATGAGGGGATCGGAGTGCATGAGGGAGGAGAATTTGGATGGCCGGGGAAGACTGCTGGCCTCCCCAAAGAAAGGCCGGGTTACACCTTCGTGACGAATGCTTTCACCGCCACCGCTTCCGTCACCCAATCTTCCACCAGTGCCATTGCCATTGCCATTGCCATTGCCACCTCCTTTTCGTCCTTCTCTCATTTAGATGGGTGTGGAGTGAAGGAGAAACGAGAGTTTTTTTTTAGTGATGATGAGACAAAAAGACAGAGACGAGGGGAAGGGAAGGGATAAGGGAAGGAAGGGAGAGCTAAAGGTGGAAGAAGGGGAAAGAAGCGAAGAGAAATAGGCAGGACGGGAAGTTTGGAAGGGGAGGGAAGGAAGGAGGGAGTGACACGTGTGAGGAGGAGAGGGGATGGAGGAAGGAAGGGTGGAGGAGAACGCGGACCTCCGCATGACGGAAACAGTCGTCACATTTGGAGTTGCCTGCACGCGAAGGACTTATGCAGATGCAAGGGAACAGGGGCAACAAGCTGATACTTCGATGCTGATGGGTTCACGAATGGCTGCCATGCTTGCTTGGTTTTGAGATTTCTATAATGTCCTTTTCCACCCTCAAAGGAGATAATATCTAAAATTTTTGTTTCTATCTATGGCTATTGTACGCTTTTTTTTTTTTTTAACTAAATTTTGTAATAAATTAGGTAATTTTCATCCATATGATTGCATCTGTGGTATGTCCATCCTAAGAATGCAATATGCCATTTAAGAATTTTTCGGTACGAAAGAAGCATGTATACTCTTAATAAGAGCTTAATTTGGTTATACTTATAAAAGTTTTCTACTTAAATTCTATTAGATCTAGATTTAAATGATAAGAACATAGGAGACTAATAATTTGCTCCTTTTTCTTAGGAAAGTAATAGTATACCCTTAGCTCCAATTCATCACCACATTCCTATGCTTGACCTTTTCCACTAGTAACATTTATTTTAAGTAGTGGAGCATGCAATGGTTAGGGATTGGGTTAGTGTTGTTTTATACACACTAGTCCATGAAAGGTGGACATTTTGGTAGCTTGAAAGAGAGAGACATTATGTTGGATGGCCAATCATCAGGGAAAGCTATCATCCATTGTTGCTCCTTATCCATTAGGACTTGGTGTAATATACGAGATGTTAGTGTTTATTTACTTCAAGTTATTCTTATGTCAAAACAATATTTGTTGACCACCATATGAGTAATTAGAAATAAAGTGATATTTAGAGATTATTTGGGTTTCTATTTACATTGCATTTGTGGCACGTATAAGACCCAAACATGGCCCTCCCCATTTGAAGATCAAAAATTGCATCGCACCATAATACTAAAATTGCATCCTTCTAGGTGGAACACCAACAATAAGAAAACCCAACATCTCACTAGATACAAAACATGTTGTAGATTTTTTTTCTTTCTATACAATTAATGAATTTCTTCAAACTTCTTCTTATGCTCTTTAATTTTCAATGTAAATACAACATTATCCTCAAGCGTTTAACTTATCTTATTATGTCCTTTAGGCTACCCTTAATTAATGAATTCTTAAAGTCATTTTCTTCTGAAATTATAAATGGATGAACTCCCTAAACTATTGAAAGTGACAAATTATCAGGTGCTTCTCTATTTTTTTTTAAACTTTTTCTTGCTCATTTAGATATTTTTTAAAAATTTTCCTGCAAATGCTAATGTTGCATTAGACTAAATGCAAGATAATAACTAAATACTTCTATCTAACAAAGCATAATGCTTTCTTTTAAATGCAGTGCAACAGGATGAAGCTTATGAGGGTTACTTCTATGCCTAGTAAAAGGAGAGGTATAAGAGTTTGGTTTTTTACTAAGATTGATATAGTAAAATTCTCAAGTAAAAGTATTGGGAAGAGGATGTAGGGAAGAAATGCCAAACTATAATAAAATATTGTACCTCATTTATTCTTTTCATTCTTTATCTTTTTTGCTATTGCACTATTCTTCTTTCATAGTGTTAAATTTGACGTTCTCATTGCATCATATTTGGTTAGAGGTTGGTTTTAATTTTTAGAAATCCAATTCACCCCCTCTTAGGTTGCCCTTAGGCTATCAAGAGATTTTAGAGCCAAGTCTCCAAGTTCTTTAACCTAATTGTCTTAGAGAAAAGATATGACAACCCTAAGAAGCTCATCCTTTAGTGAGGTCATTCTACTCATAGGTGTCCCTTATTCAATAGGACTAATTATTCCTTTTAAAAGGTAAGGATAAAAATTTTCATCCAATCTATTGATTTTGATATATGAAAAATCATAGTCCATTGATATGAGACCCCGCTAAAATGCTAAATAGCATTAGAGTCCCAAAGGATGAGATTGAGCTTAATGAAGAGAACATTAGGTCTCTTCAAATTAATGCTTAAGCTCTAAATGTATTATATTGTATACTTGATGCTAGTCAATTCAATAGAGTCTTAACATGTGAGACCACCAAAGAGATTTAGAACGAACTTGAGATTAACCATGAGAGTACTAATACAGTCAAAGAGTCCAAAATAAGCATCTTATTTCATAATTATGAGCTCTTTAAAATGAGACTAGAGAAAAATATCTCCAAAATGTTTACTAGGTTTACTGACATTATAAATGCATTAAAATCCCTTGAAAACACTTATACTAACATAGAAAATGATCATAAAATTCTCATGTCCTTGCTAAAGGAGTGAGAGCCAAAGGTCACTACCATCATAAAAACAAAAGACCTATCCAAGCTTAGCATGGATGAGTTGCTTAGGTCTCTCATGAATCATAAACTCCTCAGGAATCATTGAGGAGAGGAAATGAAAAGAAGAAAAAAGATATTGCTTTGAAATCTTCTATGCTAACCAAAGATTTTGACGTAGATAGCAAGGAATATAGCAATAAGGATGAGGAACTTGCAAAGCTCACTTGCAAGTTCAAAAAATTTTTGGAGAGTAATCAAAGAAAAAGAAAGGGAAGAGGGAGAAGAGAGGAAATGCGAGGGTGAATCAGGCAAAAAGGATGAAAACTTTGTCATATACTATGAGTGCAAGAAGTCGGGCTATATAAGAGCAAATTATCTCCAACTTAAAAAGAAAAGCAAGAGGCCAAAGAAGAAGGCCTTGGTGTCTATATGGAGCAACTGTGATATTAGTAGCTTTGAAGAAGAATCCAACACCAAGGTTACAAACCTATGTTTTATGGCTAAGGAGGATGAGGTAAGTGATCTTGATCATGATTCTCCTAGTTATGATGAGCTTGTAAATGCATTTTAAGAATTGCATGCATACATAAGAAAGTTAGAACATAAAAATGCATCTCTAAAGAAATAAATTAGCATTCTTTAGAATTTTTGAAAAATAAAAATGGCACACTAAAGATTAAAAATAGCAAGTTAAAATTATGTTATATTTCAAATGAACAACTTGTAAAAGAAAATAATGAATTTAAGAAAAAGTTAGAAGATTTAACTCAAATTCTTTGCAAATTTATAAAAAGAAAGGAAAATCTTGACATGAGTTAGAAGATTTAAATCAAATTCTTTACAAATTTATAAAAAGAAAGGAAAATCTTGACATGTTATGTAAAAATCAGAGATATATCTTGCAAAGGGCAGGCTTAGGATATAATTCATTCAAAAAAAAAGAATACTTTAAGAATTTCTTTGTAAAAACTATTTCATCATATGATCTTTTTATTACTTATTATTGTGAAAACAAGGGACATCCTTCACTTATGGCCCATAAGGGGAACACCTATATGGGGATAAAGAAGGCGTGGATACCAAAAGAACCCAAGTTCTTAAGAAATCAAGCCATAAGCCCTTTGGGATCAAGAAGATTTGAGTACAAAAAACATGTGATTGACCTTCTTTTTGTGGATGTGTCTTAAGGTCCACATGCATGGAGTTCAATGGTATTTGGATAGCGCTTGATCAAGACACATAATTGGGGACAAATCAAAATTTACAAGCATTACACCCAAATATGAAGGATATGTGACCTTTGAAGAAAATAGTAAGGGGGAGATAATTGATATAGGTAGCATTGATAATGGTTCTTCCCATATTATTAAGAACGTTTTGCTTGTTAAGAATTTAAAACATAATTTGCTTACCATTAGTTGATTATGTGATTGGGGTAATAGAGTCATATTTGAATCCACTTGAATCCACTCATTGTTTGGTAGAAAATATAGAAAATAAAAAGACTTTATTTGTAGGTCCAAGGCATGACAATATTTATATGCTTAATTTAAATTATCTTCCTTCTTCAATTTCATGTCTTTCTATTATTCATGATGATGGTTGTGGCATAGAAGATTAGAACATTTTAGTATGAACTTGATTTTCAAATTATTTAAGAAAAAAACTAGTTGTTAGCTTACCGAAACTTAAATTTGAGAAAGACCAATTTTGTGTTGCTTGTTAAAAGGTAAGTAAACTAGATCCTCCTCTCAATTTAAAAATATTGTATTTACTTTTAGACCTCTCCAACTATTATATATGGATTTATTTGGATCTACTAGAATAGCTAGTTTATGAGGAAAACATTGTACACTAGTAATAGTTGATGGCTTCTCTAGGTTCACTTGAACTTTATTTATTGCATATAAGAAGTAATCAAGGAGGGGAGTTTGATAATTAGGTCTCTGAGCAATGTTACGATGAAAATGAAATTGATCATCAATTCTCTATCTCTAGAACTCCTTAACAAAATAGAGTTTGTTGATCTCGCATTGATTTTGATGATCATAAAATAATTAAGTAGGTTACTAATGATTTTGGTGAAGAAACACTATGACATGCAGGGGTGCAAGAGTCACCAAGAACACCTAAATGGATTCCAAGCTTCAAAATGAGTCTATGACTTAAGAGAGAGAAGGATGATTCAAGCTAAAATTAAGTGAAACTCAGATGTTTGGCAAAGTTTTCAAATAAAGAAAGTCCAAGTTTTGAAAGCTATGGTACTTATTCTCCTTGATACAATGAGTTTTCTTATCCATGGAATGATTTTTCAAGTTTTGGAGAAGTTAGTCAACTCCCACGGCAGCTACTGAAACTTGGAACGAAAGATTGAAGCCATTAGCCGACCCACATGCAAGCTAACAAGTCAAATATGTGGCACAAGTGACTAAACAATGGAATGAACCATGTTAGTCGGCTCTAGAGTCGACTACTGTGGCCATACAGAGAAGTTCCACATGTTGGTCGGCTCTGGAGCCGACTACTGTGGCATCCACAGAGAATTTGACTGTGTTAGTCAGCTTTAGAGTCGACTAAGCTTGCTTGGGATGGGAAAAATCCCAGGTTAGTCGGCTCTGGAGCCGACTAACGCCTTGGGAACTTCAGCAACGGCTAGTTCTGACATTCCAACGGTCAGAAACAGCTACTCCAATAGTTCAATCCTTTAACAAACTATAAATACGAGTTAATGGGATAGATTATGAAGTTAAGAAGTGAATTTTTGAAAGATTAGAAGGGAGAAAAAGTGAGATTTATCAAGTCAAATTCAGAGAGATTTTAGCCTGTTCCATTTTTGAAAAGTTACTGTTACTGAAGTTTGAAAATACATTGAAGCCTATTTAAAGCTCCCACCAACCACTCCAGAAGCTTAATCAAATCCTCTTAACTTCAACATTCAAAGAGGTGAAGCTCATTTAAGGGAGAAAAGCTTCAAATCTGTGAAGTTTCATTATTGCCTTTATTTGATCATTAAGGAGCTGTTCTTGCTTAACTTATTTCATCTTGTAAACTGTTGAGTTTCAACTTGGTTGAAACTTATGTAGGGTGTGCCAAACCCTTAATTGGTGGTTTGTAAAGGCTTCCTTGTGCCTGGAAACAAGAAGCTAGCTGAGTAAGCTAGGTTGTAATCGTTGGAAAAACGATTAGTGGAGAAAATTTCTAAGGGATTCTTAGGGAGTGGATGTAGGTGCAAGGGTTAGCACCGAACCACTATAAATCTTTGTGTTTGTGTGTGTGCCTATTATTGATATTGCCATTTGTTTTCAAGTTTGACACCTCATTTTTACATATTCTCATAGCTTTACAAATATTGCACATTCTTGTTAAAATTTTTCAAAGAACCCAATTCATCCCCCCTCTTGGGTTACTTAGCTGGGCAATAGAGTTGTTGAGAGAAAAAATAAAATGTTAGAAAAAATGGTAAGGACAATGCTTAATAAGAATTGTTTGTTTAAGTATTTATGGGCAAAAGTAGTTGACACTACTTACTATATCACAAACTATATCCTCATTAGGCCTATAAATCCAACCCTTTTTATTTGATTCCCATTTCATAGTTTTTATATATTCAAAATTTTGATTCTATAGTTTTATTTCATTTGAAATACTAGAAACATCAAAACTATGAAATTAGAATTTTGATCTCATAATTTTTAATGGTTCTAAATAAGTTAAAGAATGTGTATATAATAGAATCCTATTTCCCTGCCCTTTTGTTTAGCTTAATAGTTTCTTTTTTATTTACTTACATGGAGTCTAACCTTTTCTTACATAAAAAATAATAAAAGAAAATAAAATAAAATAGTAAAATTTGCCAAAGTGTTGCAAGGTTAAACCCATCATGTCATAGGTCTTTGTTAAAAATAATTCTAAGAAGGATGCCAAGAAAAAATTATTTCTCAAAAAATATGTAGTAAGCTATGCCAGATGCCACATAAGCTATCCTAATCTTTTAAAAGTACATCAACAGAGTGAAATCAAATATTGGATACATGCTTTTAAAATTATTTTTTTAACAAACGATTTATAGCTACACGAGCTATGCATCCCATTCTAAAGTTGCAGTAGAGGGTTTTTATAGAATTGTTTGTTTAAGAGGTGATTTCAAAATCGTTTCTTGAATAGATTATTTCAACTTGAACAGTTTCAAGCCGTTAGGATCAAAACTGAAATCATCTTTTTAAGAAATTATTTTAGGTTGAAATTATCTTTTTCACTAAATGATTTTAAGTTGATAAATATTTTATTTGAAATCATTTATTAAACAAATAATTTTAAAATCATCTCTTAAATATATGACTTTGAAATCAAGACCCTCCACTACAATGCTTAGCAAAATTTTAGAATGAGTTGCATGCCTAGTGCATCTATAAATCGTCTATTAGATGGTTAATTTAAAAATTTACTAATTTATTTTTTAAAAAATATAGGATGATTTCTATGGCATTTTGTGTGGCATATTCCATATTTCTAAAAAATATATTTTTAGTATTATTTTCAAAAATTAATTTTTATGAAGATATTATAAAAAATTTAAAAATAAAATAAAATAAAAATAAAATAAAAATTGGAAAAAACAGAGAGAGAGGGAGAGAGAGAGAGAAGGGGTTTGCAGGCGAGACATATCTTTTGTTGGACTCGATCCCAAAGGCGGCGGCTGCCAAGAACTCCTGGTCCTCCTGTTCACCCCGCTACCTTCGAATCCCTTGCTTTCTTCGCTCTCGGATCAAATATAGGTTTTGTTCTTCTCCCTTACATTTTCTCTAATCTATATTCTTGATATATTTTCTCAATCTTATTCTTTGAATATATAGATGCGGATCTCAGGCTCTCTAGCTGTTTTTTTTTTTTTTTTTTAATTCGAGTTTTTTCTCCTGCTTTCTGACTTTAATTCGATGGTGGCTAGAAATTTGGCATTTTTGTCTCGATTGAAGGAAGCTGAAAAAGCTTCGATTTTTGATTGGCAGGACGATGTTGGGGGCTGTGAGGCGGAAGATCGGATGCCACTGTTTCCCTGCTTCGGTATTGAGAAGAAAAAAAAAAAATAATAATAATTTTGTTGCTATTTGTTGATGTTTTAACAGCCATTTTAGTGAATTATTCTTCCTCAATAGATGGATAGCTGATGAGATAATTTTGATTGGTTCTTTGTTCATTTTATTCTTGTTTAAGATGCTAGGGCAGGCGTTGGAGAAGATTCGACCTGTGACAGTTCTACCGAGGAGTTACTCAACATCCGGAAAAATGGTAATAGTGGATGCTGCATCTTTCTTTCCTGATCATGGGATGGTCAGGGTGAAAAATGTAGAATGTTTTTTGGGCTTGTTCTCTCTCTCTCTCTCTCTCTGATATACTGTGGTTCTTCATTTCTTCTGATTGCCCCTTTAATGAATTTTGGTTGGACCTCTCCTTCCTTTTCTCAAAAAAGATACAGATTTTGGATGAAATGTGGAGTTATTGGATGATTAGAGGATCTTGAAAACTCTTACCGCAACGCATTCATGCCTCCTCCTAGCTGATCAGAATATTCTGTCTTTGAAGAAGAATTTTATAATTATTATTATCCATTGATGTCAGAAAATTATTGGCGATAGCTACAAAATCCTTATTAATTGATTTGCCAGTTTTCTTATCTTCACGCTATAGTCAGTTCCATATTCCCTCTCTTTTAGAATTCTCTCCCAATATAATTTCAGTTTAGTCAGAGATACAGTTTTCTATCACCTTAGTTTACTAGTAGAGGCATGGTGCAAAACTATAAATCTATTAAGTCTGATAATATGCTATATAATCTCTCATTTTCTATCGCTCTCCCTCTCTATCCATGTTTGTGTGTGCAGGTCTCTTTCTTTCACCACCGCCTCCACCGTCTACACATCCTGCACACACAACCGCATGCAGGACATGAAGTTTTGTCTTTATAAATTATACATGAGAGCATGTTCACATAATTTAATTGATCTTTCTTATAGATGGCAGTGCGGGATGCTCTGAACTCTGCACTTGATGAGGAGATGTCTGCTGATCCAAAAGTCTTTTTGATGGGTGAGGAGGTAATATAAGTTGAAAAGTTTAGATTCCAAACTTTGTTTCATTCCCTTTCTTGTTTTAATGAAGTTTACACCATTTCAGGTTGCCGAGTATCATGGTGCATACAAGGTCAGAAATTCTCTTAAAAGTCACAGTTATTTTCCAATACTCTTATGTGCAACTTTTCTTTCTTTTTTTTCTTTTGTGGTCTTTCAAAGTGCACTCGTTTTTTCTTTTGTTGGTAGATATCCAAAGGTCTGCTTGAGAAGTATGGTCCTGAAAGGGTTCTTGACACTCCAATCACAGAGGTTAGTTTGAAATAATGTGGATCAGATGGTCAAAACCTTTTGTGCAGAAATGTTGTTGATGCATATTGCTTTCTCTCCGTTTGACTTGTGTCGGAATGACTAAAGTGTTTATTCTCTTCTATTCTAATTTTGCTAATTCAATTAATTGCTTTGTATTGCTGCAGGCTGGATTTACTGGAATTGGAGTAGGGGCAGCTTACTATGGTCTTCGTCCTGTTATCGAATTTATGACATTTAACTTCTCCATGCAGGTGGGTTCATTTTTTTTTTCAATGTTTATTTATGGGAAAGAGTTAGGCTAAGCCTAACCTACTTTCATTAAGAAAATGGCGTTTGAATTTGGTGATCATAATGACATCTACTTGGCAGCAGTGCTCTTGTTGCAGACTTTTTTCAAAACAAATGCTTTGAAATTTGTGTCACTAATTTGATCATTATAGTAAGCAGTTACTTTTTTATTATTTCTTTGGATTGCATTTTTCCATCAGAAATCATTATGACAAGAACTTGAATAGTGGTATCAAGTTGTCAACCACATATGTGCATTAATCTCTTTTGGTGTATATTTGCTTGTACGAAAGTTCCTATATGTTCTTACTCCACCATCATGCAAAAGAGGTTACGAGTCCCATTTATGCATGCAGTGCATGTGAATGGTTACATGAAGGCAAAAACTTACTTTCAGAACATCCTTCTTGGTTCAAATAATTAAGGCATCTTATCTGAGTCAAGTCTTGATCCATAAATCACCATGTCAAATGGCAACTAAAGTTGGAGATTACGACAATTCTGTTCCCTCCCTTGTTCCAATGCATTAAGCGAAATTATCAAAATCTTATGAATGAAAACCTTTTAAACATTAATTGTACCCTTAGTTAGGCATTAGACACGTGAAAGGAAGACTTTTCCATTACTCTCTGAGTAGTGCATAGAAAGATGTGTCTTCAGGTAGACCAAAGTTGGATAAACCCTTGAAGACCATTGCCATTTTTGAGGTTTTAAAGGGATTCTGTTTTGCCTTCTAAGGTATGATTGGGAGCACTTTGTTAACAAAGCCATGAATGTGAAATATGGTAATGATGTTTTTACTTCCTGATGTTGCGCATCAGACTTGTGATATTTCCACAATACTCATTAGGGCCAGTATGTCTAGACTTAGAGTAATATTTACTTGAGCTCCTTTTGTCAGTTATTTGTTTCATTTGTACTGCTATGCTGCTAGTAAACTGAAAACCACTTGACTGAACTATTGAGTTAGCTAATTGTTTGATGGGAGATTAACAGCAGCAAGATCTGTGCCAAATTACTCAAACCAGATTGATATTTATGGGCTTGTGGCAAATCTGTGTGCAACATACATCTGTTGGGCACAAAAATCATTAACTTCACAACTAAATGCTTTTTTCCTCCGAGAAAAGACTTATTGGAGGGTTGTTTTGTTTCAGGCCTCTAGTCAAGGAACCTAAAAAATGCTTTAAGTTTCATGGGAGTGGTTTTCCGGCATATTTACCCAGTTCATTTGTTCGTTTATTTCAGGTTTGGATTTGTCGGTAATTCATTGTTTCTGAATGAACTGAGTTTCCGTGGGTTAGGATGAGAAATAATATGTCTATTGATTTATATAAGTTAATATCAAATATTTTTTTATTACAGAAAATTTGGTGATAAAATGTTATCGAGTCATCAAGATACACAAGTTAAAAAGTACAGACGTTTGAGGAAAGAGGACCAAAGTGAAGCAATTTAGTACTTGTAGGATCTAATTATCGAAATGAATAAATCTTTATATAGAGTTCCTGATTCTTGATATGCATATGATCTAGAGCACAGGTAAATATGGTTTATGATTTCTAGCATATGCCACACATAAAGGGGCTCATGCTTGCACATATTGCACCTGAATCTTAAGCCTTAAGCATATTAAGATATCATTAGCACAACTTAGGGATGATCTTAGAGAAAGCGAAGCTTTGAAGTCAAAAATTCAATTTTAGAGAATCCAGCTAACACAGAAGAAAATAATATCAGTATTTGGGAGAGATGCTACTTTTAATAGCGATAGATGGGAGACTTGAGAACAAGACACTTTAACAGTGGTAGAAATATCATCACTTGATGCTTAAAGGAAGACAGAGGAAATTATTCGATGTTTTGTTGGATTCTTAACATAGAGATCCGCAAAGTAAGATGGAACATTGGGAGGCTGTGTCAGGGAAAGTAGGACAAAGATTTTTTTTAAAATCCATTTCCTGTGGAAAGAGAAGTAGTGGTTCTTTGGCCTGAATTTACCTATGATAAGATGAAAAAAAGGAGACATTTTAGTTACTTTAGCCTCATCAGCTAATTCCAATAATTATCCGAGTTGATTTTGTTAAATTTGTGGAACTTATATTTTAAGCAAAATGTAAGGAAAAAAGAGTGTAAATGGAAATTATGATAGTTGTCCCTTCACTCTATCAAATGATGTCCCACAAAGAATGAAGAGAGGGAAAAAAATTCTGCCTAATATATGTGTTGAGATGATTTCTTGTTTTACTGTCAGATGCATCCAGAACCATAAAGAGTTACTACGTACAAAACTTAGACTTTGAACCATACCTCCAGATGCTCATATATGTGTACGTATGTGCATGGTGTGATGAACAGCTTAACCAAAGGAAGCAGCAAATTACTCGAAACATTCTCTTCAAAGATTTTGCACAGTAGGTGCAGTTTGTCTCATATTTTCACTTGCTGAAGCTTGACATCTAGGTTCTATCAAAACATCAAGCATTTTAAGATGCTTCATTTTTGTATGACTTTTTCTTAAATTTTGAAGTTATACAAAATATATTTTTCTCATTAGGGTTACTATTACACTTCAAGGCTTATGTAGTACTATTAGAAGTGGAAAGGTCTTACATATACTGCTTTTTTTTGGAACATTATCATCCTTATACTTTTATACACATTTTCTTTTAGTTTTAGACATTGATAATTTATGGTTGCCTTGCTTTTCTTGGACAATGTAGGCAATTGATCATATCATCAATTCTGCTGCAAAGTCATGCTACATGTCAGCAGGTCAGATATCTGTACCTATTGTTTTCAGAGGGCCGAATGGTGCTGCTGCTGGAGTTGGTGCACAGCATTCACAGGTGTGTATGCTTTCCATCTGGAAGTTATATTCTTTTGTTAGTAACCTCTTTGAAGGTTTATTACACTATCCTCATGGATCATGGACTTGGAAAATGCCCTATTAGCAGTAAATATGTGGTTGAAAACATTAGGAATGGAATGTTTGCGTTTTACCATGTCAGAAACAACCATAAATATTGCGATGCTACTCTTTTAGAATTTAATTGTATTATCCTAACGGAATATGGACTAGGATACTCTCAATTTAGCAACAATATGTGGTGGAAGATATTGTTATGTTGGCTTTATTTCCCCTCTAGGGACATTTCAATGTTGGCACCATGGCAGTTCGTGTTTGCCCTTTGTCACATGAATCCTTATTGTGCTAAATCATTTGCTGAGGCCTCAAAGAGTTGCTTCTGAATCAATGGCAGGCAATGTACACGTGCATATTTTTCTTTTTATCTTTATCACTTGGCACAGAATATATGCCGTACCTTGTAAATATACAATTTATCAATGCATATGTACACTTCAATTTTTTTAACCAGTAAAGTAAAACAAGTGCAATGGCACTTGCTCATTATTGTATTCTTTTCAGTGCTATGCAGCTTGGTATGGACATGTTCCTGGGTTAAAGGTGCTATGCCCGTACTCATCTGAAGATGCTCGAGGCTTGCTAAAAGCTGCCATCAGGGACCCTGATCCTGTGGTTTTCCTTGAAAATGAACTTCTGTATGTAACTCAAAAACATATCTCCTATTATTACAGGACTTCAAATATTTTATGGATGGACCTTGATCTGTAAACATGGCTTTTCAGATATGGAGAGTCTTTCCCTGTTTCAGAAGTAGCCCTTGATTCAAGTTTCTGCCTACCAATAGGGAAGGCCAAGGTACACTTTCTAGTAAATATTAATTTTGTTGGGATCTATTTGTTTTAAATATCTAACATCTACATGTAACAGATAGAACGGGAAGGAAAGGATGTAACCATCACTGCTTACTCGAAGATGGTTGGTTATGCTCTAAAGGTGCATGCATGGCGACACTGTCCTTGCACTTTAAGCATCTTTCTTTATATCTGCCTCTCTGGCTACTTTCAACTGCAAAAGAAGATACTTAAAAAAGCAGTTACATTCAATCCCTGGATGATCCATTGATTTCATACCTAGTTCATGTGGGATTTTACTGGATCTGAGTACCCATCACAAGAAAGTTATTATTTTCCATTACTCTAGTTAGCATGCAGGACTTGTGCATTTGCATCTTTGCAAATTACAAAGGATTGCATACTGAATTTGTGGTCTGTTTCTGAGAGTACTGACATACCACAGACTGCCTAGTTGTTAATTATCATGTTCAATGAAATCTAAAGCCATAAATAGGCCAGTAGGGAATCTTGAGCAGACTGGAACTGGAAGGTCAAGAAGAAAAACCAAGGGCATGTTTGTTTGCTTTTGTTTTCTGTTTTTGTTTTCAAAAACCCAAAAAGAAAAATGAACCAGACTAAGCAGCATGTATCATGAAATGATTTTGTTTTTGAAATTGTTTGTAAAAATCTTGAGAGCTTTTGGAAGCAAAGTTCTATTGCTTTCAAAAAAGAGTGAACAAAAGCAAACGATAACAGAATTTATTGGCAAATGATATCTTCAACATCGATATCCATGTGATATTTGATTTTGTGTAGAAACAAAACAAAAACAAAATGATGTTGAACAGGCTCTGTGATTGTAAACTAGGATGAATGGAGGAAATAAATTTGATTGGTTGAGCAGAGGATGTGTTGTCTGACAAGAACTAATTAAAATCTGGATCAGTAAGTAGAACCTTACTTTCTCAACTGTCAAGATTGTTGTTTTTGCATGATTGTTGCTAGTCTTGATACAATTGCTTACCCTAATTTTTCTAATGTAAAGATTTTAGCCGTTGTGTTTAAATTTCTATTAGTGCACTTAATTCAATTGTGTATCATGTTCAGGCTGCGGACATCCTTTCAAAGGAAGGAATTAGAGCTGAGGTAAGTTTTTTGTTGAAAATAGAGGGATATTACATATCATGCTTCCTTCAAGATCGACAAACCAGTTATTTATTTATCATAACCAAAAATTTTTACTTAAACCCCAAAACATGCATGTGTATATACAGGTGATAAATCTCCGCTCTATTAGGCCTCTGGACAGAGTGACCATCAATGCTTCTGTCAGGAAAACCAACAGGCTAGTAACTGTTGAGGAAGGTTTCCCGCAGCACGGCATAGGCGCTGAGATTTGGTTAGTAGCTTCATGACTTATCTACCTTTCCCCCCTTACTCATGGTGAATATGATTAAAACCTCATCTATTGTACAGCACTTCTGTTATCGAAGAAAGTTTTCAATATCTTGATGCACCGGTTGAGAGGATTTCTGGAGCTGATGTTCCCATGCCTTATGCTGCAAACCTTGAGAGGATGGCCGTTCCGCAGGTTTCTTATTTCTCTGCATTTTATTTTAAAGAGCTTCTTGTGGATTAGATTTGAAAGAACATGGACCCAGATATGGTTCACTTAAATTGCTTGAGCATGTCCTTTGCAGGTAGAGGATATTGTCCGTGCAGCAAAGAGGACTTGTTACCGATCAGTACCAATGGCTGCAGCTGCCTAGTTCAGTCAATGCTCTTTAAGAATATCTTTTTACCCCTTTACTTCAACAAAGTTTTCCATTATATAATTGATTCTAGCAGATAAATCAAACAAGACCTGACCATAAGGTTCTGGGCAGTAAAATAATTCTTACCACAGCAGGAAGACTGTCTTGTTGCAGGAAATAATTTTTTCAATCTTTTTGGTGGTTCTTCATGAAATATTTCCTTGTTTCATAGATTCACCGCCTTAGCCACCGATTCAACTTTGAATTTGTCATTCATCTGATTAAACTGGATTTTACCTCGAAATGAAATAAGATGCTTTATGTTAGGTGTTTAGCAATGTCATTCTTCCAGGTCTCATATAGACTGATTTGATTTTGTTCATTGGCTTATTGCTCCTGTAATGTTCATCAAGTCTTATTTCACATTTGTTTACATGCACGTTGGAACAGCACGTAGATTTACATAAGTTGACATAAATGAATATGGAAATGTACAATTTTGCTCTGGCTATTTCAGTTGTTATAAGCCCGATTCCATGTTAACCAAAAATTATGAGATACTTGATGAGGGCCTGTACAGAATTGTAGTTACAATTTTGCTTTGCTATAAGATTCTGACAAATTAGAAATAGGAACGAGGTATGCCATTCCAATGCTTATCATCTTGTTCCCGATATATCATACATATCGGTACCAAATCAAGACTTGATATGTCTATCAAGCCTCGATATGCTAAATTGATTCATGTATGATATGTGTAGACATTGTATTAGTATGGTTTCAAGATAGAATTCGATATTGAAACAGCAAATCTTGAATAATGATGTTTCAATTATTAAATTAATTGTTTCAATATGTCATGATAGTTATATAAAAAAAAAACTAACTAATCCACAAAACTGATCCAAACCTTGGTTTTGGTTTAGTTTATTTATTTATTTTGGTTATAAAAATTTTTGAAATCGAAAAAAAAGGTAGGTTTGAGTTTCTGAAAGACTAATATAAAATGAACAAAATCATGTGTATACATTATATGGTTTTCATTTAAACTGTATCTTAAAACTAAGGTGCTACATGTATATGTGAATAACCGAACTATGTGAGGGATATATGTATATTTTTTCATTGTGAATAATGGGGATGCGATTTGATTATATGATAAAGTTTGCTATGAAAATTGATCTTATAGTCATCTAAAATAGGTACAAAGGAATTGATAAACTAAAAAAAGAGATAAATCGAATTTCTTGGTTCGATTAGATCTAGTGGAACAATCAGTTTGGTTTCGGTTTTAAAAAACCGGTTTAAATCAATTTAGTTTCAAAAATATATTTAAACTTATTCAACCCAATGGGCACACACCCACAAAGAAAAGAAAAATATTGGAAAAAGAATATCGTTGAAAATATTATTTTTTTGTTTCGTTTAATATCTAATTATAACCTCAGACTTGTGATTCAGAAGTTAAACCCAAATTCAAACCCAATCAACCTATCAGGTTTGGGCATTAATTTTGCTGGATCCAACGCCCTACGCATTCAAAGTTAAGACGGAATTATACTCTTGGGGTCTTGACTTAGCCAGGGCTCGGGCTGGCCGAGCCACCATATATTCCAACAGCTCAGACCCTAGTGTCTGCAGAATGTTTGACATCGAGTTTTAATAATTGATAATGGGCTAGACAAAAGCTTCCACTGGATAGACTGGTACCAGATTGGCCGATTGCAAATATCAGCATTGGGCAGGTGGCGTTTCCATGTTATCCTCGATCGAAGAGAAGCTGAAGGAATGAAGCTTCTTCTGTCAACTTCTTCTCAACCTCAAAACGAAGGTTGTAGAAGGCAAGGCGCGGAGGTACAAGGTTATCATAATCATAGGACGAGGATGACGACCACCGACCGTTTTAGCAGGTGGAAAAGGATGCAACCTGAACAGCAAACTTCTGGGGAACGGAGAGTGCGTCCCACATCACCGTCCCTCGTGTATGAATCAGCAGGTTGAATTCATTCGACGGGCTTCACCATCAAATCAAAAAAAAATTTCCACCCGCTCACCAACATGAGGGGTGGCAATGTGTACTGACTCTACGCGCATAGCATGTTGGATGATAAATTCTTGAGAGAGACTTAATTAGCTTAACAAAGGTCTGATTAGATTGACTCGTAATGAAAACAGTAGGAAAAGATAATCCTGAAAGCATGTCATTTATTATCCTAAGGCGAATGTCCAACTTCCGTACTGGAATCATCAAAAATTTTACCAAGATATGATTAGGATTCTCATTCTTATGAGTACAATCATGGAAAGGATTGGCGGAACTTCTTTAATACCCATCAATAGAAGAAAAAATTGAGAGCTTGCTTAGATAGTATTACCCTTTATCATTTAAGCAAAATAGTGAGGTTTGGATTCTAGTTAAAGTTAGTTCTTAGCAGATTGCATTAGTCTAGGATATGCAGGTGGAGATTAGCTACTCAAAAATAGAAGACTCTAAACAAAAGGGCTTGCATAGTTTTTAATATTTTGTGCCAAGTAATAAGGATTTATGTAAAATTATAGCAAATGAAAGAAATTCATTGCCTAAAAAAGGAAGCATAGAATAGGAATTAATATTAGGTTGATCTCTCAACTAAAGTTGATTGCTAAAAGTCCATCAATAGACCCCACCCATATCATACTCTATGATTAATATACTGAGCTCACCATGTGAAGGATGGTTGGATTATAATGATGAAAATTTACTCACCCAAGCAAAGACAAGAAAAATTAAATCAATATAATAAATCATTGATGTCAATAATAAATTGATAAATTTAATCTTGGCTCATTTTAAGCATGTATAGTATTGTATAGCCTAAAATTTTTACAACCTAAATGAGCCTATGCATATGCTCACAATGGACATCTAATAATGGCCTAATTTGGTCATTTTTTTTAAAATTATTGTAATAGCCATTGTATAATAAAATTATGGCTAAACTATATTTTTGACCCTTGAACTTGAGGGTGTATGACTTTATTTCTTGAACTTAAAAAAGTTATAAAATTGATCCTAAACTTCTTTTTGTATTTCTCTTTGGTTCCTACAGTTAAAATAAGGAAGAAGTCATGAGAAATTTGCTGATTTGGTATTCACGTAACTGTAATTGCTAACTTGATACAGAAGAGATCTGTTGGCACCCTCTCCCTCTTCCTCCTCCTCCTCTCTCTCTCCTGTTAGGGTTTTATGTGCATGCCTAAGAGTGCAAAGAAAGCGAATAGATTTCATAAATTTCTTAATGAGATCTATTTACATGAAACCCTTTAGCCAAGATCTTTTTAATGATAACAATCAAATGAATAAATAGTAAATGTAGGATAAGAAGAGTATCTGTAACGCTAAATCCAATATGTTGGAATATCCACAAGGTGCCCAAGTGTTCACCCTCCAATATTGATCCACATAGGAACTGGGTTCAAGACTCTATCTCCTTCAAAACTTTGATCCTTGATGCTTAATCCTTCCAAAGGATTTGATTGACTTGCTTTTTTTTCCTTCTAATTTTTTTTTTCTTACAAAAACTCTTCAAAGCCTCTTGTCCTAAAGAAGGCTTCCTTGTCCTAGTTTAGGTCTTATCCTGAAGAAGACATCCTTGTCTTAGTCCTGAACAAGACAACCTCTTGTCCTGAACAAGACCTTCTTGTCTTAGTTTAGGACAAGACATATAAGAGAAATAAAATAATAAAGAGAGGGAATTGATTTCTCTTCGATGGATTCATGTATTTATTTTTGAACCCGAGATGCACTCCTCTTTATAAGAGGCGGAGGGAAGCATCACCAAGGGATGCATCACATTCACACGGCTCATTAGCGTGTCCCAAGGGTAGCGCTTCATCATGATGAGGCGTGTCCCAAGGGTAGTGCCTCATCATGATGAGGCGCTAAGGGGAGGGGCGCATCTAAGAGAGCGAAAAGACGTATCCGCTCGCCTTATCCATGCGCTATCAGCCTTCTCACGCTGATAACCTCACATATACTTATTTCATGATAATCCAATGGTCCAGATTAAGACACCATCCAATGGTCCAAAAGCAAGGTGCCATCACCCATGGTCCAGATTCAGGCACCAACTAATGGTCCAGATTCAGGCAACAACCAATGGTCCAGGTCCTTCATCCAGGGAGCCATCTAATGGTCCAAATCGAGCTACTGACCAATGGTCGAGATCCATTATTCAAAGAGCCATCCAATGGTCCAAATAAAGCCAATTGGGTTCCAACTCTCGGCCAACCCACATTAGGTTATGATTCAATCATATTAGATTAACCTAATACAAGAATCAGATTTGAATCTAATTCAAATCAGGAGTTAGGGTTTGCAACATGTGCTAGCATGTTTATCCTGCAAACATGATCTAATCCAATTAGACCTTTGATCAGTTCCTTTTGTGTGTGACCCATTGGGTTCCACATCTAGCCAGCAGTAGGTGTGGGTGCAAGTTGACCTATCATGATTAGAATATTTCTAATTCTTATACGTCCAATCAGTACGATCCCAAACTTGATAATTAGAACTCTTTCTAATTATTGATCAAATTAAATTCTTTAATTCAATCAAACCTACAAGATAAGATTGACGTCTAGCAACGTATCATGTCTACCCAGAAGATATGAAATTTGGTGGATATATCAAGCATACCCTTCTGTGGCAAGTTACCGTGCAATTCAATCCTTCAATCATACTGTATCCTGAATAAGTATATGAGTATGGATCAATATCAAACTTAATTACTTATTCATGTCTCTCTTAATCTTCTAATGATAATTCAGTTAATGAAACATTAGAAACTTTTTCTAATTTTTCATTTTGCTTTGATCAAAGACTTTCTGAATCATCATAAGATTAGAGCAAGTAGGATGTGGTCTTCTCTTATTAGAAGTGATTAATTTCTTGTTGATTTACTCACAATCTTTATACACAATCCACCATATCCAGAATACCTCGTACACAACTTAATGTCGTGAATGGGTGTAAACCAAAATATGGATTCATGTGCATAAGATACTATGGTGATCTCAGGTCTAAGGATCACTTGCACAACTCCCACTTAGAGAATCATCTTTTAACAAATAAGTAAGTATCCATAAGATGTTCTCTTGGTAGGTCAATTCAGTGAACTCATTTCTCTAATGAGCACCCACATCTTTGTATTAGTGTTTCACACAAGTGATTGTGAGATTAATCACCCTCTGCATCGAGCATACATAAGATGTGCCAATCTTTTCGGTAACATTGATCCCCGACTTAATGTACCAACGACTGGGAATGTTTTAGATTAGGGTTTTAGGGTTTTAGGTCTCACTGGCATGATCTCATCATAGCCCTAAAACCATTGCCCTAATCTATGGGGTTCATCATAATTATAAAAAGTAGCAAATGATGAAATATAATGCCTTCTATTTATAACCAAAATGTCATGTACATGATTTGGAAGAACAAAAGAAATCCTATCGCAATACATATTGCGATTGGCTTTTAGGGCACAACTCTTTCATTCTCCCACTTGCACTAAAGCCAATCGCTCTTATACTTTAACCCCATATAATTGAGGTGGCGATCAAATTACTGCTAGGTAAAGCTTTAGTGAATGGGTCTGCTACGTTGTTCTTTGTATTTACTCATTCAATCTTGATGTCTTTCCTTTCGACAATCTCATGAATTAGGTAAAAGTGTCTTAGAATGTGCTTGGATCTATGATGAGACCTTGGTTCCTTTGCTTGTGCAATAGCTCCAATGTTATCACAATAAACTGGTACTAGTTCAGCAATCTTAGGAACCACACCCAATTCTATGATGAACTTTTTCATCTAAACAGCTTCCTTAGCCGCTTCACTTACAGCAATGTACTATGGCTCAAGAATCGAGTCCGCCCATACCGTTGCTTGAAACTCTTTCAGCTCACTACTCCATCATTCAGAGTAAAGATATATCCTGAAATGGACTTGCTTTCATCTGGATCTGACTGAAAACTAAAATCCGAATAACCTTCTAGTTTCAATTCTGTTCCTCCATATACTAGAAAAATATCTTTAGTCCTTTTTAAGTACTTAAGAATGCTTTTTACTATTTTCTAATGATTCTTTCCTGGATCAGCCTGACACTTACTTGTTATGCTCAAGGCATAAGCAACGTCAGGCCTGATACATAGCATAGCATACATTATCGATCCTACTGCCGATGCATATGAATAGTACTCATTCTATTCCTCTCTTTAGGTATCTTAGGAGACATCTTCTTAGAGAGATATATGCCATGACCTATGGGTAAGTAACCTCTTTTACTCCCATCCATGCTGAATTTTTTCAACACTTTATCTATGTACCTTAATTGGGATAAGCCTAGTATCCTTTTAGATCTATCCCTATAGATCTTTATACGCAGTATATAGGATGCTTCACCCAAGTCTTTCATGGAAAACATTTTTGATAGCCAAGTCTTGACCGATTGCAACATTAGAACATCATTTTCAATGAGAAGTATGTCATTTACATACAATACTAAGAAGACAATAGCACTCCCACTTGTCTTCTTATACATACAAGGTTCATCCATATTTTTGATAAAGCCAAACTCTTTGACTGTCATATCAAAATGGATATTCCAACTCCTCGATACTTGCTTTAATCTATAAATGGATTTGTTAAGCCTGCATAATTGATTTGTTCTCCCACTTGAGACAAATCCTTCTGGCTGAGTCATATAAACTTCTTCCTCAAGATGACCATTAAAGAATACGGTTTTGACATCCATCTACCAGATTTCATAATCATAATATGCAGCTATTGCAAGCATAATCCGAATAGACTTGAGCATAGCTACTGGTGAAAAAGTTTCATCATAGTCAATTCCTTGTTTTTGTTTGAAACCTTTTGCCACTAGCCTAGCCCTATATGTATCTACTTGGCCATCAGCTCCAATCTTTTTCTTATATACCCATTTGCAACCTATAGGGCTTACACCCTCAGGTGCATCTACCAAAGTCCACACTTGGTTGGTATACATAGAATCTATTTCGAATTTCATGGCCTCCAGCCATTTATCAGAGTCCCTACTCATGACAACTTCCGAATAGGTCAGTAGATCATTGTTCTCAATGATGTGTGCTTCATCATTCTTTATGATAAACCCATATCTCTCAGGTACTCTTCGCACTCTATCTAACCTTCGGAGAGGAGATGTGTGTTGTGGTTGTACCTCATCTATGGGTACATCTAGTTGAGGAATATCATTTGTCTCAATTTGTAGGTCATAAACTTCTTTTAGTTTAATTCTTCTATCCTTGCCCTTTTTAAGGAAAAACTCTTTCTCTATGAAAATAGCATGCCTACCAACAAAAATCTTGTGTTCAGTAGGATTATAGAAGATATATCCTATACTGCTTTTAGGATAACCTACAAATATATATCTATCTGATCTAGCACTTAGCTTATATCTAAAATTTCTTTTGACATAAGCTTGACAGCCCCATTTCTTAAGATATTTAAGATTTGGTTTCTTTCCTCTCCATATCTCATATGGAATGCTAGGTACAGATTTAAAAGGTACCATGCTCAAAATATATGCAACAGTCTCTAGGGCAAATCCCTAGAAGGAAATAGGAAGAGCAGTAAAGCACATCATGAACCATACTATATCTAATAGAGTACGATTCCACCTTTGGATCGACTTCGAAGGACTCTCCTCCAAATACGAACAACTTGAAGTCACCTTTCTTCAAACTTCTAATTTTCTGTAATCCATGCAATGACTTGCATATGTGGAAACCACAGCTGGTATCCAATACTCAAGAATTAGAATTTTGAAGAATTAGCATGTAACACAAACAAACCTTTTGATGCAACTTTTGTATCAGGCTTCACAGCTGCAAGTAAACTCTTGCAATTCATTTTCTAGTGGTCTTCTTTGCTACAGTGGAAACTTTCTTGATGCTTCTTTTAGGATTTAGCCTCTTCTTAGAACCCTTACTGCCTGACTTTCTTTTAGAGCCCCCACCAACAAGAAGGTGTGGGTTTCAGCTGTCTTCAACATATTTAACAGCTCAGGCAAGGAGGTATTCAGCTTGTTCATGTGATAATTCATAACAAACTGAGAGAATGACTCAGAAAGTGATTGCAGGATCAAATCCTGACTGAGTTCACTATCTATAGCAAAACCCAATTGACTCAATCGAGTAATTAGGTCTATAATCATAAGAACATAGTCTTGCATGGATATCCCTTCATTCATTTTAGCACGGGATAATTGCTTAGATATCTCATATCTAGCAGTTCTACTTTGCTCTCCATATAATTCCTTCAAATTAAGAAGTATGGAGTGAGTGTCCATGCTTTCATGTTGCCTTTGTAACTCGTTACTCAAAGAGGCCAGCATGATATACTTGACAGTCAAACTGTCATTTTTCCACATCTATATGTGGCAACCTCCTCTTCAGTAGCATCATCTCCAGCTGACGCTAAGTCAGGGGTTTCAAGTATATAGGAAAGTTTCTCTTGTATGAGAACAATCTTAAGATTCCTTAACTAATCCACACAATTCGGGCTGGTCAACTTGTTGGCATCTAAGATGCCTCTCAGTGATAGTGAAGAAGCCATTTAATATAGATTCAATTCTACATATATAAAGAACAAAACTAACATAAGTAGACCAATCATGATGATATGTATACAATTAGATAAGGAATTTTATATAATTATTACTTCCACTATTTTATCGACTTATCATAGCCCCCTCCTATGATAAACGAGAAAAATACTAATTTTTCTTAGTGGGGTTGAGATCCTAATTCCTCATTAATGCCTTGTGTTACACAACAAACATTCATGAGTTCAATGGTAGGAAATTTTCCTTTCCAATTGCAATCCATGCAACTCTCAACATAACAGTTGCCTCTAAGACACTTACAGCCTTGTGTTACACAACAAACTATAATATCTTAGTTTAGTCAGATCCTTCATTTCTATATAGTCACGTTTGAATAATGTTGCCTTTGTGTTACACAACAAAGCAACACCATCAATCATGCTATAAAGCATTAGATGCACCATGACAAATTTTATATCAAACCCTAGATTAGGCCTTGTGTTACACAACAAACCTACTATAGTTTTTGACTTGAATTGACTTAGCATGAAGGAAGGCATTTAGTATTTCAATCATTTAGCATTTTCAATTCAAGGTCTAAATCTATCCAATTGGCCAAGTAAGTGGGAGAGAGATGGGAGGCCCCCCGTGCTTGCCTTAGACATCAAAAGTTTGGCCAGGTAAGCAACGGATCCAATTATAAACCACGTTCTCTTTACCTTCGCAAAACCACTTTTCTAGACACCAATTGATCAATCAAACCCTAAATGGATTTACATTATGATTTTATAACACTATGACTAAATATAATTTTATGTGAGGGCTTTCTGGTCTTTTAGCACATTCCATATACTTTGCATTTCTTATACAAAAAGCAAGCATATCAAGGAATACGAACATGCTTGATCATATCTTATATAAAATTCATATTAAAATATGTGAATATCTTATTGCTATGACATAACAAATTTCTATAGACATATATAGCATTTTAATGAACATGCTTCATATCTAATATTGCTATAACATAGCATTTTAATGAACATGCTTCATATCCTGATATCTAATATTGCTATCACATAGCATTTGATGAACATGCTTCATATCATGATATCTAATATTGCTATCACATAGCATTTGATGAATATGCTTCATATCATGATATCTAATATTGCTATCACATAGCATTTTAATGGATCCTACAACATGCATGATCATTTGATTGCACCAGTTAAGGATGGCTCTGATACCACTGTTAGGGTTTCATGTGTATGCCTAAGAATGCAGTGGAAGCGAATAGATTTCATAAATTTCTTAATGAGATCTATTTACATGAAACCCTTTAGCCAAGATCTCCTTAATGGTAACAATCAAATGAATAAATAGTAAATGTAGGATAAGAAGAGTACCTGTAACGCTAAATCCAATATGTTGGAATATCCACAAGGTGCCCAAGTGTTCACCCTCCAATGTTGATCCACACAGGAACTGGGTTCAAGACTCTATCTCCTTCAAAACTTTGATCCTTGATGCTTAATCCTTCCAAAGGATTTGATTGGCTTGCTTTCTTTCCCTTCTAATTTTCTTTCTCTTACAAAAACTCTTCAAAGCCTCTTGTCCTAAAGAAGGCTTCCTTGTCCTGGTTTAGGTCTTGTCCTGAAGAAGACATCCTTGTCTTAGTTTAGGAAAAGACAACCTCTTGTCCTGAACAAGACCTCCTTGTCTTAGTTTAAGATAAGACATATAAGAGAAATAAAATAAGAAAGAGAGAGAATTGATTTTTCTTCGATAGATTCATGTATTTATTTTTGAACCCGAGATGCACTCCTATTTATAAGAGGTGGAGGGATGCATCACTAAGAGATACATCACATCCACACGGCTCATCAGCGTGTCCCAAGGGTAGCACCTCATCATGATGAGGCGTGTCCCAAGGGTAGCACCTCATCATGATGAGGCACTAAGGGGTGGGGCGCATCTAAGAGAGCGGAAAGACGTATCCGCTCGCCTTATCCATGGGCTATCAGCCTTCTCACGCTGATAACCTCACCCACACTTATTTCATGATAATTCAATGGTCTAGATTAAGACACCATCCAATGGTCCAAAAGCAAGGTGCCATCACCCATGGTCCACATTCAGGCACCAACTAATGGTACAGATTCAGGCAACAACCAATGGTCCAGGTCCTTCATCTAGATAGCCATCCAATGATCCAGATCGAGCTGCTGACCAATGGTCGAGATCCATTATTCAAAGAGCCATCTAATGGTCCAAATAAAGCCAATTGGGTTCTAACTCTTGGCCAACCCACATTAGGTTATGATCCAATCATATTAGATTAACCTAATACAAGAATCAGATTCGAATCTAATTCGAATCAGGAGTTAGGGTTTATAACACGTGCTAGCATGTTTATCCTGCAAACATGATCTAATTCAATTAGACCCTTGATCAGTTCCTTTTGTGTGTGACCCATTGGGTTCCACATCTAGCCAGCAGTAGGTGTGGGTGCAAGTGACCTATCATGATTAGAATATTTCTAATCCTTATAGGTCCAATCAGTATGATCCTGAACTTGATAATTAGAACCCTTTCTAATTATTGATCAAATTAAACTCTTTAATTCAATCAAACCTACAAGATAAGATTGACGTCTAGCAACGTATCATGTCTACCCGGAAGATATGGAATTTGATGGATATACCAAACATATCCTTCAGTTGCAAGTTACCGTGCAATTCAATCCTTCAATCATACTGTATCCTGAATAAGCATATGAGTATGGATCAATGTCAAACTTAATTACTTATTCATGTCTCTCTTAATCTTCTAATGATAATTCAATTAATGAAACATTAGAAACTCTTTCTAATTTTTCATTCTGCTTTGATCAAAGACTTCCTGAATCGTCATAAGATTAGAGCAAGTAGGATGTGGTCTTCTCTTACTAGAAGTGATTGATTCCTTGTTGATCTACTCACAATCTTCATACACAATCCATCATATCCAGAATACCTCGTACATAACTTAATGTCGTAAATGAGTGTAAACCACAACATGGATTCATGTGCATAAGATACTATGGTGATCTCATATCTAAGGATCACTTACACAACTCCCACTTAGAGAATCATCTTTTGACAAATAAGTAAGTATCCATAAGATGTTCTCTTGGTAGGTCAATTCAGTGAACTCATTCCTCTAATGAGCACCCATATCTTTGTATTAGTGTCTCACACAAGTGATTGTGAGATCAATCACCCTCTGCATCGAGCATACATAAGATGTGCCAGTCTTTCTGGTAACATTGATCCCCGACTTAATGTACCAACGATTGAGAATGTTTTAGATTAGGGTTTTAGGGTTTTAGGTCTCACTGGCATGATCTCATCATAGCCCTAAAATCATTGTCCTAATCTATAGGGTTCATCATAATTATAAAAAGCAGCAAATGATGAAACATAATGCCTTCTATTTATAACCAAAATGTTATGTAAATGTTTGGAAGAACAAAAGAAACCCTATCGCAATACAGATTGCGATTGGCTTTTAGGGCACAACTCTTTCATCTCCTTCCCTTCCCCTCCTCGATCTCTCTCTCTCCACATCGCGCGCGCCTCCCCCCCTCGTCGATCTCTATCTCTCCACATCGTACGCGCCCCCCTCCCCTCTCTCCCTCCCACCCTTCCCCTTCTCCCCCTTCCCCCCTAAAGCCGCGGTCGCCCCCCCTAACCGCTTTCGCCGCTACTAGCGCTTACACTATCTCTCTTTCTCCTTTCCTTCTTCTCTCTTTCTCTCTCTTCCTCTCTCGTTTTCCTTGTCTTTCGACACCAAGCAACAGTTGGACTTGAGCCATCGACGTCCTCTCCCTTTTACTCCTCCTCCTCCTCTCTCTCTCTCTCTTTCCTCCCCTTCCCCTCCCTTATCTCTCTCTTTCCACATCAAGCCCAGTTCCACACCCCCTTCCCCTCTCTCTCCCTTCCCCTCTCCCCGTTCGGCCCTTCCCCTCCCCCCCACCACAATCACAACTACCATGATTGCCGCTGCTAGCGCCTTCGCTCCCTTTCTTTCTCCTTTCCTTCTTCCCTCTTTCTCTCTCCCTCTCTCTCTTGTTTTCCTTGTCGTCCGATACGAAATAGCAGTCGGACCCGAGCCATCGGTATGCTCTCCCTCTTCCTCCTCCTCTCTCTCTATCTTTCTTTTCCTTCCCCTCCCTGATCTCTCTTTCTCTACATCAAGCCTAGTTCCGCACCTCCCCTTCCCCTCTCTCTATCTTCCCCTTCTCCCCCCCCCACCCCCGCGCTACGGTCGCCACTGCCACGATTGCCACTACTAGCGCTTCTGCTCCCTTTCTTTCTCCTTCTCTTCTTCCCTCTTCCTCTCCCTCTCTCTCTCTCTCTCTTTCTCTCTCTCTCTCATTTTTCTTATCATCGGGTACCAAGTAGCGACCGGACCTGAGCCATTAGCATCCTCTCCCCTTTCCTCCCCTTCCCCTCCCTGATCTTATTGAGGGCTCATCGGCTGGATAGCGAGTGGGAGTCTCAAAAGGCGGGTGTCCCTAGATGGCACGGAGATTAGCTTCATCCTGATCAAGCGCACCTTCGCCTACATAAGCCATGTGGATTGTCAACTCAGTAGATTTCTCACAATGGATTGCAAACTCAGCAAATTTCTCATAGTGCCTCCTTTATTTTAATGGTAGAAACTAAAGAGAGAGAAACAAAAAAATGAAGTTCAGGATCAATTTTATAACTTTTTAAAGTTTTAGGCTTAAAGTGACATATCTCCCTAAGTTCAAGGGTTAAAAGTGTAATTTAGACTAAAATTATTGGATGTTGTTTAATATCTATATTGTTCATCAATAAAATGATATTTTTATTTTTAGATTTTAGCAAAAAATTATTCAATTATTGGTTCAAAATGATATTTTATTTGATGAATGGAGATTTGGATATATAGTTGCATATTATTCTGTTATTGATCATTATAAATATTATTATTTTACTTAGGATAATTTTAATTCTAGAAAATTAATTGTTATAAGCATTGGGGCAGTTAGTAGTAGTTTTAATGGAGTTCTAAGATAGATATTATAAAGTAAAGATAAACATGATATTCTTATAATTTACATAGATTAAAAGAGTAAAATGAAACTCTTGCCATGCACAGTAGCCCAAAGTTAAAGCAAACTTAAAAAGTGCTGAAACTGTAGTAGAAATTGGAAAATTAATACAGAGTACTAATAAAAATCAATGAAAATATCACGCAGACCTACTTGTCCATTTTCGTTTTGAAAAATATGAGAAACCTCAACTTCTTCATATTGTTCAAGGATAAAAATTTCTTTCGTTTATTTTTATTTGAGAGAAAGGAGCCCGGAATGAACCCATGGTAACCCAACCCAACCCTTGGGGCATAGCTTAGGTACTCGAACAAACCAAGCCTAATGCTTGTGGAACTAAGACTTAAGTGGAGACTAAAATATTTGACAGATAACACCTCTCAAATTTTAAACCCCCAACCCCTTGCTTGAAAGAAGAGAAGTTATACCATAACGCTACAATCTTAATTAGGAGCAAAATGTCTTAGTTATTGAATTCTTCTTTGATGAAATGAATAACTGATGCCAAATCTAATATCATTTTAAATGGCCAACTTACTAACTTTATAATATTTTGACCAGTCTATCTATTGCCATTTTTATCGGCAATACTTAAGTTACGAGGTTCTTATTATGACGTGTGCATTGCACGTCGGTAATGGGTGCCGTAAAATCATAAATCAGCGTGTGATTACGGGCCAGTTGGCTTTGTAGCCGACCCCTCGGCAGGTCTACGGCACATCTCCGTTCAGTCAGCGGTCAGGACACCGCGTATGCCTTGACCGAATAACCATGACTATTTTACAACTAATATCAAAGAACTTATTTTTTCATCGCTCCGTGAGCTTATAGCTTTCCTCTATCATTACATAATCCTCGGTTCCAACTTGCCCCCCGATCGCATCACAGTCAAAAAAACATGATGGAAGGGGACGCAGATTGCACCTTCATGCTATTCTTACACCCTCTTTTCTTCTCTTTCCCTTCGCTCACAACCTTTTTCTTCTCCCTGCTCTCTCTCTCTCTCTCTAAGCAACCACTTGTATCTGCTTTGACCGGGAAATATTTTATCAATGAAAGCAAGGAACGCGCGCGAGAGAAAAAGGGGCTGCTTCTTCTTTGTTCGTGCACGCTGGTCTTTCTAGGATTTCGGACCGCAGGGAGCTACATAAAAACCTATTTTCCCCTCTTCCCCCTTATCTTCTCTCCTCCAATCTCTTTTTCTGTCACTTTTCCTCCTTCCCCTCTTCTCAATCTTTAAGGGTATTTCGATTTGGTGTTGGGTCTGCCCGTGGGCAAGCTATAGGGAAGATGAAGTCACCTCTGATTAAGCTCCGAGGCTTCACGCTACACCGGCACGGTGCTAAGGAGAAGAGGGAGCACCATCACCCTCTGACGAAGCTGGATGAGCTCGTCCAGGCTGCCCAGGTGACGCTTTTCTTCCTCCCTAACATCTCTGTTTGTTATTTGATCTCCTTGTCTCGGAATTGGCAGCACAGATTTGGGCGTATTCTCTAATTTAGGTATATAAGGTCATTCTTTACACACACACACAGGCACGTATATATTTCCGTAGAATAGTTTGCTAAACTTATTAAAGTTTAATTAGTTATATGGCATGGGTTAGATCGTCTTGCTGGAGTTCTGAGTTGTCTAAATTTGTCTTCTGAGTTGACTAGTATGTAATTTTGGTATTTTGGTTGGAGGAGGCAGAAGGATTTTGTTCCCCCAGGCTATCATTTGAAATTTGGTGGGCCTTTTAATTTTTTATCTAATGCAGTTTTTGTCTGCCCAGGTTGTTTTGTCCTACAAAGTTGAAGTTGTTAAGTGCTTAATTTTTATTTTATTTTATTTTTTTTGAGATCTAAATAAAGCTGATCCATTATGTAAAGGACAAAATTATGCAAACTTCAAGCTCTAGTGTATGCTTTTTCTCGACCTATCATCCTCGGTAATACAAGCAAGTGTCACAGATAGCACAGATGATTCCTGATAAGCAACAACTAGAGCTTCTCCTAGAGTACTAGGTGGAACATTTTAAACCATTTTGTCCGGAACTTGAATCCTACTATTTTTGAATATGCACCTTAAATTTCTTTTCCCCCCCCACAATAGTAAATTTTAGCATTTAACAAATTGGGGAATCTTGGTGTTCACATAGTTAAACTAAATTGCACTGGTAATGGTGGAGGGGATGGCCAAGAGCCATTCTATACTGTAGGAAGTTTGATTGAACATTTATTTAAGAATCAATGAATGTCCTTGCAAATGGACTGAGTGAACAAACCAATCTGCATATAATATACAGAAATGTGTTTGTTTAACCTGCTAAAAACAACAAGCTAACCCAAAAGAATAATATATGTTTTCTTCTTGTAAATGTACCTTCAGATCTTACACTTTGGATGCTTTGTGTTTGCAGGACATACAAGACCTGAGGAGCTGCTATGATAGCTTACTTTCTGCAGCAGCTGCAACCGCAAATAGTGCATATGGTACATTGCTTTATGCTGTAGTTAGGGTGTTCTCTATCTTATTCGTTTCACATTATATTAAATTATGTTAAACTCCAAATTCTAAAAGCTAAAAACCATCCTATATCTGCAAAAGTTTAAAACAATATTGAATCTGCAAAGTGAAAAATAGGATGTATTTTCTTGCAAAATTTCTATTAAATTTAAAATATAGTGCAAGCTATATAACTGGGAACTTAAAATTTAATTGG
The DNA here is from genome assembly GCA_017589505.3 of Metroxylon sagu. NCBI lineage: Eukaryota > Viridiplantae > Streptophyta > Magnoliopsida > Arecales > Arecaceae > Metroxylon > Metroxylon sagu. The sequence goes on along the minus strand of JACVBY030000443.1, from coordinate 281,534 downwards.
TTTATGTTTTTACTTGGGTAACTTTATAAGAAATTCTGATCTACAATGGAAAAAATTTACCTGTTTCCCTTTGAGCTCATGTCTGATGAATAAATTGCATTATAACTTATGCAAAGTTGAGTATACTGTAGCAAATGACCAGTCTTTACTACTTGAAATAAGTATATTTGTGAAAATAAATCTAGACAATAACATTTGCTATCTGATCTACTCTTAGATCTCTACATATTCTTGCAGAGTTCTCAGAAGCATTGCAGGAAATGGGCTCAAGTTTGCTTGAAAAAACTGCGTTGAATGATGATGAGGATAGTGGTGAGTCAACTGAACTTCTTATTTTTTCTGTCTTGCATGCAATCCAATTAATTTTAACAACCTGCTTTTCTGCTTATATGTAAGGATATAGTATTGAATATTTCAAAAATGAGTTAGTGAAAATTCTGATAATAACTGGTTGTAGGTTGAAAACTGGAAATAATGTTCTAGAATTCCTAAAGTTTTCTTATCTTCTTGTTTATTGGCTGGTATCTCGGTGCACCATCTGGATGTGATTGTTCAAGAGGACATTTTATTTGATGCATGCTAGAATGTTGCCAGCCCTGTCCACCTGTTCCCTCATTTCTGAACATACAACATAAAGGCTCCATTTATTAGAAATGTTTTAAGATAATACTTATTTGACATATTAAGTTAGAAAAGTAGACTAATTTACAAGAAGTCTTTGAAATTGTCAAAGGTTTTTCACCTCTGATTTGCCATATGCATTTTGAATTTGATTATTCTTGCAGACAGGGTTTTGTTGATGCTAGGGAAAGCACAATTTGGACTTCAGAAACTTGTAAATAGCTATGTGAGTCCTGTTTTTAATTTTGTGAATATACCATAGTCACATAAACTCTTTATATTTATTCTTGTGGTAAATGATTCAACATTACTTTGACTGGAATTTATGTTAAATTTTATTTCACAGCGTGCCCATATTATTGAGACAATTACAAGCCCATCTGAGTCTCTTCTCAAGGAGCTTCAAACTGTGGAGGTTTGCTCTTTTTTTTTTTTTTTTTTTCCATTGTTCTAACTGGAAGAATTGTTTTATGTTCTGATCCTATGCACAATAATTGATCAACTATAATTGTTTATTTAAATATCTAATGTGTAGAGTTAGCTGCTAATTTCTCCATTCCTATGTTGTATAAATGCCTGCAGCCTCAGCATCCATCATGAATCTATTTTCAATTTATTTATAACAATTTTTAACATAAATTTCTAATTTAATTATTTAATAACTTGGTTTTAAAATTATATCGTTTTCCCATGCATTGCATGGGTATGATACCTGTTTGGGTTTATAAGACACTGAAACAGTTGTCTGGGAGCTCAGTTCTGTCCTATTTTTGTGGTGTCTTGAGCTCTCTTCATTATTGTTATCATTATCTTTATTGCTAACATAATAATTATAATGCTTGTTTCTTTTTCCAGGGGATTTTATTAAGAGTTTAAGTATTTTGGTTCAACAAGTTAGTCTAGATGGGCAATAATTCTGTTTTATTTTGATCTTGTTTAGATTTTAGGTGAAGGTGGGCCTTTATATTTAACTGAACCAACTTTTAATTTGTATGGACTGCTTATTGAATAGAGTAGCTTATTAATGGGCAACCTTTTGTGAGGACCATGCTTACATAAATAAAGTTCAGAATTTGGAATAAATGAGAACAAAAGACAATTTGTAGATCCCCTCTTCTCCCTAAAACAGAATTTTCCTAAAATTCTCTCTCTCTCTCTCTCTCTCTCTCTCTCTCTCTCTCTCTCTTTGGTCCCATCTTAAGTAGGTTTGATTAGATTCCTTGTGGAGAAATTCAGTAAAACGCCACCTCCATTAGGAAAGACTTTAAAGGAATAAATAAGGATTTTAGAAAAGAAAACATGCTGTAATTTTCACATGTTCTCCTTCTTCTGTTGTTTCTTTATTTGTTTGCAATCATTCCTTAAGGCTTTAGGATTTGCCTACTGGGTTGAGGATACATAATTTGAAAACCATACAAAATTGAAGTTCTTATTGCAGATTTAATAATAAAATATGGGTTTATACTATTGTAGATTTCACCAGAATCTAACTAAAATGTGAAAGGCCAATTTTTCTCTAGAACTCCAAAATTTCCTGTTAGGAGTACCGTTGAACTTCTATAACCAACCAAAATATGAAATTAGTTTGTGTATCCAAAATATGAAAATAATTTGTGTATCTTAAAGAGTAGGGCACCTCATGCCATTTTGACCATCTTAAAGAGTAGAGCATTTGTTTATTTACGTTAATGCTGTTTTTATTTTTGCTTTCATCACTCTGACTGATTTCCAGATTGACATCCATCAAATCCTATTCTTAATTCCCAGACTTATGCATTGAGCTGATTAAGCTACATTTTCAGCATTTTGTACTGAGAATATTCTAGAAATAACCAGCTAGACCTATCCCTTTTTTTTGTGAACAAGCCCTGATGTATTGTTCTTTTAATGAAACTTTGTTTGCCATTGCAGGAGATGAAATGCCAGTGTGATAAGAAAAGGTACAAAGTTGCTGTAATTTTGTGTTTATTTTTCTTCATCTTAAAAGTGATTTTCTTCTGGTATATCTTCTCCAGAGATATCTATAAGTCAATGTTAGCGGAACATCAGGAGAAAGGGAGGTCAAGACATGCCAAAGGTGAAACGTACTCAACACAGCAGTTGATAGCAGCTCGTGATGATTATGTAGAGGAGGCAGCCCTATTTGCCTTTCGCTTGAAATCATTGAAGCAAGGTCAATCTCGAAGTCTTCTAACACAAGCTGCTCGCCATCATGCTGCGCAAGTAGTTACTTCAACTCTTTTCTGTCAGAAATATTTATTTGTTTGATTGAACACGAAGTAATCTGACTTTTTTCTTTTTTGAATTTTGTTTTCTCCTTCATGGACTGCAGTTAAATTTATTCAGAAAAGGACTTAAATCTCTTGAACTGGTTGAGCCACATGTTAAAGAAGTTGCTGAACAACAGCATATTGATTATCAGTTCCGTGGACTAGAAGATGATGAAACAGATAACAATGATGATGATTATTCTGGTTATGATAGCAGTGATAATGGAGAGCTGAGTTTTGACTATGGACAAAGTGACCAATATCAAGATGTTGCTTTCAGAAATAAAATTTCAGTCGAGGTGAGATCAATTTATTTATTTATTTTAAGGTCTTATTCAGTGTGTATTCATTATTTCTGGCTGGAAGTAGGTTTAAACTTGCATTGCTTTTTTTTTTTTTTTTTTTTTTTATGTAGACATTTATCATTTTAGTACATGATTTTTTACTGAGGACAGTGAATTTATGGGTTACTAATTGCTTTGAAGTTGACATAAATCAACTTTATTATCAAAGTGCTGTGCCAAAATATCTATATGTGTGCTAAGCAATTGGACTCAAAAGAGGGAAGTTCTCTTATTCAGAAAAAGAAAAAAAAAAAGAAGAAACATTCCAAATTGTGTAGCTTAATAATGCTACATTCTTAAATCTTCTTTCCAATTATGCCACATGTAACTTTCTAATTTAGTATTCAAAATCTTGCTTCCTTGTGGTTTTCTTTTTTCTTTTTTTTTGAAAAAAAAAATTGTTTAGGGTTATGGCTCTTCTCCTTCTTTCTCTCCCAGAATGGAAGAGTCTGGACCTTTTATTCGAGCCTCTGTAACTTTTCCTAACATTCTATAGGTTACTGATCCTATGGATGGCTGCATAGGATGACAAACTAGTTACATGATATGGAAGATGGTCCTATTGTGAGCTTTAAAATATAAATCCGAACAATATTCCATTCAGCGATTTTGGAAAAGATGCTCTATAATTCTGTATGGTTCAAGCTAGCAACTTTTTTTGAACATCCAACGTCAATTTCCATCCCATCTCACATTTAGTGTTGGCAATGGGTCGAATTAGTTTTGGATTGGATCAAATTAAGACAACAATATAAGAAACCTTGACCCATATCCTACCTAAACTGATATCAGCTCGAGATCCTTCAACCAATACCTACTTACGGGCCAACCCCTATGAGCTGATTTGGCCCCTAAGATAGTCTAATTTGCAAGGTTCAATCCTTTGTCAGCTCAATCTGGCCTATCTAAACCAATCCATATGATTCTTGGTGACTCATTTTCAAGATGAATTAAACTGGTATTAAAAAGATCAATCACTCATAAGATGCTGGCCCGAGGTCATGACTCAAATCACTCATGAGATGCTTACTGAGGTCATGACTCAACCCAATCTAAACTGTCTTGACCCAAATAGAACTATACCCTCATGCTCCAACTCAGGTTAAACCTCTGACCCATACCTGACTTTTTTAAAGACCTGGTCCAACAATTTGAATCATACCTGACCCCAATTGATAAAACCCCTGATCCAAACCTGGCCCAAATAGCACTTGGACAGATCAAGTTTTGCCAGCCCTATGTGGACTACCCTTTGAGAAGTATGCAGTTTGACTGACCTGTGCTGAAGTTGCCTCTTTTCTGTGGCTTTGTTATATCCCTATTATCCTTCATACATGGAAATTGTAGTTGTTGCAAACAACATTTAGAAATTCAATTTATTTTCATCAAAGAATTTCAGAAATTATGTGCCCATTGCTAATGAAAGATTCAAGGCAATATCAGGAACAACTGTGAGGAAGGCACATAACAAGATCAAGGGAGATGGTATTAAGGTGGTTATATTTTATTACTGGGCAGGAATGAGTTGAGTTATGTAGCTACTGAAATTTTATAAGTGGAGTCAGTTAACATATAATATAAATGAGGGGGAGTCATAGGTCTTAAAACCCTTGAGCTTGAGATAGCCTTGATGTGCATCTGGTGAATCCAAGTAGATAGATTTATGAATATTGCCTTTAGAAAGCCCAAGAACTAACAATGAATAAGGATGGAAAAGCCATTTGTTACAATTTGGTTATGTGCAAAGTACTCTATGGATGTTGTACTGAGTAGGGTTATCAGGTGTTAAAGGGTTTGACAAGTAGACAGCAACCTAGTAATACTTCTGGAGGTAATTAGAAGAATTTTGATAACACCTCATATATTATGACTAGACCTTGGATAAAGAGTGAAGTTGGATTCTTAGTTTATGAAGGTGTTATTGTGGTTTTTATTTATGGTATGCCTAAAAGCCCTTGTTGCAGAACTGGAAATAAAAAATTAAATGCTACAAAAGCAACACATCGATAAAAAGTCCTTAGTGCTCTATAATAAAGCCAGTGGATGACTAACTTGCTACTGAGCTAATGGAAAACCTAGTTTTGTACACAATTTGTTGAAACATCATTTAATTGTTCCTGCAGCTGTGAATAGATGTATGATCATTACCACTGCTTGAAAAAAAAATAAAGTCCATATGCATCATATTTTTGCTACATTTTTCGTCTGACTCCTATCAGTATCAACTTTTTCATTATTTACCTGTATTATCAACATTATGGTTATCAATAATCCCCTGCTAATGTTGTTCTTTAGCTTGTTACCTGATCAACAGATGCTTTTCTTCACCTTTATCACAATCCATTTTCAATTAGAATATCTAATATGGCTTTTTGTTGCACATGCAGTTAAATCAAGTAGGCCATGTAATTGCCCTTGCATTAACCAAGGAACCTGCAAAGCTAGACTGTTCTGTTCATTTTGCTAAGAAATTTGATGCCTCAAGCTCTCCTTGTCATGAACATGGGCCAGCATCTGCTCTTATTCTCATGTCTATTTGATGCATGTGCCAACACATAGTGAGAGCCATTTGTTACCCTTGTATCTCTTCCTTTTTTGTCCATAGCGGAATTTTCTCCTTGTCTTCGCTGTGGACATAGGCCGAAAGAGCCAAATCACATATATCTTGGTGTCTTATATTTGATCTGCTATTTTCTGATTGCCTTTTATTTGATGCCACATTGATCACATGGAGTTTGTCATAACACATCCAAATACAACCTCTTTATGAAGGACAAGCTTAGATGCCTTTTCACTGCTAGACCCTCATGGTTTTCCAAGCCACCAGCTGTCATGAAACCATAATGTCTATAAGCAGCCCATGCTTATCACAACTCCATTGTGATGTCTTGGAAGAATCATCCTATCATCCTATTGTTTATTCTGTTCACAAGTTAACACTGATCCAAATTATTAATCAAATGACACTCTTAGTTTCAAAATACACCATATCCATTTAATCTTCCTTGATAAGCTCGAGCTTAATAAGGAATTAGAGAGTTGTGAGAGTTCAGAAAGATAATATCATGAATGCATGGAGGGGCTCTTTTAAGAAGAAAATTAGCAACTCTATTATCACCTTGCCTGATACAAGAAACTCTGCAGTCAAGCTAGGTTGAGGTAGTACTCCAGGTTTTTTGGCAGTAGGAGCAAGACATCATCACATGCACAGTCCAATTTCTTAAGACCCACCTGTGATTCTTAATGTTATTTTTCCATGGTTAGTAATTGCCAAATTAGGATTTCATGAACTGTGGCTTCAGTCTCTAGAGTGTTATATTAGGATTCCTAGGTCTAATTTTGTTCAGGAAATTTAATTTGAGTGGGGCCTACTTAAAGATTCATTGCTGACAAATATTAGCTTTGGTAAACTTTAATTAAGTAGGATTGCCTTACCAAAAAAAAAAATCAAGTAGAGTTGGATCTCATTTATGTTTTGGAGCCTTTACACATTTAGCGTTTGCCGAGAGATGAATTTTGGAGTTACGTATGTTGTGCTATTAGCCAATTGACTATGATATTTAATTACGGCTCATTATCTTTTGAGACCAAAGTTTCAAATCCTAATTCTCAGGAATTGAGTGGGGATGGTGCAATCCCATGTTCTGACATGTGGCAAGGGTTGACATCCTTATGATTCTTTGGGACACCTTTTTTTTTTTGTTTATTGGTTTTAATGATTGTCTAGTGTTTTAAGAGTTTGTCAAAATTTAGGATTAGAGTAGGTTTTCTAAGTTGATTGTTGGCTTATGGTGCTAGCATCACTATCTACTTATCCTCTCTCTTGCATCCTTTCTAGAAGTGGTAATTGAGTCGGGTCAGGTCGGATATGGGTTGGATTAAAAAATTGTCAACCTGAAGCCTGCCTATTTATTAAATAGGTCAAAAATTCGGATATGAACTTGAACTGACCCACATAACCCAATTATTAAACGGGTCAAATCAGGTTAAATAGGTTAAACTGGTTAAGTAGGTTTTTAACATGTTAAATGGTACTAAAATAGATTAAGTAGGTCAGGTTAAATGGGTTAAATAGATTTTAAACAGGCTAAACATAGGTTAAATGGGTTGGGTCATGATTTATTTCAATTATTAAATGGGTCAAGAAGGGTTAAACAGATCACAGGTCTAAACCTGGATGCAACCTATTTAATAAATGAATCTGAGTGGGTTGACCTGTTTATGACCCAAAGCATTTAATGCCAAATCCAAACCTGCTTAAGGTGGGTTGGTTTTGGGTCAGGTGGTGGGCTGGGTCATAAATTGCTACGCCTATTCCTCTCCTCTCTCTCTTAGCTCTTTTCCTCTCTCCTCCATGTTTGAAAACAGGCAAGACAACATGAGAGCCTCAGCCTCTTTCATTTCCTTGTGTCCCAGGTCTGTACTAATTGGTACCAGCTGACCCATTCATCAACCTGGTTGGTCATGGCTAGGACCCACTGGTATAGACTGGGATATCCAATTTACATGGATCCAAGGTCTTGTATTTCTCTCAGGAACTGGCCTCTCTCTAGTCTGATTGAGGATGGCCAGGATAGATGGGATGGACCAGGTTCCGAATCCATGCAAGTTCTATTTCTCCTTGTTTATGCTTCTATTTTTCTTGTTCTCCTTTCATGCTTATCTTGGCTACACATGATCTAGACCTAAGACATTAGACAGTTTGTACAGTGCATTTTTTTTAATAATCTATAATCTAAATATTAAAAGAAGAGTGTTGTTGCAACTTGCAACACATATTAGTTATGAATTATATACAACAGGGTTGTGTAGGTCTTTCTGTTTCTGCAAAAGCATATGTGGCTGTTTCTTTTTTTTTCCTTGTTACATGCCCCATTATTTTTCAGGAATTTTATTGTTTGCTCTCTGTTGTAGGATGTTTCTGTTGTGGAAAGAAAAGTAGCCACACTTAAACAATAATTGTGCCTTTCTATTTTGCAGGAAAATGTAGACAGGAATCAAGATGATTTCTTCACTTTCAGTATGAGACCTGGGATTGGCAGCCAGTCAGCACCACTTTTTGCTGATAAGAGGTTTGATTCATCTGATAAGATGATTGAAACCCAACCTCTATCAACAAGAAAGTTTCATAGTTACGTTTTACCCAGACCTTATGAAGATAAGAACTCAGATTCCATGGGGCCTACTAATAAGTTTTCTGCTGATCAGCTAGAAAGCAAGGGTGGCTGGCCTGCACAGTTGTGGCATTCATCTCCATTGGTGGCAAATAAGCTTGTGAAAGATCCCATAGATAATGAATTATCAAGCCCCACCAGGGTACCAAAAGCACAGTCAGTACGTAAAGAAAGCAATGTTAATAGTGGCCCCATCCGCATGCCTTTTCCCACAGTGGGGCTTTCATGGCTGAAAAATAACCAACACGCTGCTTCTGATACTGAAAAATTCGAAAGACTGGCTTTCTCTGGTCCACTGCTAGGTAAAGCACGGTCAAGCAAGCCAATGTTTTCTACCACGGATGACAGATTCTCCATGGATTATTCTCTTGCATTTTCTGCAAAGCCAGCACGTATCCCCACACAACAGCCAATGGTGTCCTCAACAGTGTCTGCTGGCACCTCACCTCCTCCGAGGCCATCACCAAAAATTAGTGAACTTCATGAACTTCCTAGACCTCCCACCAGTTCGGCAACTCCTGCAAGACCTACCAGTCTGATTGGTCATTCAGGTCCTTTAGTTTCTAGGCATCAAGTGCTTGTGGCAGCAAACAGAATGTCATCAACTGCATCACCTACGGCGGCATCACCACTACCAGCACCACCACTACCAGCGCCGTCTGGTCCAATGGCTCGAAGTTGTTCTATACCTTCCAATGGTCATAGAAAGCTGATTTTACCGGTCACTAAGTTGGTAGAAGCTCCTTCTAATCCAGATGTGATTGAAGAGGTTGCTTCACCTCCTCTGACACCTATATCTCTAACAAATATTCATCCAGCATCAACAGCTTCAAAATTTCGAGCTATGAAAACATGAGGTCAGTGCCATTCTTCAAGCACTAATCCTGTATTTGCTTGGTTCATATTTCATTGATCTGGTAGCTATGTAATTGTGCTATATCTCTTAGATGGTTTCAGTTGATGTGTTTGAATATCAGTGAAAAATAATGTAATCTCATACCTGCATGTTGATATTGTTAGATGTCTTTGAAATCTATTGTGTTATTTTATAAATGTTATACTAACTCATTTGGCAGTATTGTGATTGTGAAACAAGTTGCTTTCATTTTCGCTTGGATTTTTCTGAGAATATGATTTTGACTCATATGGCTTGGTTGTATGATTCCCAGATTACAAATTTAAGTTGGAGTGGATGCTATAGTGTTTTATCAGTCACTCTAGTCCACATCTTTGTACCATAAATCATGAAATTTTTTAACTAAATAATACTGAGAGAATAGTAAGTTATATTTCTAGGGATTCATTGATGTGATGTGAGATTCTTTTTTTTCCCATGTCATTCAAGAGGAGTACATTATACTGTAGGTCAGTCATAAATGGTTGTATATTTAAATTGGGAATTACTCATTTTTTTCCTTATATTGGCTTCTTTATTGTCGTCAAAATTTCACTCAGAAGTTACTTGTATCACATAAAAGACGTGCAAATCATGTTCCTCTAAAATTAAGGGTTTTTAATGTATCATTTGCATGTCATTATGAGCCGGTCTAAAGGTATAACAATTTAGGACTTCACCCAAAAAGACAAATCGTAATATTAGTATTCATTGGCCTTGTATAAGTACTCAATATTGACTTGGTATATAACCAATGTGGATCTAAATGCGCGTCAGTTGGGATCTCACATACTTTTCTTATTTAGGTCCTGACATCTTTGTTAGGCTAAGAATCCAAATTCAAATTCAAATCCAAACCCAATTAAATCCAATTACAAACATCATGAACCCATTTGCAGTGTCCCATGAGCAGCCATATACTGGGTATGTTCTAATACCATTTGTGATGACTTAGGACCTTATCTAAAAAGCTTAGTTGGACATTTAGATTTTTTGACCCTGTATAAGTATCTAAGATCTATTTGGTACGTGATTAATGTGGAACTAAATACATGGTAGCATGGTCTCTCTTACAAGATATAAAACAAATGGCTTGTCATCTTAGTTGAGAATAAAAGTATAAAGGAGTAAAAAGAACACATTTCTGTATCTCTCAGAAATCACTTTTTTGTTAAAGAAATATAAAAGAAACTGGCTGGGAGAGTTATCGCTCGATTTTTGGCCAAGTACACATGCATTTTCAACTGCCATCTTCGTTCTCATCAATGTAAGAGAAAAGTGAATTCATGGCTCTAATATTCTCCAAGGATGCATGCATGTCCTTGCTTATTTTTATGCTTCAGCAATCGGTTCTCCACATGGACAACAATCTGTCAAAAATTTGTGGTCATGTGCAGGCCATCTACTACCAATATGATGATTTACTATCTTTTCTGCATAACAAATTTTGAAGAAAAAATTGCCACATCATATAGGCAGTTGTCTCCAGTCGAAGATATCCAATTGCATTCTGGAAGCTAAGAAGACTCTTCCATGTGATTTTCAATTACGTAGAGAAGATATTTTTAGTCTTAAGTGAATGCAGTAAAGTATTAGTTGGAAGAAATATCTTTCATAGCTAATTTTCTATCCTACCACACATGATAGTGTGCCTTCATGCCTTGTCCAAACTTAGAGCGAGTCCTTCCTATTCTGATTAAAATAACTTTTTCTTCCCTCTAATAAGCTAAAAGAGGGTAAATTACTGAACATAGAAAGGTTATCAAGGTGGTCTCCACAACAAACACATCGCCACTTCCAACACAAACCTTTGGCCACTGTCCATATAGTTGAACCCATCAGGATGTTTGGTCGTCTGTTTTATGTTTTTAATTTTTGCAGATGTTTATTTCTTGATTTTCCACCATATAATGTAGTGTTTCTCCAACTTCTTATTTCGTCTGTTGAAAATCACCTCCACCAAAGAAAATGTCTGGGTCTGACGGTTTTGTCACAGAATGCCAAACATGCTAGGTTTCCTGCAAACTTTTAGCTTCTCTCTAATTGTTAACTAGTGGGTGAGAATGTTTTGATCCATATCGCATGTTGCAGTCCTCTTCATTATATTGTGCCAAGAGGGTCAGAAAAATGCAACCGGAATATGGTAGTGGTAAAAGACAATTTGGAGATCTTCCATTTCAGAGGATTTTGCTTGGATGTGAACCATCAATAAAGAACAATCTTATGTTCTTACCACTTGCTGAGATGTGGTTGTTTATCATGATACATGAAAAATCTATGTCGTTTTTGAAAAATCTACATTTCAAAGTAGTTTCTGAGACTGCAACTGAGAATTGGATTCAAAATTTTCAGCATCCCTTGTTCACTTTAGATTAGGCTTCACACATTTTATGGTGAAACTTTAGCATGCTCAGTGAGCTAACTGTTCTTGCTTCTTTGGTTGCAGGATTCTTGTGATTAAATCCACTCTGCGCAAGCTGGTCAACTTGGTCAGCTGTCACCCCATGATTTTTCATGTAACAGCATGTACATTCCTAGTCTTCCCTATGAGTTTAATTTTTTTGTTACCTGCCGTGATGATGAAAGAAAATTATAAGTGCGAAATAATGAAACTTTTTGTATACTATCTTCCATTAATGGAAGAATTGAATTTTGTGAAACAAGCATCAAAGCTTTTTCTTACCTTTCCTTCCCCAACTTATTGTTATTTATTTAGTCCTGTGAGGTTTGTGGAAATTTCGGAGGAAATTCCAAAGGCCGAGAAGATCTCAATTTTGTATTATTGTGTTTTGAGTTTCAACAATAGTGGAAGCTGTGACTCTCTTTACAGGCAACCATTAATCAGAAACCACAGATCTAGATCTAATGACCAATTATGAATACAAGCGTTAAAATTCGTGAATTGAGTGCTGGAAAATTCTCACTCTCATCATGTGATCAGCAAGCTGATTGCCCTTGGTTTTTTTGAGATCTTCAAAGTTGCTGGATTTTGGTAATTAGGCTTTGAAATGTTGAGCTTTCCCCTGTCAAATGATGCCTGTGGCCGCATTGACGGTTGTACTTTTTCTTTTTGTTTCTGCTTTTCTGTGTATCTGCGCGATGCTTATACCTTGCTTAAATTACTTGGTGGGTTGTATGATCATGTGCGATTTGTCATAGGCATCGATAATAGGTTATTTCAAAATTGTATATTACTTTGTTATGGACATTTTTTTTTTCTCTTCTTCTTTCTTAAGCCTGTGGAGAATTTCATACTAACATTATTTAGAATGACATGATGATCAAACTTGTCCCATAATCTTCACTAATGGATATCTAATATAAAATTATTTACGAAAAATAATTATTGAAGAGAATAAATTTATTAGGAGTATTAATAATAAATAAAGTTCATGGTTTAAGAACAAATGCCTACTTGATAAATTAAATGATGGATTTTATGGATCCAGAAACATCGGTAATCTCAATATAATATATGTGTATATGCAACATAAATAAATCATACCTGAATTTATAGCAAGTTCCATAAGTTGCTTCTTTCATGGAGCTTGAATAGGCTATTCATACGTGGGTGGTAGGAGATAGGCAGCAAAAGTATTACAGCTTGATGAGTCTATCGTAACATTTATAAGATCATGATAAGGACATCTCCTTATAGCAGTAAAACTCTAGCATGTGTGCCTTACTTATTATGGGTTGTGAAACCACAAGGCCCACACTTTATATAAACCCATACTATTTTAAGGTGCACAAATGTAGATCATAAATATTATGGACTAACAACATACTCCATTAATTAGACATTCAATTAATTCAGGTTTAAAAAAAAGGAAAAATGACTATGTTAGTAGTCCACAATGAAAAATTTCTAATATTCTCCACTTGGACAGCATATATCATGTTATTATTTTAAAAATAATATTAATAACACAAAATATGGCCATAGAAAGAATGTCAAATGTGAGTAGACATCTTTTCAAACATAATTGGTCCAAAATGAGATTATAAGCACTCAACGATATAAAATGTCATATGTGAGAGGGATATAGAACATTACACTCATCAAAGTACATATAACCAAAGTATAGATGTGTGGTAAATAGAATGCATGGCAAAAGTGATCAACATACAAACTATCAAACAATCCAAACATCCATCTAAGATGCATTGCTTCATACGAAGCCTACCAAAACTGGGTCAGAATGTCTCATATCATAATATCATAAATAATGCCATTAATATAAATGCGTACATAATAATCATATATGGCAAAATAGTAATGCATAATATTCTCGAAAATAATTTAAACATAAGTGTCATAGTTGCAACTGTTACAATATCATAAACTCCCACTAACTTAAAACATCAAAAGACTTAACTATTCTCATACGAGTTACATGTTCCCAAAAAAACTTTGGATAATAAGCCTTCAGTTAGTAGGTTAGCAATCATATACTTTGTGTTGAATACTCAATGCTAGTTTGAAACTCACAAATTTTCTCTTTAACAAATAAATATTATGTCAATATGCTTTAAACGGGAAGAGCCTTTATTGTGATTAGAGAAGCATATAGTAACAGAGTTATCACAGTATCTCATAAGTGGCCTCGAAATAGACTCAACAATATGAAGCGCAAAGACAATTGCACCATAAAGCCTGATGTGTAGCCTCATAGCACGCTACATACTTTGCCATCATAGTTGAAGTAGCTATAAGTGTTTGCTTAACACTTTTTTAAGAAATAACTCTTACCATCTTAAACACATATCTAGAAGTGGCTTTTCCATCTTCTAGATAGCCTGCGTAATCAGCATCAAAATACCCAGCTGTTTCAAGCTGATTTGATCGCTTATAAGTGAGCATATATTCTTTAATGCCCTGCAAATATCTTATGACCTTTTTTGCTGCTCTCCAATGATTCAATCCAAGATTACTCAAGTATCTCCCAAGTACACTTATTGTATATGCAACATCAGGATGTGTATATATCTGAGTATACATTAAGCTACCAACAGCTAATGCATAAGGGACCGTTCTCATATAATTTTATTCTTCATCTGTCTAAGGACATTGAGTCATTGAAAGTTTCTCACTCTAACAATTGATGTTGCTGTAGAGGAGTAGGATTGCATGCTAAACTTGTTGAGAATTCTCTAAATATAGGTCTTCTGAGATAAGCCCATAACATTATCACGTTGAATCTATATTTCCAAAACAAAAAAGGCTTCACCAAAATCCATTCATATCAAAATGGCTAGATAGAAATTGTTTTGTCTCATGCAGAAGAACAATATCATTACTCACAAGGAGACGATCATCAACATATAATACAAGAAATATAAATCGACTCCTACTTGTTTTCATATATATATTAATCAGCAACATTTTCTTTAAAACCAAAAGAAGTGACCATCTCATCAAATTTAAGATACCACTACGTGGAAGCTTGCTTTAACCTATATATTGATTTTTTTTTTAATTTACAAACTAGATGTTCTTTTCCATGCACTTTAAAACCTTCAGGCTGTACCATATATATATATATATATATCTTTAGATAGGTCTCCATTAAGGAAAACTATTCTTACATCCATTTGATGTAGCTCCAGATCAAAATGACCTACTAATTATTCGAAATGAATCTTTGATAGAAACAAGTGAGAAGGTTTCTTTATAATCAATACCTTCTCTTTAAGTAATATCCTTTGTTACAAGTGTTGCTTTATATCTTTCAATGTTCCCTACAACATCATGTTTTGTTTTAAAAACCCATTTGCAACT
The DNA here is from genome assembly GCA_017589505.3 of Metroxylon sagu. Lineage (NCBI taxonomy): Eukaryota > Viridiplantae > Streptophyta > Magnoliopsida > Arecales > Arecaceae > Metroxylon > Metroxylon sagu. Next base: position 266,448 of record JACVBY030000443.1, on the reverse strand, counting down.
AACAGGCTTACAACCACTAAGTAATTCTATGAAATCCCGTACATTGTTGCTGGCCATGGATGCCAACTCATCAAGCATAGCATCCATCCATTGAGATGCTTGATGACTATATTAATGGTCTCATGAGATGTGATTGGATCAAGATTAATGCCAACATCAAACTCATGTAAATAGACCTTATAATCATCTGTAATAGCAAGTCTATGAATTCTCTGAGATCTCCTTAAAGGAGCCTAACTAACAATTTGATTATGATCTATATCAACAATGGATGGTGTGTGATTATCTGCTTCCTAATGGGGAATGGCTGTAGTATGCTCAGTAGCACTAGGCACAATGATTGATGGTGAAATAATAGATACAGGAGTAATAGTCCATTCAAAGACAATATTACAAGGTTGTGAACACTCATAATTATGGTCTTCTTCAAGAAAAAGGCTCAATCAGATTCAACAACCCAAGTAGTATGAGAAGGACAATAAAATCTAGAGCCTTTAAAGCTAGTGCAATAACCAATAAAGAAACCACTAACTATCTTTAAATTAAGTTTCTTTGATTATGAATTGTATGGTCTCACCTCTGCTTTGCAACACCAAACATGAAAGTGTTTAACATTAGGCTTCTTTCCTGACCATAATTCATGAGGGATCTTAGGAATAGATTTACTAAGCACTTGATTCAAAATATATGCAACAGTTTTAAGTGTATCTCCCTATAAAAACTTTGGCAAAGTCGAATGAGTTATCATGCATCTTATCATATCCATAAGTGTGCAATTTTTTCTTTTTGCAACTCCATTCTGTTCTGGAGTGCTTGGCAATGTATACTAAGCTTTAATTCCACATTCTTGAAGAAATCTAGCAAAAGGTTCAGGATTTTGCCTAGTTTCATCATATCTCCCATAGTATTCTCCACCTTGATCTAATTTAGTAGCCTTAATTTTGCTTCCTTGCATTAGTTCCATAATAGCTTTAAAAGTCTTAAAGGCATCTAAAGATTCTGATTTTTTCCAAATGAGCTCAATAAAGTCTTAATGTGAGTAATTATTAATAAAAGTAATAAAATATTTATATCTTCCCATGGCAATAGGAGTAATGGGCCTACAAATATCGGTATAAATTAAATCTAAAATTCCCTTACTTTTGATTACCCTTCTTTTTAGCTCTAGTCGTAAATTTTTCTTTTATACAATCAATATAAATTCCACAATCAGAGAAGTCTAGATCAAGTAGAACCCCTTCCTTAATCTGCCTTTCAATCTTTTTTATGGAGATATGTCCCAAGAGTCTATGTCAAAGGATTGAAGAGTTTTCATAGACTCTTCTATGCTTAGAACCAACATAAGCATTTCCATAGGAGGTGAAAGAAATAAAAGGAGTGGGACTTAGGTCAACTTTATATAGACCATCACATAAAGTACTAGATCTAATCACAACAAAATCATAATTCAAAATAATCTTTCCATTGCCAAATAAAAAGGAGTATCCACATTTGTCCGAAAGAGAAACAGAAATCAAATTTCTCCTAATTGAAGGTATAAAAGCAAATCTTTCAACTCTAAAACATGATTAGAAACTAAAGAAAGACTAATTATTCCAATGTGCTCTCCTTTCACTTTGACTCCATTTCTATATTAACCAAGTTCCCTTTGATTTGGTTTCTGTTTGCTTCTAAATTATAGTAGGAATTTGTAACAACTAGCTATTAGAAGGAACATCAACAGTATTTGACTCAAAACATGAACTAAAGGGGTATATTTCCTTTCAAACCAGTTCTTAAATTTAGCACAATTTGCACGCTTGTACCCAATCTTTTGGAAAAAATTGTGCTTTCCCTCAAAACCTTCTTACTTAGGTCCAAACTTTCAACCGTTTTTCCTTCCAAACCTATGGTTATTCTTCTTGCTTTTAATGAACTTTTTCTTTCCATTATTAGAATCATGAGCAACCATTTGGACACTTTGGCTCTTGCTCTTTTTGATCATCTCTTTCTCTTGAGTAACAATGGTAGTCATTTGATTCAAATCCTATTCCTCCTTTTGAGCATTATAGGAGGTCTTTAAGGCATCAAATTGGGAAGAGATTCCAAAACTAGCCAAACTAAGAAGCTCTTAGATAAATTTGCCTTCATATCATTTAACATATTAAAATAATGGGTGAGCTTCATAATATGTTCTCACACTCCACTAACACCATCATAAGTAGTGGAAATCAACATTCTGAGATAATTGCCCCTTTTTGCTTTGTCAAACTTGATAAATTTTCTATCCGTAGTCTTTAGAAAATCTTTAGCATTATCGGTTTGAGGCATACTTTATCTGATAGACCTTTCAATTGAGTACTTCATAATCATCAAATAGGTCCTATTCGAATGCTCCCATCTCTCATAATAGACTTTTTCTTTAAAAGAAACATTATCAGTGGGTTTAGTAGGCTTGTCAACTCTCAAAGTTAGGCCCACATTCATTACGGCAAGTTGCATAGTAAGTGACTCAACCCAATCCTCATAATTAATCCCAGAAAGTATTTTGATGGCAGATAATGGCATAGCTAATGTAGAATTATTGAAAGCCAAGGAAACAAACATAATGATATTATTATGTGAGTAGGAACAAAATCATGCTTCTCAAAGTAAATTACCTCTACAATAAGGTAAAGAAAAGTAATTAAATAGTTATACTTTTGAAGGTTGGTATCGATAGGGTGCACAAACCCTTTAAGAATATAGTATTTAACACTTTGTCTACTTTACTAAGAAAACCTACCAAATAATATATACCGATAGAGTATGACCACTATCTATATGGTTCTAGTGCTATTGCAATCCATTTCATTATTAGTTAAAAAAATTATCTCACCACTAGTCCCATGATAGGCGGGTACTAATCAAAAATTAGTAAGGATTTGTTAACTATACCCAATTGTCATATGCACTGAAGATATAAATTTGCACATGTATGAGCAATACAAGTACCAATAAGATAAAATAAATTAAAAAAAAGCAGTGATGTACAAAAATTTAATAACTCTGATAGCATCCAAAAAAAAAACAAAAAACCCATAAAATATTAATCCTCATTTTTCAGTTTCCTTTTCCTTCTTTTCCTTTTTTTTTATTTTTTATGTTGATAATTTTTTTTTAAAGAAACAAATCTCTTTTATTCACCGTAGCCGGTGAATTCACATTGAACTCTTGGAGATTCCATCTGAAAACTGCCATCACCGTGGCCGTTTGCATCCTAATCAGAGTCTTGAAGGGTCCAAATTGAAAGCGGCGATCTCCATGAATCGGAGGAATTCAACCGGACTTCCTGATGGAGTCCTGGGTGTAACCGGCCTACAAACGGCCGGTTGAGCCTCAACCGGACTCTAGTGGTGTCTCATATCGGATGACTCCGCCAGAAAAAGCCACCGGAATCAAGCCCGCCGCACGCTGGAAAGAGAGGAGGGCCGGGTGGTTCACGGCAAGAGAGCCATAAAATTCGCTCTGGCGGAAATAAAAAAAACAAAACGGGGTGAAAATCCGGCAGGCCCCTTCTCCGCCGGCCATCCGGCTGGCCGTCAGCGTTGGCCAACACCCACACGTCCGGCCTCGTCCAAAAAAAAGAGGGAAAGGCTGGAATAACCCTGGAATAGAGGGAATAGGACGGGAATAAACTAGAAATAGCCGAATAACGAAGAATGTCTATGGCTTGTTATAAAAAAATTTGGTGTTTCCTGGGATGCATAAAAGAATTTTTTTTGTTCTCTATTTTCTCAAAAAAAGAACTGAATTCAATTTCTATACATATACACAATCACTTGCATATGAGATTAACATGGCTCTGAAACCAAATGATAAGTTAAATTATGAGATTAACATGGCTCTGATACCAATTGATAAATTAAATGACTGATTTTACAGAACCAGAAATATTGATAATCTCAATATAATATATATGTATAAATGCAACATAAATAAATCATATGTGAATTCATAGCAAAATCCATGATTTGCTTCTTTCGCATAGCTTGAACAGGATATTCTGAGAGATTGAACTTCCCTCAACTCAAAAGTGTTACAGTTCAATTGGGACTTTCTTCAATGCAAAAGTATTATGGTGGCTCGATGGATCTACTGCAGTAAAACTCTAGTATGGGTGCTCTACCCGTTATGGGTTACTAAATCCACAAGTCCCATACTTTATATAAACCCACTTTACTCTAAGATGCACAAATTAGCCTAATCACAAAGATAGATCACAAATATTATGGGCTAACAAAATACCCAATAATTTGACACTCAATTAATCCATGTTTTTTTTTTAAAAAAAGAACGATTATACTAGTCCACATAATAGAAAATTTCTAATACTACTCTCTAAGGGCACCTCTCTCTCTACATTCTCTCCCTACATTGTTTGAAAATTTTTCTTCAAAAAATACTTTTCCTTGGACACTGTTTGAAATGATTTTAGTCATCATCCTGAATTATCAACAAGTCATGGTGATGAAGGGCACATCACTTATAAAATCGGTTGACTTATGCATCAACCTCAAAATTTTGATATTTGAATCATGACAAAAGTGCCAGTTAGGGCATGCAGTCAGGGTATTGAGTTTAATCGAGTATCCTAATTTGAGCATTTAATTCATCAGGCTACACACATTGGGTTAAATTCATCAATTGAATTTAATTAAGATGCAAATACAACAATGACCTGGTTCAATTATTAGGACCCAACCTGATTATCTGGACTCAACCATTAATTAGGTCAAATTCAATCTTTAAATTCAGCCAATAAGTTTGATTACTAATGATTAGGTCAAATGCAACATCGTAGCTCGATTCTTGATCTTCCAATTAGTTGGGATAAGATTAAGGAATCTAGCCTAATTTTTTGAACCAAGCTCAATCATAGCGAAAATTGGACCTAAATGGGTTCAAGCGCAATTGAGGCCATAACATATCATCAAAAGAAAATAAAGAAATAGCTATGACATCAAATTAAGATGTTCAAGTTGGTTTAAGGCACTATATTAAAATTTTGGTTTGAAAAGTCATAGGTTTAAATCCCATTCTTAACATCTTTTTCTAAAATTTCAATTTTTTTAAAAAAATCAAAAGAAAAATAACATGCGCTTGCCGAAAAAAAAAAAAAAAAAGCAAAAAGAAAAAAATGGAAGAGATCATAAATACCCTATCTAGGCTATAATATGTGATCAAAAAGAAATAAAGAAATGACTTTACCATCAAATTAAGATGATCAAATTGATTTAGGCATCTCTCTCCGTCTCAAAGGTCCTATTCAAATCCCATAAATTATTTTAAATTTATTTTAAACTAGCAGCGCTCTTCTTCTTTCTTTCGTTCTTTCTCCTAGCAGCGCTCTCTATGCCATCGTTAGAATGACAACCCATAGAATGGATAATGATGCGAGTGCATGGGATAAGGATGTGATCTCTTCTTCTTTCTCTTTCTTCCATTCTTCGCAATTGTCGATGACTCTAGGAGATCGTTCTTCCTCCTAGGAGTGCTCTCGACGCCGCTTGAGATAAGGACCTTATCCCATCCTTAGAATAAGAACCCATTGAATGGGATAAGGACGCGAGCGCATGGGCTTCCATTCTTCTCAATCGTCGTTGACTCTAAGAGATCGATCAGGCCAATCTTAAATGAATTCAAGAGATCAAGCCAATCCACATCAAATCTGGTTAATGAATGCATTGATAAGATTAAAATGGCAGGAATCAGATCTTCTAGTCCCAACGGCTAGGTATCAAATCCTCGAAATCACTGGGAAATGCCATCGAGAGCGTGTTCTTATCAAGACAACAATGCAGATTTTTTTTTTTTTTTTCTTTTTTCATTTTTTGAATCACGCTCCTCGGATTACTCTCACCGAACACGACTCTAACGTCGCACTCCACATCCATATTTCTTTTTAATACAGCCAATCTCACGCACAGAAGAGGTAGAGAAACCCAACAAAGCTCTCCTCTTTTCTCCCGAATCCCAATTGGTCTAAAAGACATTTTCTTCTCCACTAAAAGTCTTATCTTCTTTTTTTCTCCACCGAAAGCCTTACCTTCTTCACTAAAAGCCTCTATCACATCTCTCCGTTAGTAAGTCTACTACCTTCCCCGACATCTAAATTAAGTAGAACCTTCGCTAAAGTCCTCATATCCTCTAAAGCTGCTCAAGCCCAAAGCCAAAAGTAGTATTTGATCAAGCCTCATGAGCCAAATTAAGCTAAAATCAAGCGGCAATCGAGTTTAGCTCCCGCATCCTCTAAACTCCCTCTCCATGTCTTATAAAATATCTTTGGTAAAGTACCTTTGGAGCTTCCATAGAAGCTGCTCAAGCCCAAAGCCAGAAGTAGTCTTTGATCAAGCTTAATAGAGCCAGATCAGGCTCGAATCAAGTGGTGATCGAGTCAAGAGAGCCAAATCAAGCAATGATTGAGTCAAATCGAGCTCGATGGAGCCTAGATCAAGCTCAAAGGGAACTTCTACTCCCAAATCAAATCCGATCGAGCCAAAAAAGAATCCTACTCCCAAGATTGAGCCCAGGTCAAATCAAATCCCTCAAATCAAGCCTAAATTGAGCCAAATCTCTCAGATCAAGTAGTGATTGGGCTGCATCCAACTAAAGTAACCCTGATCGAGCTCTACTCCTAAATTGAGCGATGATCAAGCCTAAATTAACTAAATTAATTCAAATCGGGTGGTGATCGAGCTACATCAAGCCAAATTAAGCCCAACTAAGCTAAATCAGGTAGTGATCGAGCCTCATTGAGTCATATCAAGCCCAAATCAAGTCAGATGGAGTCCAGCTCAAAGATGAGTCCTACTCTCAAATTGAGCCAGATCATGCATTGATCGATCTATATGAAGTCAAATCAAGCCGAGCTGAGCCAGATCAGATGTGATCAAGCCACTTCAAGCCAAATCATGTTAGATCAAGCCCAAATCAAACTATATGGAGCTCAAATCATAAGTGATACATGAAGTATAGGAGAAATGGGTAGTTTTTTAATAAGATACATAGCAATCAAAAAGGGTTCAAGGGTAAATTGGAGTGAGCCAACAGGCTTAGGATAGTTCTATAATATGGCGATGTTTTCATTCAAAAATATCATTTTATTTGGAAGTGTATGAATAGGTTAAATGATGAATAATACCATTGGATTTAAGAAAAAAAGTAATAAATACATGTCCCATGAATTTGCCCCCACCATTCAAATGTAGAATTTTAAGTTTTGTTTCAATGAGATTTTCAACTTGGTGTTCGAAATGAGTAAATATGGTAAACATATCATACTTGCATTTAAGTGAAAATAACTATATAACAACTATAGTCATCAACAAAAATAAAATAATATTTGAAACTTGAAATTGAAGCAATATGAGTAGAGCCTCAGGTTTGGATGACATAGAACTAGAAGAAGAAAAGGACATTTTGTGACTTTTCTAAGTTGACTAGGTGGGCAAATACTCTTAGAAGACTTTGTTGAAGGAAAAACTTTAGACAAGATTAAATGTTATAGAAATAAAGATGGGTGCCCCAACCAATCATACCATACCTCATCCGAGACCCGATGCCTAATGAATGATATTGGAGAGATCTTATTTGATGATTCGAGTGAGTGAAAAGTATACAGTTCATTCTCAAACGGCCTATGCCACTCAACTTTGAAAATGCAATTGTTATCATGAGGAAAATTTTGGACTAAAAGAAGACTAACTAATGCATTTGGACAATGGAGGATATCATTTAATACAAATGATTGGGATGAAGTGTTGAGATATGAAGATCCGATGTATTTGATGGTTAAACTGTCACAATTTCTGGCTTGCACGTTATCTAAGTTTTAATATAGAGAGTAAATGGTCTGATTTATAAGATCAACAACAATGTGGTGAATGGCTTTAGTATCCATACACCATGTAGAGTCATTTGTGAGCCATGATGAGCCATAACATAACTATCATTGTAGCCAGGCACTGAGGAGAAAGATTGAAGGGCGTAATGACCTCCAAGGCATGCATATTTTAAAATTTTGGCAATAATTACCATAGTGGAAGCTTAAAGATTAAATGTTAATCTATCCAACATGCATCAAGATCATATCATTGCCTTTTATTATAGGATCGTTTGATCTAAATTATGCATATAAATAAAATCATCAAGATCATATCTTGATCTTCAAGATAAAAAGTCATACCGCTTGTCTTGAATCCTGCCTTAAGATCTAAGGATCATATCACTTACCTTAAGAACAATAGGTTAATTCGTTGTGCTCTGCAGCCGTTCAACGTCCGGCCTCTAGGATTGTCCACGCGAAGTCCCCGAATGATTGGATTCCCGAGAGTGCTAGCTCGTGGAAAAACAACTTTGTTGATCTTCCTCCAAAATCCACCAAGCCTTTTCTTACACCAGAATCACACCAGAATTTTCTGTTCTAACTCTTAGAACTGTAACACTTGGTTCTAACTTTTAGAACCAGAAATTCTTCCCTTTTTTTTGATTAATTATTTTTGGTGAAGAATGTCCTCTATTTATAGGCAAAATTCAACCTTTAGCCTATTGAATTCTAACACTTAGAATTTCGACATTTGATGGAAACCAAAAACGGCACATTAATTCACACACTTGTTAATGCATGGAGAGTTGTGTGGATTAAATTCTAACATTAGAATTTCAACATTTGGTGGAAACCAAAAAGGCATATTAATTTACACACTTGTCAATGCATGGAGAGTTGTGTAGATTGCTCTTCCAAAGAGGCATATTAATTCATTTGGAGAAAACTAAAAGTTATACATTAAATTCTGCATGAGAATTTAATTTCTTATGAAATGAGATTTTAGTTATCTGATCATGTGAGATCCTCATGCAAGAAAACCTTTTTCACATGGGGTTTGGGTTTAGGTTTTGGTTTAAGCTGATTTGAATTTATTGGATTAAACCCACATAGATCATGGTCCTAGCCCAAATCAATTTTGGCTAGTCCTGAATGTATTTAAATCCAAATCAAGTCTAATTTCAAATCAATATTTGAAATTGATTAGTCCTTCTAATAAACTTAAACCTAATTGAATCTTATTCACTTGTACTTAACCCAATTGAGATAATTCAATCAATTAAATTGATTTATTAAATCAGATACAATTCTCAATCATTGATCAGCAAATAGATCATCCTGAGAAACTTCAATGCGTGTGACTCTCTAGGTTCGAACCTAAATCGATAGCATAAGAACAATTTCCTATACTAATCGATGTGCCCATCTAGCAATGGAACCCGACGTCCAGATAGGCCGAAGAGTTGTCGAGCAAACTCTAAGAACCCTAAGAAATGGTTACCGTATAATTCATCCTTTTGACCACAAATGCTAAGGATGGCTTAAGAGTCTGTCAATTCTAAACAGCAAATCCATAAAGTGATTTCAACTTTAGTGATCATGTGACCTTCACACGAAATGCCTTGGCCAAGGTCTTACTAAGTTGAAACACAAGCATTTCTCCTTTTAACAGGATAGGTCAAATTCCATCTTTGATCCACAACTGACTATCACAAGTACTTGACTGCACTCAGTAACCTTCCGTAGTTGGATTAAAAATCCAGGTGGTCCGGCACCTAAGTATAGTGAGTTGCTTGCAAGTCACCGATTGTGATTTTTAGGTCTTAAGGATACTTATACCCATATCTTCTTGGATCAGCTCTTGACAGTAGAGTATCCAAAAATAAGTCACGTTCGGTGAAATGTACTCCTACACTTTCATCCATATGTCATACTAGTGTCTCTACACTCCTTTGGTTAAAAGGACAACCAACAAATATGATATACAACGACCTATAATTGATAGTACTATGGCCCTATCATAGTATATCATTTGATCGCAAACATTTTTAAGGACCTTTAAAGATAAATCCTTCTTTATCGTAAAAAATCCTAAGGGCTTCATTACCATAAGGAGTTTTAAGAAGATGTTCTTGTAATGAATAAACTGCTAAATAACTTTTATTAATATATAAATTTATATACAATTTATATCAGCACAATCATCAAATGATTGGCTTTAAGATACAATTCCCAACAACTCCCACTTAGCCTAAAGCCACTCATTGCAGTATCTAATACCCATCTTCAACTTATAGTCGTCAAACTCCTTGATGTTGAGTGCTTTGGTAAATGGGTCACCTAGGTTTTCCTTTCCCTCAATCTTTTGAAGATATATGTCACCTTGTTCTACAATCTCTCGAATAAGATGATACCGGTGCAGAATGTGCTTGGTGCGCTGATGTGCTCGTGGTTCCTTCGCTTGAGCTATGGCACCAGTGTTGTCACAGTACAACAGGACTGGTCCATCTATGAAAGGTACCACTCCAAGCTCGGAGATGAACTTCCGCAACCACACAGCTTCTTTCGCAGCATCTGATGCAGCGATGTACTCTACCTCGCACACTGAATCTGCCACTGTATGCTGCTTGGAACTTTTCCAGCAGACAGCTCCACCATTCAAGGTAAACATGAAACCCGACACACTTTTGCTGTCATCACGATCTGATTGGAAGCTGGAATCAGTATATTCCATAAGTTTCAAATCAGACTCTCCATAGACCAATCACTGGTCCTTAGTATTTTGCAAATATTTAAGGATTGTCTTAACAACTTGCCAGTATTTTTCTCTTGGATCAGACTGGTATCTACTCACTACTCATAGTGAGTATGCCACGTCTGGTCTTGTACATGTCATGGTGTACATAATCGATCCCACTGCCGAAGCATACGGAATTCGACTCATACGCTCTCTTTCCTTAGGAGTTGTCGGACAATCCTTCTTAGAAAGATTAATTCCATGGCCTATCGGGAGATAGCCTTTCTTGGAACTCATCATGTTAAACCTCTTTAACACGGTTTCAATGCACGTGGATTGGGATAAACCAAGCATCCTCTTAGATCTATTTCTAAAGATCTTCATCCCTAGGATGTAGGATGCTTCTCCCAGATCTTTCATGGAGAATTGTGATGATAACCATATCTTTATTCCTTGTAATGCAGGGATATCATTCCCGATTAAGAGAATGTCATCCACATATAATACAAGAAATACAATAATTGAATCATTAGCCCATTTATAGATGCAAGGCTCTTCTTCATTCTTAATGAAACCATAAGATTTGATCATATTATCAAATCGTATGTTCCAACTCCTAGATGCTTGCTTAAGTCCATAAATGGACTTCTGTAGCCTGCACACTTTAGACTCGTCTTCAGATATAAAACCTTCAGGCTGTATCATATACACCTGTTCTTCTAAATTACCATTTAGAAAAGTAGTTTTAACATCCATCTGCCAAATCTCATAATCTAAGTGTACTGCTATGGCTAGCATAATCCGAATGGATTTCAGCATTGCCACAGGGGAAAACATCTTGTCATAGTCAATACCATAACGTTGACGTTACCCCTTAGCAACCAGACGTGCTTTATAGGTTTCTACCTTTCCGTCTGCACCTCTTTTCCTTTTGAAAACCCACTTACACCCTATGGGTTTTATCCCTTTGGGTGGGTCAACTAATGTCCATACATTATTGTTCTTCATGGAATCAAGTTCGGATTTCATGGCATCAAGCCATTTGTCGGAGTCCGTTCTTTGCATAGCATCCATATAGTTGATCGGATCCTCATTGTTCTCATCAAGCTCAACAAGATCCTCGTTTCGAACCAAGAAACCTAAGTATTTGTCCGGTTGATGTGGTATTCTACCGGATCGCCTTAATGGTGCATCTAAAATGGGTTTTGAGTTTGATCTAATCAACTCGGATTCTAAGGGTTCAACGGTTTGTGTTGTGTCTTCTTCTTGATGAACTTCTTCAAGTTCAACATTAGAGCTATTTGGTCCTTCCCCAAGAAACTCCTTCTCAAGAAAAACTGCTCTATTACTGACGAACAACTTTTGTTCTTCAATATTATAGAAGTAATATCTTTTGGTTTCTTTTGGATAGCCGATAAAAAAACATTGTCAGATCTGGGTTCAAGTTTGTCTGATTTTGCACGTTTCACATAAGCCAGACACCCCCAGACTCTTAGATAGGTAATAACCAGTTTATGTCCATACCACATCTCATGTAAAGTTTTAGAAACAGACTTACTTGAAACCTTATTGAGAATATGACAAGCTGATTCTAATGCATATCCCCAAAATAATATTGGCAAGCTTGCAAAACCCATCATGTACCGAACCATGTCTAACAGGGTTCGATTCCTTCTTTCTGACACACCGTTATTGCGGTGTTCCTAGAGGAGTCCATTGGGAGAGAATCCCATTCTCCCCTAGATATGTCACAAATTCATTTGAAAGGTATTTTCCTCCTCGATCTGATCGAAGGATCTTAATACACTTTCCTATTTGTTTTTCTACTTCATTTTGATATAGTTTGAACATTTCAAATGACTCAGATTTATATCTCATTAGATAGACATAACCAAACCTAGAAAGGTCGTTTGTAAAAGTAATGAAGTAGTAATATCCTTCTTTGGCACATGTGCTCATTGGTCCACATACATCAGTATGTACTAGACCCAATAGCTCTTTGGCTCTTTTACCTTTTCCAGTAAAAGATGACTTGGTCATTTTTCCAAGAAGATAGGATTCGCAGGTAGTTAATGATTTACAATCATTAACTTGAAGGATGCCCTCCTGAGCTAACCTGTTTAATCTGTTCTTATTGATATGACCCAGCCGATGGTGCCAAAGATAAACATCGGTGACATCAGTTATTCTAGGGCGCTTCTTGATTTGTACACTACATTTACAGGCTGTGATAATATGTAAATGCCATTAGATAAATGCCCAGACATTACAGTGACTCCATTCATAATGATATTCAAAGTAACATTCTTTATTGAAATTTCATAATTACATTTGGCCAGAAGGCCTACAGAAAATATGTTCAATAAGAATGTTGGGCAAAAATGACAATCATTTAGTACGATGACATTTCTATTAAAAACAATTTCAAGAACTCCTAATGCCAGAACTGGAACTGATCTTCCATCCCCAACATTGAGGAATCTTTCATTGTCTTCAAATCTTCTAGTAACCTGTAGTCCCTGCAATGAATTACAAATATTAAAAGGACTCCCGGTATCCAATACCCAGGTCTGATTATCATATACAGAAAAATTACAAGGTGTTATCATATAAATACCTTATTGAGCAACATCTTGCCCTTTTTTCTTCTTTGGCTTGTTTGGATCGAGTGTGGCAATGTAAAGAGGACAGTTCCTCTTCCAGTGCCCTTGCTTCTTGCAATGAAAGCATTCAGCCTGACTTTTATCAACTTTCTTCTTCTGCATCTGACCCCTTACAGATGTCCTAGCATGTTGCACCTTTTTCTTATTCCTTTTCTTCTTCCCTTTCCCAAAGGAATGACGCCCTGCCTTAGATCCTTCAACCACATTAACCAAACCCTTAGAGAGCTAGTTGTCCTTCTCAAAGTTCTGCAACAATCCTAACAAACTATGGTAGTTGATTGCAGGCTTTGTCATTCAATAATGAGTAAGGAACGGTCAGAAGGATTGAGGTAAGGAATTCAAGATCGCATCTTTTCCCAACTGTTCATGTAGGGGAAAGCCGAGCTTGCTTAGGAGCTCTATCTTCTCGATCATGTATAATACATGATCTGTGATAGGAGACCTATCTCTCATTCGAGCATTAAAAATAGCACGACTAGTCTTGTGCCTTTCAACATCATTGGGTGTACCGAAAGATTCACTCAACACTTGAATGATTTCTTCTGATTGAGTATTCTCGAACCGGCGACCGAATTCATCGTTCATTGCTGCTAGCATGATGCAACGCATGCTAGTTCTATCACTGAGCCACTTCTGATAAGTGTCTCTCTCAGAACTATGGGTGTTTGCATTAGGTATCTCTAGTGCAGGATTATTCAGAATATACAATATCCTCTCATGCTCAAGGACGATCTTGAGTTTTCTAAACCAGCTATTAAAATTTGAACCATTCAATTGTTTACTATCCAATAGGGACCTTAATGATAAATTAGTGGCCATTTTCTGCATAAGGAAAAACTAAACTTTATTAGTATATAAATTGATTCAGTCTTAAGACTTGGACTTTAGTCTAAAGATTCTTCCACTACTTTGTTCAAATTGGCAGCCTCTACACCCCAATTTGAAGAATTATTCTTAATTCTTTAGTGAGCACTAAGATCCACATAGGCTGCATATAGGCCCAAGTGAAGCTTGGCCAACCCATATGCATCTAAGAGTAGGTTCAAAACCAATTGTTTTCCTAAACAATTCTTAGTGTTCATTTTTGCCCCAGGTTCCTCTTTAGCAGGCATAGAGTGCCTCCACTAAAAGTTTTGGTTAGGTCCAACCATTAAATAATATAATCAGTGCAACCTATTTATAGACAACCAAGCCCGAGTGGAGCTCGGCACACCTAATTGTCTATTTAATGGTTGCCCTGACTTATTATATAATAAATGATAATTCCGATGGTTGACAAGCACCAGGCATAGAGTGCCTCCAATGATTATCAAGACATTGGACTCATTATCACTCATCTTAATAGGAGGCTATGACCTAGTTATCATATAACTATTTCATTTTAAGGACCTAATAATTTTAGAGGATTTAATAACTTGAAGATGAATTGACTAATCAAGTTCTCCCACTGAAACTATGAAGTCAGTAGAAGGAGACAAGATTAAGTCAAGTTAAGTGGCACCTAGATCAGTCAGACTGATCCTTATAGGCATGGGTCAACTTGAATCAAGTAAATGATCTTAATCATAAATGGTTCACCATATTGACCAGGTAAGTGAGACCAATGGGAGGGATATGCCATTAACTCGTCAAAGACGCATCAGTGCCAGTAGCTTCCAATTAAAAACCATTCGGTCATTGATCCTAGAGCAACTTGCCAACTTACCTTGACATCAATTGGTTGACCAATTTTGACTTGATCATCTAAGAGATTCATGCTCAACCACTGAGCCTTATCAACATCCATTTGGTCTAATCAAAGTCATGGACTTGATCAACTACAACTATTATTTGATTTAGAGGATCCTTAGCCTAATCTAATTAATTTAGATTTGATCAAATACTCTTATAGTCCATTTGATTTAAACCTTAGGGTCTAACCCTTTATGGACCTAATTTAGTTAACCCAATACCCTTATTATGACTTATGCAAAATATCTTTATTTATTTGAATTCCTGATTCAAATTTTTTTTTAATTTTTATTTTAGTGACTAAATTGCATATGTTATGATTTAGGTTTATTCTTTACATGATATACATCTTATGAAAACATATTTCATATTTCCATAACAACAATTCATATATTTCAAATCATGCATCGCATGCAATATATAACTATTCATAATTCCTTTATTTAGATCATATATAAAATGATTATGAATACATATTTGACATTCAAATAAGTTTTGTACATTTCATAACATAGACAACAAACTTTTAAATCTATGTTTTTATTCTAAACATGCAATTATCATGCTTATATATCTATAACATCAATATGTATCAAAGAGGAATGAATCACAGTGGCACCTTAACACGTCATAGAATACCTCGTTGAATGGGGTAATAAGGATTTTCAATCCATCTATGACCGAGCGGCTTGGTGATCCGATTTAACTCTGATTACAAAATTAATAAGAACACTAATTTTCATGCAACAAATTAGATCAAGACGAAACCGTGCTCTGATACCATTTGAAGGGCGTAATGACCTCCAAGGCATGCATATTTTAAAATTTTGGCAATAATTATCACAGCGGAAGCTTAAAGATTAAATGTTAATCTATCCAACATGCATCAAGATCATATCAAGATCATATCTTTGCCTTTTATTATAGGATCGTTTGATCTAAATTATGCATGTAAATAAAATCATCAAGATCATATCTTGATCTTCAAGATAAAAAGTCATACCGCTTGTCTTGAATCCTGTTTTAAGATCTAAGGATCATATCACTTACCTTAAGAACAATAGGTTAATTCGTTGTGCTTTGCAGCCGTTCAACGTCCGGCCTCTAGGATCGTCCACGCAAAGTCTCCAAATGATCAGATTCCCAAGGGTGCTAGCTCACGGAAAAACAACTTTGCTGATCTTCCTCCAAAATCCACCAAGCCTTTTCTTACACCAGAATCACACCAGAATTTTCTGTTCTAACTCTTAGAACTGTAACACTTGGTTCTAACTTTTAGAACCAAAAATTCTCCCCTTTTTTTTTGATTAATTATTTATAGTAAAGAATGTCCTCTATTTATAGGCAAAATTCAACCTTTAGTCTATTGAATTCTAACACTTAGAATTCCGACATTTGATGGAAACCAAAAAGGGCACATTAATTCACACACTTGTCAATGCATGGAGAGTTGTATGGATTAAATTCTAACACTTAGAATTTTAACATTTGGTAGAAACCAAAAAGACATATTAATTTACATACTTGTTAATGCATGGAGAGTTATACGGATTGCTCTTCCAAAGAGGCACATTAATTCATTTGGAGAAAACTAAAAGTTATACATTAAATTCTGCATGAGAATTTAATTTCTTATGAAATGAGATTTTAGTTATCTTATCATGTGAGATCCTCATGCAAGAAAACCCTTTTCACATGGGGTTTGGGTTTAGGTTTTGGTTTAAGCTGATTTGAATTTATTGGATTAAACCCACATAGATCATGGTCCTAGCCCAAATCAATTTTGGCTAGTCCTGAATGTATTTAAATCCAAATCAAGTCTAATTTCAAATCAATATTTGAAATTGATTAGTCCTTCTAATAAACTTAAACCTAATTGAATCTTATTCACTTGTACTTAACCCAATTGAGATAATTCAATCAATCAAATTGATTTATTAAATCAGATACGATTCTCAATCGTTGATCAGCAAATAGATCATCCTGAGAAACTTCAATGCGTGTGACTCTCTAGGTTCGAACCTAAATCGATAGCATAAGAACAATTTCCTATACTAATCGATGTGCCCATCTAGCAATGGAACCCGACGTCCGGATAGGCCAAAGAGTTGGTCGAGCAAACTCCAAGAACCCTAAGAAATGGTTACCGTATAATTCATCCTTTTGACCACAAATGCTAAGGATGGCTTAAGAGTCTGTCAATTCTAAACAGCAAATCCATAAAGTGATTTCAACTTTAGTGATCATATGACCTTCACACGAAATGCTTTGGCCAAGGTCTTGCTAAGTTGAAGCACAAGCATTTCTCCTTTTAACAGGATAGGTCAAATTTCATCTTTGATCTACAACTGACTATCACAAGTACTTGACTGCACTCAGTAACCTTCCGTAGCTAGATTAAAAATTTAGGTGGTCCGGCACCTAAGTACAGTGAGTTGCTTGCATGTCACCGGTTGTGATCTTTAGGTCATAAGGATACTTATACGTATATCTTCTTGGATCAACTCTTGACAGTAGAGTGTCCAGAAATGAGTCACGTTCGGTGAAATGTACTCCTACACTTTCATCCGTATGTCATACCAGTGTCTCTACACTTCTTTGGTTAAAAAGACAACCAACAAATATAATATACAACGACCTATAATTGATAGTACTATGACCCTATCATAGTATATCATTTGGTCGCGAACATTTTTAAGGACCTTCAAAGTTAAATCCTTCTTTATCGTAAAAAATCCTAAAGGCTTCATTACTATAAGGAGTTTTAAGAAGATGTTCTTGTAATGAATAAACTGCCAAATAACTTTTATTAATATATAAATTTATATGCAATTTATATCAGCACAATCATCAAATGATTGGCTTTAGGATACAATTCCCAACAAAGATGACCTATGAAAGCTAGATCAAGATGATGATAGCAATTCAAAGATGTATGCCCAATTTTGTTACATATTTGCTAGGTAGGCCACATATTATTTTATCGAGCTAATCTGCATGATTGTTCTCTTGATTGTTGGGCCCTTTTATAATTTGAGTTTGAGTGTAAAATACATGTTGTTACTGTAGATAGATATTGAAATGTTGCTAGCATTGATTCTTGGATGGATGATGATTGTTATCTATTGGTTGGAACTATCATGATTTGTAGCAAATATAATATCATTGAACTGTGTGAGATTTGATGGCTCGCTAAGACCTAACTTTTCTACTAAAAGAAGGCTGTGAAGCTCCTCTTTGGCGATTGGTGCATATTCTGCAAATGTTTTAATTGCCATTTGGAATGATTTATAGGTTTCTAGAAGTTCTTTTATAGTACATATAAGAACATCCATGTTACTTATAGGTTCATCATTGGTAGCTAGCTGACTCTTTATTTATTTATTTTTTATAAATAGTCTTGTGTTAAGAGAGGATCTTTTCAAATTTCACCCTACTATTGCTTAAGGTGAATAATGTTGGACTGGGTAATAGTTCCAAATCATCTCTCAAATACTTCCCATGCCTTCTTAGCATACTTGACATTAACATGGTGGTGTCTAAAAGAATAGCATTAATCTATGATAGCATCATTTTGTTTTTTCATACCACTTATCAAAGGTGATCTTTAAGACTCTTTTATCACATTCTAAGATGGTTTTATGAGGACCAAGAGTGCTTCCATCCATTATATCCATCAATTTATGGCCTCTTAATATTGGAAGGAGAGAACTTTGTATAAGGTAATTGTTGGAATCAAGTTTAATAGGAATTAGACTGATGATGTTAGCAACTACCAAAGGGGCTAATGAAGATTCTGATGTAGCAATCGAAGATGAAGATCTTACCATGACATTCAGATGTTTGATCCCAAGTATAGATGATGATGAGTCCTATATGACTCTAATACTAACTTAAAAAAGGAGATTTTGAGAATGATAATTTGAAGTGAGAGAATTTAAGAATGATAGTCACTTGTGATGACCTCTATAAGCCTAATATTGATTAAGCAGAGGAAAGATGAGATACTGAGAGACTACTTCAAGCAGCTCAACTCTGAAGCCTTGGAAGTTTGAGATCTAAACTCCTCGGTAGCTATCATAGCACTTATGAACGGTTTGAGAAACTCTAAGTTTAGCTTTCTTTGGTAAAGTGCTCACCTAAGGATCTCATTGAGCTATTAGCTCGTGCTAAAAAATACATCAATGTATAAAAGGCACTCACAACTAGAAAAGAAGAAGGGCAAATGGATAAGAGGTATAGAGAAGAGGACAACCAACAAGCTAAAGACATTTATTAGAAAAGGTCCTAAGGATCTCAAACTCCTTCACGAACATTTAAAAGGCACGCTCTTCTCAATGCCCCTCAAAGTCAGATCCTAATGCAAACTAGTAATGAGGATTATATTTGCTGGCCAACAAAACTAAGTTTAATCCCATGAGGAGAGATTAACATAAATAATGCCAATTTTATAGAGATCATTGGTATGATGAGGAATGCTAGCACTCGAAGGTCGAAATCGAAGATTTCATATGAAGAGGATACTCGACTGCTACCTTCAAGGCCTCTAGCAACCTAAATAGGCGAGTCAAGAAGACTTGAGTTAGAAGGATGACTTGATAACCAATCAACAGCTAATGTTATCGCTATCATATTTGGTGGACTAGAAATCTATACTCTCTAATTGAAATAAAGGCATTTATTACTTTCAAAAATGAACTAAAAAGTTAAGGTTAGTAATCCAAAATCGATCTCTTGAAATCAGTACAAGCAAAATCAACTTTCAGTCACCAAGAAAAATGGCCTAAAGGAAGTTGGTCACTCAAAATTGATCTATGGAAATCCTAGTATGACTTAGGCTTCATGAAGAAGTGGTGATATCATACCTAAAGCAACCACTAACAAACTCTTATGAAATAACTTGAACTAAGTTCAAGATTGATCAGAATTCCTTGGCTTGATCCATCGGAGGACAAGTTGATCGGCCATGAGAAGCATCTTGAAAATCAAAATTAAATTGATCAAAGCTGACAAGTGCAAGCTAAGGGGTTGCCCCATAAGTAGCCCCCCAACCCGGTAAAAGGGTCCCTGCTTCATTGCTGCCCATGAGGTACATAAGTCCACCCCCTTGTCCAAGGGTCCCGGTTTCACCACTACCCATAAGGTACATAAGTCCAATATGCAAGACTTGATTTTCTTCTATGAGCAATTCTAAATCACTTCCCAAGCTGACCAATGCAAATTAAGCCTCATAATATCTTGAGCTTGAAGCTCATCCATATTAGGCTACGATAAAAGGTTGGGTTTGCAAAAGCTTTTGGCATATTTTCATGATTGATTTTTGCAAAAGAGGGACTAGCTGAATTATGCTTAGTGAATACGATGCATCATATAATCTTCAAGTATTTTCTCATTTAGATGTGAATAATTCAAGAATTACCCAGGAATTATGTGGATTAATGGGTAAATTTCTTATGCTCTAAAATGAATAGAATAAATCATGAATTAGTAGAGAAATTTTCTGTTATAACTAAGGATCATAACCCTTTATTATATATCATGGCACATTGCACCTGAACCTCAATACCATATATACTAGAAAGATCCAATACAGGAACAAAACATTAAGCACCAGCACCAAAAACTTCCAATTCCTTTCCCTTGGTTCTTCTATGCACTCTGGTGTTTCGTCTGAGATCCATGAGTAGACCACTCGAGGATGGCCCGAGTGCTCTCATCGGAGCACCGGAAGCAGTCAGCGGAGACTCCTCTTTAGATGCACCCTTCATTCTGGCAGTACCCCTGCCTTGCAATGCACCACCAGATTCTTCTCTCCTCTCAAAGATCGATGAAGCAAAAGAAGCATCCGCTACAATGAAAGATGAGGTCACATTGTGTACATCAACCAGTGGGAACCCAACCACCCCATCCTGGTGGGGAGGAGGGAACTTCTCACTTTTGCTCGTGACATTCACACGAGTTATCAGTCTCTGTCGCTGGAAAACAGAACAAATGGAGAAAGGCAATGAAAAAACAATTCACATACAGAAGTTTCGGTAAATTCACCACTAAACACTGAATGTTGTTGTTGTACTCAGAATTCAATACTAACCTTTGTTTAATCAAAGCGATATGATTTCTCACCTGTTGTTTTCTAGAAAATGTGTAATATATTCTTTATGATTTTAACTACCAAGCTCTCAATAATAAATAGGGCTACAACAATCAAATAATTGGATTTTTTGTAGCAATTTTGTAAGCACTAAATCATTTTTGACTTGTAAAGCACTCTCCATTCCTTTTCTCTTGATTCTATCTTTTGGTGTAAGACCTGAAACCCTAAGGAGATTGATTACATATCACGGTTGTGTGAGAGAGAGATATGCAGGATTTCTCCTGCTACCATGGTTGGCTAACCATAAACAGCTAATCATGATTTGTTTAATGTGGATTGAAAGCTTCAAATTTGGAATACTGTGACATATGATTAGTCTAAAGATTTCTCAGCCATGGGCCTGAGAGATATACTACCTAGATTGGGCTTCCCCGGCTATTATGACTAGCTGACTGGAAACAGTATCTATGACCGGCTTGATGTGAACTAAAGCTTTGGAGGTAAAAGAAAAAAAAAAAAAAAAGAAGAAAAAAGAAAAGCAATGCTACACCGTTTGATTACTTGCAAAAAGGTATTATTTGGCAAGAAAAAAGAGATTGAAATTAGGAGCTTGTTAGAATGTACATATAAGTTGACTTGCAGCTCAGCATTCGCCTCTGGAGCAGGGACTGCCCTGCTTCGATGATGGACAAGAGCTCTCCTTGTGGCCTCGCGATATCGTTTCGCATCACCGTTTCTTTTCCTTTCGAGGAAAAAGAAATGAAGTTCATTATCAGCTCAAAACTATTGTACCATGACATATTTAGAAGAGAAGAGATGCTCACCTTCTGGCCTTCTCATCCCTCAATTTTGCATCCATTTCTTTGCTAGGAGGATACTGAGGTAGGCTTGATGGCTCACAGGCATAAGGCTTTGTGGTGAAGAACTGAAGCAAAGGCCAACAACAGTCAAAAACAAACACGAATAGCCTGGAAACATTTCTATGTATTCAGTAAATATTTTTTACTAGAGACCGTGATCTCTAATTCCCACTAGAGAACGATGGTTAGTGTTCTGGTTAATATTTATGACTTGAGTTCTTGAGAAATTTTAGTATCAAATATTCCATCTAGCAAAGGGCGCAAATGAAGGAGGAACTCACTTCACTGTTCAAAGCTGCAGTGGCTGTGCCTCGTTCATCTGGGTCAATCGCAAGGAGCGTTTCAATGAGAGAGAGTGCAGATGGTGGAAAATCTTCGAAGGTTTCTGCTATACAACGCTTGTAGGGTTGCTTCGGCTTAACAATAGCCGCATGCGGAAACTTTGACTTCTTCCAGTACTTCTCTGAAGGGGAACCACACAGCTTAAAGATCCTGTGCAATTGTTCCACCTAAATGAGCATGAAAATGGTTATGACATCTTAAAATAAAAAACATATAAATGCTGATAAAAATATAAGAAGTGCAAGAAAATACTGTCCACCTCATGGACCTAGAGAACCAAGCAGAAAATTTAAATAGCGATGCATGAGGAAAATTGGAGAAGTTATGCACGAACTACTGAATGATGGTCTTGAAAGTGGAAAAATATAATGCAACAGTTGCTCTAAGTTTGCAACTCCTGAAATAAGTTGCAAGGAATGCTGTTACTATTTAATATTAATGATATGGTGATGTTTTTGAGCAAGTAAATGAAAAATACCTCCGTTCGTCCAGGCAATATGGGCTTCCCTGCAAGCAGCTCTGCCAACACGCAGCCAGCACTCCAGAGGTCAACACTAACACCATAATAAGAGGCACCTAATAGAAGTTCCGGGGCACGATACCACAATGTAACAACTCTACTAGTCATGGGTTGCTTATGTTTAGGATCAAAAGTAGAAGCTAGTCCAAAATCAGCTATTTTAAGTGTTCCTTCCTTGTCTAGAAGCAGATTTGAGCCCTTAATATCACGGTGTAACACACCTCTGCTATGACAATGTTCAAGACCAGATATTAATTGTTTCATGTAGCATTTGACCTGTCCAAATGATATAAAGAATTCAAGGTATAAGGAACATAACATTAACAAGATGAACTAATAGAGAAGCTCAATTTTCCATGTCTTACTTATAAACACAGTCAAATGGCTGTAAACAAAATGTTGACGAATAGATGAATTGCTTCTCCCAATATCCAGATATTTTTGAACTACTTTGAAATTTAGAAATGCATAACATTGGTCTAAAACGACCAGGATTTCCTACAGAGTACTTGTATGATAAAAGGCTGAATGATTACTGTGATAAGTGGCTGGTAGCTTTCCATACTGGATAAGGAACAGAGCACCACAAAAGTAACAAATTCATTTTAGCTGCATATCGAATATAACAAACTGCTTCTAAGAATAGAAGCATAACAGGCAAGGGAAAAGAAAAGATACAGAATCTGTTGTCATAGTGTTTATTATGAAGATAACGCATTGCCAATAGAAGGACAAGGATGGTGGGAATTGGGTTCATTTATCATAGTTAGCATAAACAACTGAAATCCTCCGGTACATCTTCGGTCAATGACAGCAGGCTAGCACCAGTTCCGCCGATGTACTTGTAGCTGTATGCTACTTCCCAGTTTGCACTAAAGCATACAAGATTGAATTCACAAAATCTAACTCCAGGATACTAGTGTGAAGAAAAGTATTTCTAAGTGAATTTTTGGAATGGATTAATCAGCGAATTAAGAAAAAAAGACCTCAATACGTGACCTATTTACTATTAATCTATAGCTGTCCTGTAAGGCTAACATAGAATTACTTGTGAACTGCATTTTTTTTTTTTCACTTTCTTATCAGGTTGTGCACTTGTTGCATAGAGATGTACTCATGAAACAACATATTAGTGATGGAAAACTCTATGATAATTGAAGCACATGTTAACACCATAAACAAGGGCGGAGCATGGTTAAGACTGAGTTGGAGGGGGTAAAGAAAAAAAAGGGACAATGAGCGAGCAGAACAACAACATATGTCATGAAAACCACCCTAGCTGATTTTAGTATAAGTCTCCTCTTCATCTAAAAATTCTAATTAAACATATCTTTTTCCAACTTTCATAGCATTTGATTATGAATTTTCTTTTATTTTCCTTTAAAAAATCTATGATCATCTGACCGACTTTGGATTTTCATAGGAGTCTACCCCATTCTTAGTAGCAATATAGAAAATAATGAGCTTTATTTCGTCACTAGAATAATAAGCGCACTCAATATTAATCAGTTCAGCTGCTACCTACTGTATCTTAAATAGGACACCCTTTAAGGATAATTCTAAAACACCTTTTAAACTTTGAAAAGATAAAACACTTAGGCTAGATTATCTTAAACTGTGGGGATACCTAACTAAGGTAGGTATACCTGAATCCAGAAAAAGAAAGATAGAACTTAAAATCGTATATGCTATCTTTATAGGTTATTTCTTGAATAACAATACTAATAGGTTTCTTATAATAAACTCTAAAATAAGTGATATCAAAACAATACTTTTATCGAATAAGGAGACGCCACTTATTTTCAAAATGTATTTTCATTGAAGAAGCCCCAAAGACTAATATGGATCACTGCCCCAGAGACAAATATGGATCACTTCTCTGTCTCTGTTGTATGCTCTGATTTCCCACTTTGAACTAAGAGAGAGAATTATATTAGGTCAACTGACACTAACTTCATTTTCTCCCACATTTCTCAAATTTAATCTTGTTCTGACAAACAAAATGTTTAAATTAAAATTCAAAGATCATACTAATAATAAACAGAAGAAGAACAAAAGTCCATTCTTCTTTTTATTATATTATATTATTCACCACTATTCAGCTTAAAAAAATTCCTAACTTATTTCTACTCACAACTCTCACTACAACTACAAAGAAGTACACCAGCCCCAATAAAACAGTAGACCGAGAAAGCTTAAGAAATTAAAATTAGTACCTGGGGCTCGGTGAAGCGGACGCCAGGAGCGGAGGCGAGGCCGGCGAGGTCGTGCTCCATATACTCGAAGACGAGATAGAGCGCGGCGGAGACGCGGGAGGTGGCGAGCCCCTCCAGCCTCACCACGTTCGGGTGGTCCAGCCGCCGGAGAACTGCGATCTCCCTCGCCATGAACCGCACGCTCTCCGGCTCCACCGCCTCGAACCTCACCTTCTTCAGCGCCACCACCCTCCCCGTCTCCAAATCCCTCGCCTTGTACACGTTGCTATATGTCCCTGATCCGATCTAAATCCCCCAAAAAATAGAACAAAATTCAACAAATTACTCCCAAAAAAAAAAAACCAGTAAAAATCGGTTCTTGATCGATGAATTAAGGGGTTTCGGAACAGGGGAGGAGAAAACCTTGGAGAGCTTCTGGAAGGAATCGGCGCGGCGGGGCGACAACCCATGAAGGGCGTCGCCGGCGGCGGCAGACAGCCAGGCCGGCCACACGGCGGGGTCCTTGGGTGACGCCGGGATGCCGGGGGCGGCGTCGGATGTGTTGTCGCCGGAGGGGGTCTTTCCGCCGCCGGGGGCGGGTCGCTTACCGAGGACGCAACCCATTCGTCAACTACCTCGAGTTCCCGGAAGTGGTATTCCGGTCTGGAAGTTGTTTCCTGGGAACTGGCGTCGGAGAGGTCTGGTCACCGATGGCGAGTAATATTTAACGTCCGAGAGAGAGGGTTTGCCGAACTCTCTGTTCCTTCCCTCAGGTCTGGAACTAGAGCTGCAGTTTGGAGGGAGGAAACGAGCTGAGATAACTTGATCAATGATTTCATTGGTTTAACAAGGATAAAGATTCTTGTGAGGTTATTAAATTTGACTGTGGTAAAAACTATGGTGCTTTGACATGCTCGCAATAGACAGTCTTTCCAAAGTTGGCATATTGAAGCTCTTCGCGTCATAGCTTTTAAAATTTTGTTTATATAACTCAAAAGTTTTGCACTGAATTGAGATTTCTTATTCTTAAAGAGGAAGGAATGTTATTAATCTGTTAGTAAATTTAATATTACTACAAGCATATAATCCATGAAATTCATGAATTATAATTTTTTATTATAATATAATAATATAATAAAAGATAAACTTAGCTACATCCGTATATAGTCAAATTAAATTTAGCCTCTATCATTAGCTTCTCACAATCTCAAAGCCAAAAGCCATCTATTAACCACCATTAGCTTCTTTAAAAAAAAAAATTTACGAAATAAACATAAACAAGTAAAACAAAAACGGATAAAAAATAAATGCAAATATAATAGAAGTAAACACTAACTCTTTTAAAAATGATAATATCATAAAATAAATATTAATATATCCAAAATATGTTCAATAGTTTCTATTTATTTCTTAACCATTCATATTAGAAATTTATTAGTTCAAGCAACTATTTATTAAAGATATGTTAGTATTTATTTGATGGGATAAGTGTTTATCATCGCTCTCAAAAGTAGTTAATGTTTACTTCTGCCATATTTGTATTTTATTGTTTACCATTTCTATTTATTTTTTATCTATTTCTATTTAGTTCATTGATTTTTTTTTTAAAGTAGCTAACAGTAGTTAACAAGTAGCTTTTTAGTTTTAAGATTCATGTAAATTTAATAATAGGAGTAGCAATTGGATTTGGGCTTGACTATGTATAAATGTAGCCAAGTCTAACTCATATAATAAATTACAATGAATAAAAATTTTAATAATAATTAATTTTTTATTATATATTAAGTAATAAATTTTAACAACAATCATGTAAAAATTTTTTCTTATAAGTGCTGGCATTGTTAATTCCGGTCTACCACAATGCGTTGAATATTTTTTTTCTTTTTTCAATTATTCTTGCAATGAAATGTAATGATGTAATAAATTATATTAAATAAAAGATTTGAATATAACTCAACTATCAATTAAGCAATAAATTTTAATGATAACGACTAAGGTTGCAAATAGGTCGAATCAACTCGTATCCTAATCTGGTCCTCATCTAATTAGATCAAACTTCATCCATATTTAAAGATTTATAAGTTGGGTCAAGTTTAAAAATTGAACATGATCTAAATTTTGGATTAGATTCGAATCTTATATTTTTTGATCTGATCCATAATCCAACTTAACCAATATATCTTCTGGATCTAATTTAGATCAATAAAAAATGAACCTGAGTTGATTCAACCTGACTTGAACATGATTCAATTAGGCTCATAAACTTATATAAACCTTATTTTTCTTTGCTTCAATTATTTTTACCAATTCATTAAATAAACTCTCATTTTAACTATTTTTCTTTTTATCCTAATAATTAGATCTTCTCTCATCTATTTTTACTTAATTATATTTAAAAATTCATATTTCATTATTTATTTTGATGGACCCTTATTTAAAATGCCTTCAAGAATATCAATACACATTTTAAGAATCATAATTTATAAACTCAAAGACAATCAATTACTTAGATATAATTAAAACTTTTTAAATAAGAATTTAAATTTAAATTGGCTCTTTTTAATCATATTTAAAATTTTTTAATAACTATTAAATTATTAATTATTAAATTTTAGCTATAAAATAATAGTTAGATGTTTAAAATACATCCAATCCAATTCTATCCCAAACCCAGGTTGGATTTGGGATCACACTCGAGTTTGAACCAATTTAAATAATCTATTAGATCTAAAATTCTTTTAATAAAATCAATTCAATTCGATTTGATTCATAAATAGATCGAGTGTAGGATTCAAAAAATAAAATCATGGCATAATCGATCTGATCCATTTGCAGTTCTGATGATGAGTATATTAATACCGATGCCATTAATATTTATTGCATAATATGAAATTAATTTTAATGATATCTAAGCAATATTAAAATCAGTGTTCACACAGCAAATATGGGACTCAGCATAACTTGAGCTTTTATTTTATTTATATATAATAGATAATTAAGAGATGTGCCTACTAAATATTAAAATAAGAGGACTGTTAGACTAATGGTCATATTTTTTTAATTAGTAGGTGGCGCGCTTGTTAGTATGATTTAACCTCATGAACATTAGATTTTTACCTAGATAGAGAGAGAGAGAGGAAATATTAAGTGATTAGATACTTGTCTCATTGGTGCCCATAAGATCCGTGTGAAGGTTACCATAGTCATATTACTATCCTAGAAAATGTTTAACTATAAATCAGTTTATCAATGGAAGTATAAGCAGAGCACAAAATTAAAACTTAAAACAATTAAACAAGATTCAATCTAGAAGCTATAAGAATCATATGTGCATAAAATTAAATCTTCACATAATAGTCATCAGAAATGCTGAGTATGATTCAGAGCATAGTTCAAATTTCCTTGTTTTGAATACCCTAAGATTTACTGTCTCCAACTTTGAAACAAGATGGGTCACACGGATGACTGTCGGTCAATAAATGAAGAGCAAGGGACAAGCGGGAGGGTGGCTCTGTAGCTCCGTTGAAAACGTCGATGGTAGAGTCGACTGGCGCAGGACAGCGTTCTGGACGACGTTGCAGCTTGACACGTGTCGTATGCTTTCAATGCCTCCTGACCTCCTAATTTAATGTCTTCAACCACCCCAATCGTCACGCGATAACTATTTGTGATCTGCGGTCTTGTTCCGATCGGCAAATTAGTAGCTAAGTATAATCATGACCGTCGATTCAATTGATCTCAGCTGTGCCCCAACCTACGGAGTCCTCCCTATCAGGTCTCGGTTAGGATGGTTGGACCAAAGTTAAAGAGTCAAATTGGCTTTGCAAGCATCCGGTTCAAGTCCTACTAGCATGAATAAGAATCTGAATTCAACTTGAGCATTAATTTTTGAAGCTAAAACATAATTCACAACGTGCCTTCTTCCCTAGTTGCACCTTAATAAGATTCTAATTACATATCTATGCTGCTACTTTGCTTAGGTTTTGATAAGGTTGGGAGCTTATATAGGCTAAGGGTTGGAAGCTGTTTGCGCTAATATGAATCGAATGAGATTGGGTTGAATTGGCCAAGCCTTTGAGTCGATCCTAACCTAATTCTATATTGGGTTGTAATTGATAACCTTCGAGTCCAGCTCCAATTTGATTACATTTTGGTGCAACTTGACCGAAAAAACACTGTTGGACCTTACATGGTGACAATTATTATTATTATTATTTTTTTTTCCATCACACCATCAAGCTCAAGCTTGAGTAATTTGGCCAAGCATTAAAGGTTCCTGATCCAGTGGTCCTAGTTGGTTGCCCTTCCGCTAATTAAATCAAATAATTAAATTAAATAAGACAAAAATCAGGTTTTATTATGGAATGGCCCTGGGACATGTTTGAGGTAAGGGTGAAAATTGGCTGAATATGAGCGGAGTCGAGCCTAGCTCTAGCTCAACTTGCCTTATAATTGAGCCCAACATGAGCTAGTTCTTTTAATTTCTAGCTGGGCTTGAGTTGTTTAAGAACTCGTTTAACAAACATAATGAGACTTTAAGATAGACTTTTATTTATATAATTTGGAGTAACAATCTTATTTATATTTTGGTTATGACCGTTTAGATGCCAGCCTTGGTTAGTCATTGATAATCTTGCTTCCGATTGGAAGGTGGTTGAAGAGACAAAGGGGCAAGATGAGAAAATATGTCAAATTCAGAAGGGCAGCAGATCAATACACAAGCTTTTGACGATTGGATCATAATGAAATTCATGAATATGACACCTAAGAAAAGCCATTAGAACACATGAATTTTAGTTTTTCAAGTACCTTTTATGGTACAGATCATGTTTAATAATTTTGATTTAGAATTTAAATAGTTCATCATTAATTTCAAATCATTAACTCTTTTTTTAAGAAATTAATATAAAGTGTGTAATTCAATTATCTCTATCTATGTTATATCAAAAAGAGCATCCTTCATCAAATTTATGCTTAGATGAAATATCATTTTATTTACAAAGAAAATTTCATTATGATATAATCATTAACATAAATTGTTTTGGAAAGAAAATTGTGCAGATAAATAGACTCTTTTTTTTATTAGAGATGGCAATGAGACAGAGTGGATAAGAGGGAAGGTACCTCCATATTCGTATCTATCAGAAAAATTCATATCCGTATCCGTTCCATACCCGCTACGAGTATAAAATTTTATACTTGTATCCATACTTGTGACGATTATGTAATATCCATACCCACTCTATTACCCATACCTACTCCGTACCCCCATCTATTTTGGACTTTGTTTCATTCACTTCATATTTTTTTTTTTTTCCTTCAAACTTCAATTTCAAGCCCAAGCTTAAAGTAATTGTAGGCTGTTTTCTTTTCTTTTCTTAAATTTTAGGCTGAAAAAATGGATCAGGCATAGAAAAATTATGATCTATAGTTTCTTATACAATTTTTCATTGAAAGTTTGTAACTATGTTAATAAATAAGGGTAAGTAACTAAATTTACTAATGAGTATAATGAATTTGGGGTAAGAAAGGGTGGGGATACCTTTACATTTATATTCGTCCCAATGGATATGATCACATGTCCCCATATCTTATACCCGTATTCATTTTCTAACATTTATACCCACGATGGACGAATAGCTGTAGGTTCAAAGGAAACTGCCATCCCTACTTTTGATTCCAAATCGCATATAATGAAATCCTTTGGATGGCCTAGATTTCTCTTACCTCTATCATAACGAACCACTTTAACTATTTAATAAATTTATTTTTCCTTTATCTCCATCTCCTCCTCAACAACCTTGTTTACCTCCATATCTTTTTCCCATTTTAAAGTTTATTTTTTATGTGTTTAATACTATTTATTATCTTTTAGTAACTTTATGTTATTCAAAGTCATGATACTTGTTTGCTATTTTTTATTTGTTTTCACTAAATATTCATTGCACATTCCCATATACTAGTGTATATATATACATACATATAATATTTGTATAGATAAATTATTTATATATTAGTATTTCAAGCAGATTTGAGGCAAGCTTGAATGAGCTAAGCGTAACTCTAACCTTGAGTGTTTTTTAACCAAGCAAGCCAAACTTAAAATAACTCATGAATAATTTGCTTGCTAGCTAGCTCTAACTTGAAATAAAGTAGCCATACATATGCTGATTACTATTAAGTATCTCATCAAGTTGTTGCATTTAATAATTTGTAACTTTTAATGCATACCATTGATTATTTGTTTCGACCATATCACCCCTTGCCACTTGGGCAAGAGGAAGGTTCAATTTCGATTAGCGTCGATTCTTGTTGGATGAGATGGATATAAGATAATGGGTGGATATTAGCCCCTCTTCATAAAAAAATAAATATGATGTTTTTATTAACATTTCACAATCTATCCTAACCTAATTGCTTCAATAAGCTATCTAAGATTTGTTGCGATGGAAAGAATAAAAGAGGCTTGTACAGAATCAAGCTAATACTGTAGTAAGCTAAGTCCTAGAGTAGAATGAGTACAAAGCAAACAGAGGTGAGCCAATTATTTTATAATTTTTAGGTAGATGTGGTTTAAAATCAATTAGAATAGTTTGGGTTTTAAGCCAAAATGCTTGATCTTACTTATTTGGTTTTTTAATCAAATGAAAGCTTATATATCCAAGCTAGGTTATGACATCATTTTTTATCTTTATTTTTAAAGAACAAGTACTTAAAATTAGACTAAAACCTAAAATCAATACATGTGAAGCAATATTTCAACTGCCTATTATGTTATGCTAGATTTGAATTGAGGTTACTCCAAGGTTTGCTAGCTTTTAGAAAAGGTTATTAATATTTATTCCATGTTAAAAATAGTCAAAACCTTGATCAATAATCTAATAATTATTCTAATGAAACATATTATTTGAAAATTTCTAAAAGCTAGAAAGTGCTATGTATAATGAAGTGAAGCCACACATAAAGAGCCTAAGCCATTTTAAGAATAAGTCAGTTCAATAGATTTTTTTTTTTTTTTTTGGGTGAAGGGTGGGCGGTGTTTAGATTTTCCACATGTATTTTTGAAGGCTATTAGATGTTGGAGTCTTTACTTTCTTGCTTCTCATTTCACTCTTTAAATTCTATTGCTAGTGATGACATTCCTCATGATAGAGTTTTGAAAAATTCTAATAACAATTGAACCTTATGACCCTTCCAGATTACATCAATCTCATCATCAAAGAAGAAGAATACTATAAATCTACAAATTGAACAATGTATCATACAATTATATAAATAATTTGTGAAATATTTTTACAAGCCATGTTAAAAATTCTAAAATTGATATATTTGATGCCATCTCCAAACATAGTACTCCATGATAGAACCTTAAAGATACTCTAACATTCAAGTTTAAGTTAGAGTGAAAGAATAAAGAAAGAAACTCAAACTACTAATTTCTACTTAAAAAAGAATTTTGAAATCTCAAACATGATACTCAATGACAGAGCCTTAAAGATATTCTAATCTTCAAGTTAACTTAGAATAAAAAAAAAAAAAAAAAAAGAAATCTCAAATTACTAACTTCTACGAAAAAAGAACTTTGAAATCATTGTTCAATACAAATAAGCTATTAACTTCTATATAAAAAGAACTTTGAAATCATTGTTCAATAAAAGTAAGCAAAATTCAAACATCCTAAAGCCCTTTGAAGTCACACTTTCAACTTACAAATATAACAATTTAGTTAATTAGAGAGGCAATTGGATAGTTTAATATAAACATATTGATATGTTCAAAAAGTTAATAAGAAATATATATATATATATATATATATCAACTTATTATTTCCTCATCTATTTAAAGCAACTTAAATGAAAAATAACAAACTTCAAACTATCAAATGCAACCAGATCAACCACAAAAGAAATAAGTGGTGCTAAGTCCAAGAATGATTAGATACAAATTGGATATCAATGTATCCTATCCGTATCTAGATGAGTATGCATATAAATATGAATATTAGTTAGATATATAAATTATATCTGTTCTTTCTTTAATTGGATATAGATATAAATCAAATATCAAAAAAATAAATATAAATTGGATAGTTAAACTTTATGACTACTAAATCGGATATATCACTAAGTAGAAAGTGTATTATATTAATACTATACTAATATAACTACTTATTTTTCTTAAGGGTTTATGAGCGCCTTATAAGTTTAAATAAGATTATAAAGAAAATTTAGATATGGATCAAATAATTCTCTATTTATATCCGCATTTATTTTCTTCCGACAATATATAAATATGGATATTGGTTGGATACTTAAATTCATATTCATATTCAGATAGATTTGGAGATGAAAATGGATAAACATTGTAGCATATAGTGATCACACAATAACAAAGTGTGATATTATTCCAAGCAATGATCAACTCAATATTCGGAGCATAAAGTTGACTCCAAGCATGTTCGTCAAGACAAGCAATAGGTCCAAAAATCAAGCCAAATGGTAAAAGATGGGTCAGAGTCATCAAATCCACTGACAGAATTATAGTTGGCCCTCATACATCTAAGCTCTTTAAGCTAGCCAGATAAGCCTGCAAGACTCCAAACCAATACCACAATATTTGGTAAGTTGGCAACTTTTAAAGGCATTTCTTCTAAGCCAGTAGGATTAGGATAATCAGCAATGGGTTTGATTATAGTTTCAAATGCAGATCTAGTAGACTTGCTGCTTTCACTAGAATTAGAATGGGTTTTATCTTCAGCAGGTTTGCATGGAAGAGAGATATAAGTCCATTGTTAAGAAAAGTATTTGACCATCAGGTCCCAGTTCCACTCACTATTAGTACTACAGATGAGAAAGGTTTATAACACTATGCATTTGATTAATTCACTAAATGGGGAACATCCACAGCATTGATATCCCAAATTCCGATCTTCATCAAATTTTCTTCTATGGCCTAAGGGACAATCTACAAATGCGCATTCAACAAAGGATAAGGTGATTTTTGGTGATAACTTGGCAACTCAGCTAGAATAACCAACCACTGATTACGCAAACAAATACAAAATCAAAACCCCCCACCTCTGTCAAAGTTTCCCCCCTCCCCCACCCCAGCCCCCCCAAAAAAAAAAATCTTTTCCTCTATTGAATCGCAACATGTGTTGCAATAGTTTTAGGAAATTATACCCTTGGTTCAACTTGCAATTTATGGACACCCATTTTGAATTTGTTTTTTAGCTTTTATCTAGCCACAATCTGAAGAGTTTACCATCCAAAGATATTCCACCTCCAAACTATCTTGTGTGGCACACAGTCACATCAAAGATTGCACCTTGCATATATCATAGTTTTGAAACCTCATAGCTGAAACAAATATTGCCTGTGACACCTCAACAATGTAAACAAATAAGACAATTGTGGAGAATAATTTCACATTCAGGAACAAAATGTGCAAAAGTTCTTTGATTTCCAGCAATGTCAAGATTTCTCATCTATATGAACACAATTTTGTTTTGAAATTGACCAATTCCACAACATACATGTAGGTCATTCAAAATTTGCAGAAAGAGATCAGACCTTCCTTGCACTGGCTAGCTGAAATTTGATATTCAACAACAGAATACCAACAAAAGGAGTTGGCATGACCTGGTGTCAATCACATATTAAATTCATTATACATTAAAGACTAAGCCATCTGCGTCAACCATTTCAAGCCCTGGTAAGTGGTTCACGTGTGATCTAGTGATCACAATGGCCATAATAAGATTGTCAAACATTTTGCAACACTAAAAATCTGATTCTATATTTTGGTTGTTTAGAAACTCTTGCATGTAAAAGTTACTGTTTAGCAAGTTCTGAACTAGTACCATGCTGAGTTGCTAACCTCTACACTCCAAATCAGTATCTTCTTGACTGAATCACAGAAAATAAAAAATTGTGTTAATCCAATATGAATATAAAAAGACCTAAAGCTGGGGCCCTTCATGGGTATGTTGACTAACATGTTAATAGGAAGAAGTTCAATTCTTACACATATTATCAACCACCTATGAGATATGAGTCTTCATTTTATCAAATTATACAGGGGAAGCCCATAACTTGATACAATATCAGCATCATATTTTCA
Organism: Metroxylon sagu; assembly: GCA_017589505.3. Classification (NCBI taxonomy): domain Eukaryota; kingdom Viridiplantae; phylum Streptophyta; class Magnoliopsida; order Arecales; family Arecaceae; genus Metroxylon; species Metroxylon sagu. The sequence continues at coordinate 231,338 of JACVBY030000443.1, read as the reverse complement.
ATTCAGTAACTGATTTATCATCAATTATTCAATTCAAAAGACCAATCACTCTTCGTTTCCATGCAAGCTTTAGCCGGCTTATTTCAATAAATAATTCTGCTACTGGAAGTCCCGTGGTCATCTTTTCTGTGGTTGTTGACCATGAACATCTCCTCCGGGAGCTGGGGCTTAGAATTACTTCCCTTCTGTAAATTTATCCTTGGGCCAACTTCTAGTTACTACTTTAAAACTTTTTGATTGATATAAAATAAGCCAAAATCCAAAAAGAATGCTACAACTTATAATCCAGAGAAATACTGATAGCGCACCACTTGAGCATGAAAACAGAACAAACAAGCTGATTACTACCAGGATTAGCAGAACCTAGGACTATTTAGGGACTTACCCTAAGGAAAACACCTAATCTTGCTAAAGTAGAAGCAACTGTAAGCCAGCACAATGGCAAAATACCTCAGATAACTATCATCCAAGTCATTTATGTCCTCACATTTTTAAGCATATTATTCTGTCATTTTCAAGTAGAAACCAACACCATTTATTGACCATTTAAGCCCTGAAGCTACTCATTATCTTTGCGGAAAAATGAGAGCATTCAGTGCTTTGGACTTCCACTTAATCTTCAAAAGCCACTAAGTTCAGCATCACAATTTGAGTTCTAGTATGAGTTCAGCATCAATAATCAATAGCACGACCTTGTTGAAGTGAATGGCTTCTCTAACTTCAATGCAGTTTTGATAGGAAAGATTGCTCCAGCACCATTTTGATAGTGCATAATTTGGATTTGAAAACAAAATGGAAAGAGAAGACCTTGATCACTAGAACTAAGTTGATTACAAGTGCAATTACAGCAGATTAGGATCAGCTAGCATCGCACTCACCCAAAGGATGGGAATAACTCATGCCCAGGAAAAAACTTACTTTTAATAGAACTAACAGCAATTGTAAACTAGTACAATGAGAAAACACTTGTGATACTTTGTCCTTGTATTAGCCACCCTACCTTGCTCTTTTGGATTAGAAACCAGCACCGACTGCTCTCCCAAGTGCTGGAAGGAGGTGGGACAATGGCGCATCCTGTTTTACAGAAAAATCGATACAACCCCATCCCCCATGGAATTTGAACCATTGATACCAAACAATAGAATGAACTCTCAAAAATTATGCAAATTATGTCTATAGAAAATCTTAGATGGGCTGCTACCATGTTTGAAGTGTAAGCAAACCCAATTTGTAAGTTCTATGTGACGACCTTTCTATGTATTCCACCATGGACAGCATGTACCCCAAAGACGGTAGACATGTCCCTGTTCCGAGACACAACAAGTCCAAATCTTATCACATCCATTCAAAGCATGGAATAAAAGGATTGCACAACAAGATATTTCTGTATTCATATTTATTTTTTTTCTTGCAAGTTATTAAAAAAATAATTTTATTTATGTTGCAATTAAAGAGTGAAAGTGGTATTTAAGATATAAATTTAAATAATTTATAATTTTTAATATATTTGCAATACAAACTTTTATTGGAATAGTAATCGAGAAGCTTGGCTAAATCAATTGGAAAATAAGACAACTTATAAGCTAATAACCAACAATTTACCATAGATGTTGGACAAAATGTTATTTTTTAGTGTTTTATTTAAATATCATGGTATCTATGATTTTCTGTAATTTATCATAAATGGGAGGAAGTATTACTTTTCAATATATTTAAAAAATGCCACTAAAATAATTAATGGATACTATGATTTTTGATAATTTATTTTAGATGTAGGTAAAGTATTATTTCTTAGTATTTTATAAAATATCAGTAAAACAATACTATAAAATGTAACTATGGTAGCGGCATTTATAATAAAATGCCACTTATTTTAAACATTTTTTATAATTGCAAACACTTAAGCTAAAATACCATGAAAAACATAAATATAGGGCAGAAAATAACAAATATCATGACAATTGTGCTATAATCTCTTTTTGTTGTGGTGTTGTCATGTCTACCGGCAAATGCCATTGGGTTAACGCATGATGGAAAGCCTATGAGATATTCAACAAACAATTCAACAAACTGAAAGGAACACCTATATTTCCTGTGAGTAAATAATACTGTCACAATATGTATATTATTTTTTCTTTACCAAAGAAGAGATGGATTCATATGGGAGAAGAGAGGGATTGATCTTCAAAGTAATATTATTGATTGTTCCATGGAAACTAATTTGGAAAAGTTGCTATCTGATGCATTAAGATATTACTGCTTCGACAATTTATATTTGTAACACTTAGCCCTTTTCAGCTGCCCATTATGAAGTGGAAGTAGTCCATTTGACCAGCCCAGGCTCAGAAAAAAATGGAAAATAGGCCACGTTGACCTAGCTGAATCAACTCATCGCCATAGCCCCTAAGCTAACTTGGGTAGAATGAGGAATCTAGCGAAAGCTAGTATGCCTGCATAGGACGACTCAACCAGAATTGGATCCAAGATTTTGGACCAGAATCAACTTGATCATGTCCTGGAACCAACTCAGAAATAACCCAATTAAATCGGTTCGGTTTCAAGTCGATTTCAAGGTGGAACTGATTTTTTGTTCCTTTTTATTTGACATATACCTAATATTTAATTGTTAGAATATTTTATCTTTAGTTATATTAATTAAAAAAATATATTATATTTATTGACTAATTTAATATTAAAACTTTTTAGTAGATATGGCAGATAATTTATAAAATACATCTAATGTCTCAGGTTTGGTTCCCCCTATTTATGGCTCTCTTCTTCTCCCCATGAGATTTTGTTGGTGATCAACAGCATTTTCCTCTTAATTTGCTAGCAAACTTCTCTGCCTAGGTCATTTTCCAACCTTGTTGTGAGATGAGGTACAAGTCATCAGCTTCTTTCTCCCTTGATCCCCACTTCCGAGTGGATTTCATTGAGGAATCATTAGAATCTAATAGATTTGAACATCCCCTACTTTTCCGATCTTATCTTTGTTTTGTTAATAGATTTGAACATCCCCTACTCTCCCTATCTTATCTTTGTTTTGTTCATCACTGGTGTCGCTGGCAATTTTATCCATTGTGCCATCCACTGCACCTCATCGAAGATGAGGTGCGAGGCATTTCCTTCTCTTTGATTCTCTGCTAGGTCTATGGTCAGTTGTTAGCGTAATTTCGTCGAGGAATCATGAAGCATCCCAATTGAGGTCTTCTCCTACTTTTGGGATAACAGAACAGGGGAGATGTTCCTCTTGTTCGGTGAGGCTGGCATCACCATCCAAGGTGAGGTGTCGAACGCCAGCCATTCGGCAGGGAGGCTGATGGCCAATCCAACAACCAAGTAATCCACTACCCTTGTTTTCTCTGGTTCGTCCCTTGCCCCTCTTTCAAGGTTGCCCCAATCTTAGCCACTAGTCTTTCAACGGAGACTAGATCTGACCGACAAGGATTCAGGCTAGGGCTCGTCAACCATTATCGGCCGCTGTTAAACTTAGCCAGTTGCTATCATTGTTTAGTACCTTATTACCTCTTGTTCTATTTCGAGATGATTCTATTGGCTGATCACCACCATTACTACCCTACTCTTTGATGCCCGTGGCCGTTAGTTGCCAGCCAGCCATCCATCCATCGATGAAGCCACCACCTCCACTTCCATACTACAGAATTATATGTGATTTTTGTTTTATAATTCTACCACAGAATTGGTACGTAGCCGTAGTTTATTGGCTAAAAAATTGATTATCAAATCATTTAAAATTTAAGTGAAACCTTATTTTTTCTAAAAAAAAAAAATATATTTTTTTAAAAAACTAGCAAGATATTATTTTCTACAAATTATAGGATTATAAATATATGCATAAATATATTATTTTAAGTATTATTATAATAGATATATATTTTAAATTGCATTATTATACTTACTAGATCCCTGTAAGTATAATTAGGATTTACTTACTAGGCATTAGTTCACAAAATATTCTTAAATCTTTTTATTTGAGAGATCGAGTTATAGGAGAGGGATTCAAGTAGAAACTAACATATACATTATAAACAGAGATATGTTAGTTAGAGAACAAATATGATTTGTGATTTAAGAAATATTTAATGATTTAATTATTATATTAAGATTTTATTTGGACTTACTATTATTATACATATGGATGTAATATTTGGAGTTAATCAATTTCATGAATTATTATTAGTAGATTAAATGAATTATTTAAAGCTAATGCTGCAGAATTTTAATTTTACATGCATATAACACATTGTCATGTTTTGAATCCACATCTTCGGATCTGGGGCATCACATCTTTTGAAAAGTTTGCCTTCCATTTTGACGTCTACCTATAAATACCCCTAGATATATCGACCTATTCAATTGGGCACATGAGTTTTATGTTCCTCTTTGATCTTCCATATAATGTTGATTGAAAGTTTTTCCTCGCTACTAGGTTTTAAGGGCCAAAGCTCATGAGTCTGCACCGTCCAGTTGGAACATAATTTGTTCTGAAATTAATTATTGGTTCTAAAAGGCACCTTGGTCTTCAGTTGTATGTTTCTAATCATGGAGTTGCATGAACCTGCGACAAGTCACGCAATTAGTGCACGAGGATCAGAGCCAATAAGAGGACTTTTATCAACTTTCAAAATTGGAATCTCTTCTTTTGTAAATTTGGTGTTCCAATTAGTGGGCCGCTGACTTACACAAAGAACAGTCTCATAGATTTTGTTCTGAAAATGTGCTACTAGCCGGCTGCCTCACATGCCAACTTCCTCTTTGCAGACAAGGCGGCTTTTAACACTCAACAACCAAACCAAGTTGCATTTGTACACTGAATTTTATAGGAGAACAACTTCGTTAGTTGTATTCTATTTAGAAACTGTAAAAGAGTAAAACAAGTTGATCAGAATCAACCAAATATACAATGTAAAATAGGACAATATCTCTTTAAGCCTGGAACTGCTTCAGACCTCACAGTAATCGACAATATTAATATAGATAGAGTAATGTCACAATTATTTAAGCTTAAATACTCCTGTTTTCTTTCGGTATAATGGCATATTTCTTCATTTCTTCCTCACTTGTCTTATTAGTAAACTTCGGGGTAAACAAGTTAGGTCGAAAAGAGTTGACCATTTCAAGCACATAAACATGAAACTAAAATCAATCAAGAGCCAAAGCTACTAGATAATAGAACAGTATAGAGCTCAGAGCTCATTTTTTTCACACGAAGTTCCAAATTGATGGCCACACTGAATAGATAGAATATGTGCAACTTTTAAATAAAATGGAGATCAGTATGAGTTGCCAAAATATGAGTGCCTACATAAAATTCAAAGCATTATGATTCACAGCTGATCAGGAGCTCTCAATGATGACCCAGAAAAATGCAATGGTGGAATCTCCTGACAAACCAACAAACAAACCCGGTGAAGTTATGGCAACAATTGGCTTGTCATGGCCACTCAATCTAACGAATGAAATTATAGATGAGATGCTGTAATGGATTTTTTCAGATGATTCATTTTAATATATATTTTTTTGTAGTTATCTTTTGGTTTAGACGTGTCTAGCATGGCACTTGCTTTATGATGAAGAATTTTCCTGTTATTAGGATCAGAGTTAAAAATAGGACTTTTTTTGGATTAATTACATACTACAGATTCCAATTACTCAAGAACTGTGGTTTTGTTTCCACATTTTGGTAAATGTGCAGGCAACTCAAGGTGTCCATTCTCTGAATTACCATTAAGTGTGTTTAAGGAAAGCTCAAGGTTATGATACTCTAGAAGTATGACTACCAAAAGAATGTCTAACGAACTTAAGAAATGCTCCAAGCAGTGTTTCAAGAGATTAGACCTGATATTTCTTTCTTTCACTTTAAAATTTGCTATCTTTTGGTTGTGATTTCTTCTACTTGACTAAATGGTTTTCATTGCTTCAAGAGTTAGATACTTTTGAAGAACCCTTCAAAATTAAGCATTGCAAGGATGAACTTGATAATTACTTATCTTTCCGTGAGCTATCTCATTCGAATTGTAAGATTCCATGAGCATGCATGATGCATTTTCAATCATCTTGGTAGCATGACTCCATCAAATCCTTGCTCAAGAGCATAGTACCATGTCTTAGTCTTGTTTTATCTGGATGGATTGATGCTTCTATGAATTCTTTTGCTTGTTTTAACTATATATTTTTAAACTACAACTTGAAAATTTCACTGCATATGAGTATAAATATTTGCAAGGTGATAATACATAGAAGGTGTAAAGAGAGGACTTTTACTCACTACAAAGTTCAAAGTGATAATATGAAAAGAAAATCTAAACCAATGAACATGACCTAAAAAAGAAATGCTTCTATAAAAAAAAAAAAAATCATATTTTATAAAGACCCCTAGTCTATGCTTCACATCATTCCAAAATCAAAATATTATATCACCCAAAAATATTGAAAATTAACTTGCTACATCATTGCAAATCATTCTTTGATGAACATATGAATTCTTTCTTAATGTCATTAATTTATTTACATAATATCAAAAAGTTAAAAATAAAGTACTCATTTGGTATCAATACTAGCTGTTGTAGTATAAAATAAGCATTCGATCATTTGGTAACACGTGGTAAGAATAATATTTTCCCCAAAGGTTTAACTCTATTTTCCTCAAAGGTTAACTCTGCTCCAACTAAGGATAGACAATCTTGAATACTCCTAACTATACTTAGACAAGGACTTTAGGGTCTTTAAATCCTAGAGAGAGATTCATCCAGGAGTTCCTAAACCCTAAGGAGACTAAACCTTTCAATCATAAATAGATGACAAGGGTGATAGGTATGAAGTGTTAGAGCATAGCTTTTGCATAACTATTCTCTACCTTCTCTTTTTCTATCTCTTTATTCTTCAGAGCTCTCCCTGGCTTGAGTATTGGAGGGTCCCCCTGGAGAATAACTCCAGCCTCTTACAAGTTTTTTTTCTTTGGTTAGAGGAGTTTTTAAACATCTTCTCATCTTCTTTGATTGTTAAAATCTTAGGTCAATTTTGTAGGTCAATATATTGACACCGCCTATAAAACACAAGAAAAAATCTAAAAGCATGCCATCAAAATAAAGAAGAGATCAGGGGATAAGTAGAAATACTCAGTCCATCTAACTTCATGTCCATCTAACTTCATGACCCATTTTTTCTTCATAGTTGATTGAACTAGATACTCAAGACTAATTTGATGTGTTTGTGCAGCGAGTTTTATTAACGATGTGTAAAAAATGTGCACCATCCTCATCAATGGTATATAGAGGACATGCGCCGACCATATAATGGCATGCAGAATATGCATGCTGATCTCTTCAATGGTGTGTATAGCACGTGTGTCAACCTCATCAACAATGTATAGAGGACGTATGCCAACCTGATTAACAATATGTAAAGAATGTGCACCGGCCTCATCAATGGCATGTAAGGGACGTGCATTGAGTCAATGGCATGTAGAGGATACATACTAACCTTATCAACAACATGCAGAGGATGTATGTTAACCTCATCAATGACATATAAAGGAGGCATGCTGCCCCAACAATGACATGTAGAGGATACATATTGATCTCAATGATGCCGCATAGAGGATGCATGCTTATCTCAGCAACGACATACAAAGGATGCATGCCAACTTCAACTACAATGCACAAAGGATGCGCACCATGGTAATCGAGCTATTGTCATGGGTAGAAAAATACATTAATGCTAAAGATATTAAACCATAGCTCGGCAGTGTCATGTGCAAACCCTCAAAAAAAAATTAAAGCTCATAAAAATACTGCCTATTGAAAGCCTTGATATGGGAATCAAACTCAAGGAGTAACAAGATGACCTAGGGGCAAGGCTCTAGCATATAAGATAAGTATTTAAGGTTGGTTACATAAATCAACTCATAAAAGGTTGGTTACATGAAATTGACCTATGAAAGTTTGATAACAAAATTAATTTATGAAAGGTTGGTTACACAAAATTGACTCATAAAAAATCAATTATATAAATCCGACTTAGGAAATGTTGGTTATACAAAGTCAACTTATGAAAGGTCAATTACACAAAATTGACTCATAAAAAATTAATTAAATAAAATTGACTTACAAAAGGTCAATAATAAAAAATTGACTTATGAAATTGACTTATGAAAGATTAGTTACATAAAATTAGTTTGCAAAAAGTCAGTTACAAAAAATCTACTCATGAAAAGTTGGTTGCATAAAATTGATTAAAGAAAGATCAATTTAACATGGCTAACCTAGCCACTTAGTGCAAGTTAAAATTACATCTTGGATACAAAAGTACAAGGGCATATGATATATCATAAAATAAGCATCTAATCATTGTGCGACATGGTAATTACATATAATATTTTCTAGAAGACTAATTTTATTTCAATTAAGGATAGAGATAAATCTTGAATACCTAAAATCTCACTTAAATAAGGACTATATGATTTTCAAGTCCTAGCGAAAGATTCATCTAGGGTTTCTTAAATCCTAGAGGGATTAAATTCTCCATTTATAAATAAATGCTACAAGCAATGGGTATGCATAATATAACCTTTGTGCAAACTTTCCTTTGCCTTCTCATACTCTAAAAATTTCTTGTTAGGTTGAGTGTCAGAGGATCCCCTAAGAATAACTCGGCCCCTTGCAGATTTCTTCTTTGGCTAGTAGAGTTTGCGAGTGTAGTCTCATCTTCTTCAATGATTGAAGTATGAAACAAATTTTGGACATCAACATTAGCAATACATTGATTACTAGAGCACTTTTCTTAATTCCTACATATATTTGCAAAAATGAAGAAGCAACAATCAATAGATATCTGAAAGTAACTTCAGAGATTATTTAATTTAAAATGATTATTTAGAAAGTCATAACCTATACTGTTAGTACATACTGTTGGTTGGAGAGAGACACTATGGGCCTATGATTGACTGGAAATGGTCTCAAACTTTCCAATTACAGATGCTAAGCTTCAGATAAAGTTCCCATTCAGAAAAAATGCACAGTAATACCAAGAAAGAACAATAAAAACAAAGAAATGGAGCCAACATAAGTTTCGATCATCAAGCAGATGCTCCACAAAAGTCGTTTGAGAGAATACTGATCTACAAAAGTTGATAGCACACTTAATCTTCATAGGGAAGTTGACAAGCATACAACAAACGTAGTAATCCAAGCGTCCTGCCGCCTTGAACAACAAATCAGCAGCGATCTCCTTAGCATCTGTCAAGGAAATCACAGTTATTAGCAATCAGCAGCTTTCCAAAACTTTTATTGTACTCAAAGATCATGGATTGAAAATATGGAAATAGCATGTTCATTGATAGAGGTAAGGTTGCATGTATTTGATCCTTTTCAAATTCTATAATGGTTGGAATCTCCTGCATTAACCTTTTAGGACTTCAAAAGCTATGATCCACATCTATCTCCATCTTAACATGATTACAAAAGCAGAAAAATTTCTACATCAGAGAACTCATGCATTCATGCTATAATTTTCTTCAACATGAACAGACCTTCTGATGCCTTCCTTGTTGAACCCATGCTAGTGATCCTTAGGAACAAGCATTGGATTTGCTCCAACAACGACAGTATAGCCACCATGTGAATAACCGACAGCAGTTCATATCAACGCTTGTTAAACTAGTTTCCTACGCAAAAACTACAAAATTTTCACTTAAATCCAAAAACCATGAAAGTAGAAAAGGAATGGAGAAAATCAAAGAAGCAAAGATGCTCTCCAATTAATTTTCATACTTACTTTAACATCATCTCCTAAGCTTCATTTGAATTCCACCAATGCCTCGTGATGGTTTTCTAAGAGGGTAAATTAATACAGTTTTAAGCCATATTTCACATGCCTTCTTAGTCAAACCAAGTAAAACGGGCGTATCTAATAAAATGAGAGCAGCAGCGGTTTTGGAGCAAAAATAATAATAATAATAAGGCTAAAGTATACTCTTGATCCTTAAATTTTTATTCAAAATTTATTTTAGTCTTTAAAGTTTAGTTATTAGAATTTAGCCATTCATGCATTAGGAATGTTGCATTCTTAAGTTCTATGCACACTTAAAAAAAAATTTTTCTACTGAAACATCAACTTTTCTTTCAATTTTAATCGATTCTATGAAATAGAATGTAAGAAATTATAATATTTTTAAAATATAAAAGATTAAATTATAATAATTAAAAATAAAAAAATTAAAATAAATTTTAAATAAAAATTTAAGGATCAAAAGTAATAAATGAGAGGAATGCCAGGCACCGACCATTTATGCCACTGGATCCAAGGAATGGAACGTAACAAGTGGACTCCAGCTAGTGCTCGGATTGCTCTGTAACGATGCATTGCCGAGAGTAATAGGCATGGAAGAGACTAAAGACAAGTCTATTGGTGCAAGTGTGGGAAGAACTGGAGCCAATATGCGCCTTGATCTACATACACTCTTGGCCTGTTGATCAATGTAGATTGTTGAGTAATTTCGCATGGTCTAAGCCATCCCACTTCATGAACTAGACTAAATCCAAACTTATTAAAACGAATAACACAGCTTTTGATTTATACCTGGACCTATAAACCATTTTTTCCCATCATTAACTCTTTAAAAACACATACATCACATCAATTAACAACTTAAGATATTTCACAGACTATGATTAGTTGTTGGTTTAGTTATTGACCAACAGTTATTTCACATAATTGTTAGCCAACAGCAGATCTAATTCAAACAGATCTAAAACTTACTGCCGTGAAGGATCAATCTGAAATTATATGTGCATGAATATATCTGTGCACATATGCATGAGATAGCTGTTGGTCAACCACTATCAATAGCCATTTAAAATGCTTCAACAGCTAATCCAAATAGGATTAGAGTGCAATGACATGAACAACTAGTCATTATGTATGTGTGATCGTGTCCACGCGCATACAACCATGCATGCATTCTGCAAAATTCTATATTTATACATGGAGATCATGTGGCACTGGATCAATCGGGCGTTCCATATTTACTCTTATCATCTCTCTTTTGTCTGCTTTTTAACAAATGGGAGATATGATAGTTGTCATCTTATGTTTGATGCGATTCCCCCCCATAGGGCGTTATTATTTTTGCAAACAAATCGCTTTAAGGATTTGGTCTAAGCGCATACCATCGAGAAGTAATCATAAACAACTTTATACATTAATTTTCATATAAGAAGGATCGTCCTTGAACGCAATATTAGAACACCAAGTTGGCTAAGTTTGCATCGCAAGGATCTAGAAATGAGTAGAATAAAGCGTGGGTCCACTTAAAATTAAACTTCTTCCTCCCTACGTCCACATGTTCCGGCCTTGGCTGCATAGATTTACGTCAGATAAACTTAATATCACCCAAAACCATTGGCTGTTTGGGATTGGGGATAGACATGGGCAGCCTACAGCAATGATTTTATATTATTTTTAGGCAGGATTTATTGTAAATAAAAGATTTGCTTGCACCAACCTCGAGCCATTTTCTGCTCCACTCCTCACGGGTCAACCAAATCAGGACCTAGCCCAGGCAACTCCATGAAACAACGGCAACCAGCCAAAAAGCATTTGATGCTTCCCATCACAATCCTGTTGGACGTATAAAATCTTCTACGGAGAAAACTGCCAATAATTCAAGGATTTATTTGAATGTTTGGACAAAAAATATCGAAAGGTTGAAAAAGAATCGGAATAGAATGGTGCCCGGGTGAAAGTGAATCCATTTTCATGAAAGAATAAATTTCGTATCTTAATCCACATCAGTCAAAGAAAAACAAATATGTGGATAGACAATTAACCAGTCCATATATGAATATTGCCTATAATCCTATTTAATCTTATATAGTATTCATAAATTTTTAAAGAACATAATTGATAATATTAATATGGTATTAACTTAATTTAGTTTCTATTTAACGTCTGGTGGTCATAAAATTTAACTATAGACTTATTGCCTATATTTATATTTATATTTTTTGATATTCAACTTGTATACATATTCATTTAAAATAAATATAAATAAGAACATTTATATCTCACTAATATCCATATATTCATCCATATGCAGCATCAAATAAATATTGACACAATACAGATATATTGATATCCAACCCATATCCAAATTGTTTTCAATCCTAATTAGTGATATAAGAGAAACCAAGAATAAGTTAATCATCGTACTTCCTCATATTTGTTATTTAGCTAGTTCTACACATATATGGAAAAAATTTAAGACAACCAAAATTAGCTGAAAATATAATGTTTATATAATTCATATTGATTCTGTATACTGCTCTTTGGATTACAGAATTAGAAGCACGTTAGCATACAAATATTTCATATAAAAAATTTAATTTGTTGAGACTGATATTTTTGTCTGCACATCGCCAGCATGAGCTATGCTAGGTCCCTACCAGTCCTAGTATCTAAATCCTAACAAGTGGACACTAAAAATGGCCAACTTCTAACACATTCCGAAACAACTAGAGAAAAAAAGCCTGGAGAAAAGAGGTCATGGTAGAAATGTATATGCGCCACATAAACTAGCATGCAATCCTGAATAATGCATGAGAGAGTGAAGTAGATTGAAATTTGGAAGAGCTATATATATATATATATATATATATATATATAATATTTTCTACTGATCTTTTATTACGTTTGTGAAATGCGTAATGTGAAATAATGCTGTTTTTTTCATAGAAATATGGAAATTTTTCTAGCAACTTGTGCCTCGCTTTGTTGGAATGTCATCCAAGTCCTCCTAAAAATTATGAGGAAGTAATTTAACCGTTGGCACAGATTTCCAAAGAAACAACAGTGGAGAGGTGCTACAGGTAATCGTCCACGTTAGGGATGACAAGGAGCAGGGGATTGGAGCTGGTGAGATGAGAAGGGAAGCTTCGAGAGAGCATGCCCATTTTAACGAGGACCGGAGTGTTCTGAGAGGAAGGGCGCGTTGCTCCGCTTTGAGACGGGGCACTGGTTTTATTTTGGGTAGCAGAGCGCACCGTTCACATGGCATTGGAAAAAATCCAGAGTAGTTTTCCTTTTTTTCTTCATCAAACAACTCTTAATCTTCAGAATTTTATCCGAACAGCTCTGGGGATTGTTTGTGTTTCCACGAGTTTTAAGATGCCTCTGCCATGCTCCAATCCCACACAACATCAAGGGATCCGATTGCATCCAAACAGGCCCTTGGAATTTTGCCGAACACAAAGCATAGCCATCTAATCCTGATCAAACAGCTGAGCATCATGTGCTTAACACTTGCCCAAAGATAATGCTACAAACACCTTGTGAATTGTCCGAGCTACACATCCAGCAGCGGTCCAGCCACTGCCAATGTATGTGGATGGGCATCAAAACTTGAACTAATACATTTTCGTGGGAGGTGGCAATGACCAGGAAATGCATTTACTGATTTGAGAAAGTTATTCATGAAACAATGAAATTGCTGGGCTCAAACCTTTCATGAGAGATTAAATTGACAACAATAGGAGTAGCACCAGCAGCAAGAGTAAGAACAATCTATGCAGCCAATGCTGGCATGATTATAAGCTTGCTTTTCTCAACAGCCTTTCAACTGCCATTTTCAGCATTTGAAGCTCCAGTTGACTTGACAAAACGACCCTTCACACGCTTCCTGGAATCCGCTCTTGCCTTCCTGGACTCATAACGGATTTGCTTGTCATACCTGTACATAGTTCAAACACAAGAAGAAGTACATGAGAACTGCTTATCAATTAGCAAGAAATATGATTGATAAACTCGCATTTGAGGATAGTTAAACAAATGGGAAGGGATAATGAATTAAATCATGCCTGCGAGTTTTCCTCTTCTCTTTGTACCGCAACATGGCATTGCCCCTGTTCTGAGTCAGTAACCATCTGTCAACGTTCTTACTTTCTCTTGCTGTTTCATTCCCGACATGGTAGGGTTGTTCTCCAAAGGAAATTTCCTTGCTTCCGCCAATAGGTCCAAGATCATGTGAAGAACCAATATGCCTAACCATGGTCAAGGTCTTAGTTCCGGAGGCTTTTGGCCCTTGACTTGCTGAATTAGCTGCATTATTTTGCCATTTGCTAGTCCTTGGTGATGTGTACAGCTGAAAACGAGATAGGAGCACACAGTGAGGGTGATCTATGTTTTGCTTTTAAATAAAGTGATCTATATGCTTTCTTTTTTCTCTTCTCTTATCCACATTTATAAGACACTGCCCGGAGAAATTATCAGCAAAACAAATAACACCAAGCAATCCTTTAATTGCTTTGCCTGATATGGTTTTCTCCACCCCAATGTTTTCTCACTACAATCATGTGACACTTAAAAGAGTACAAAAGGAGGGAGCAACAAATTGCATATTTCTGAAAATGAAAGCATAGACATATAAGAAGACGTATATTGCAGCCACTAATGCAACACAAAGGAATGTACAGTAGCTGGGATCGGATGACTCAGTCTCCAGCTCCGACGGGCTGAGGGATTGACTTTTGATAATGATGTAAGAACAATCAAGGATCCAATTTCATCTCCAGAATAATACGCAATCATCTTGTCATGATAACAGCAGTCTAAGCAAACAGATTGACAAGCTTGGTTAAGAATAAGATTTTATCAAAGATGCATCCAGAGAGTTCCCATGGATTTTTCTGCATTCTTCATAGATCATGTGATTCTCTGCCTTCAGAATTCCCTTACCATCAATAATAGGGATGTTGTTAGTCTTGGAACATACAACACCACATGTTGTTCCAACACAGACCCACTCACCTTCATTTTATGATTTTTGTTGAGCTCCCAGCCCAACTCTGGTTTCCATATATGACTTACAACAGCCTCATTGTGCAAATTGACATGAATTGATTTTTTACACTTCACATTAGAAAGTTTTGAGCATCTCTGTTATTAGCCAGTGTGACATCTGCACATTTCTAAACTTTCGAGTTCCACCATGTATATTCATTCAACCATATGACTTATGATGCTGGATAAATGTGATTAACAAACTAAACCTACTCATCCAGTTGCTAATAAGTTTGTCATAAACTCTTCTTTTCTTTTTTTTCTATATATATAGACGATCGAATATTCTTACTTTTAAAGATAATCAAGAGAGCTAAACCTGAAACTGTCAAAAAGAAGAGTCACCCCCACTGCACAAACATAAAATTGCAACATTGAGCCAGAATATCCATGAGTCATTATATTAAGAATAAAAAAAAAACAACTAGCATATAACTCTTCCCTATTCCGCAAGTACACTAAACCAGCAAGTTAGACGGCAGAACCAGATAATTTCTTTTATCAAAGATATGAAAAAAGTTTTAATTCAAGGTTTAGAAGCAACACCCATGCTTCATAAAAAAATTGCATGACTCAAAAAGCATTTCAGGATACGAAATGACAAAACGATGGAAGAAGAATGGTGATGAAAACAATAGCAGCTTAAAATTTCTAGTGCCGTGCTTTCTCTAACTGATTTTGCATGCTTTGTATGCTTTTACTAGTCATTTATCAAGACATGAGATGAATACCTACTGGAAAATATACATCCTCAAGCATATAAATTCTTCATAGACGTCACAAGGTCATCATATGTTCCAACAAATAAATATAATAGATGCATGACTTACATTATGAGATGATATGTGGCAATTGTTAGTAGATAAGATATCCTCAATTGCTGAAGGGCAATTCATGTCATATTCATCTTCCAACACCTTTCTCATTGCAAAGGAACTGTCTTTAAGAAGATCACTGTAACTATTAATCATAAAACCAGCATTGTTTGTACCATATCCAACTTCATGCGGAGAACATTCATCATGATTTCTTGATCTCCCTAAATTAAAATCCCATATCTGCAAGGCAACAAACAAAATTAGATTCAGTTTTATAACAAGACTAAACTCAGAAGGACAGAAGAGGGCGGGGGAAAAAAAAGTGAAAATGGACATTCTCGGTCTTCCTAAATTAAAATCCTATACCTGCAAGACAATAGAGGAATTGGATGCAGTATTATAACAAGACTTAACTTAGAAGGCAACAAGACGGGGAGGGAAAAGAAAGGTAAATTTTTTTTGATGTCGCATCTGTAAGGCAATAAATAGAATTGGATTCAGTTATATGCGTGCATGCATGCAATCTGCTAGAAGGAGAGACAATTGAATTCAGCAAGAAGAGGGTGAGCGAAAAAGAAAAAGGTGAAAATATTTTCATGTTCCTTAATTAAAGTACCAGGTCTGCAAGGCAATAGATAAAAATGAATCAGTATTATACTTTTTTTTTTTTAAAAAAAGGTCTGGATTCTGGATGGAATAGGATCAGTACTAGATTTTTTTTTTTAAAAAAAAAGGATTGGATTTAGTATTGCTATAAAAAATAGAAAAAAAATCTAGCTAGAATTGGATCGGAATTAGGTATTTTAAAAAATTGAATTGGATTACTATTAGATGTTTGAAAAAATAGAATTGGGTCCAGTATCATCATCAAAAATAGAAAAAACTTGCTAGATTCAGTGTTGGATATAAAATATTGTATTAGTGTTAGATATTAAAAAAAGAATTGGATTCAGCACTACTCTAAACCAAAAAAGATATATCAAAATTATGCTAAAAGGAGAGTTTGAACCTCTGATCTTGTGTTTAACAGCCACATGGGCATGGCTCTAACCCAATTAGGTTAGATGCTCTAACCCAACCACAAGATACACTCTAATGTAAAGACAAGGTTTAACCAACTGACCCATTTCAGTTTATATAATTATTATTAAACTTAACATTAAAAAATTATTAATACGACTCAATACTATGCACGATGAAACAACAGAGACAAAGCTTGAAAAGGATAGAGAAACCTTTGCAACTAGCATTATCAAAGACTGATAAGGATTCATGACTCATCCATCAAGTCACGCAGTCAGGATGTGCTTACCATGTGATAGACGTCACCAATACATTCACGTATGAGACAGCTATCAGGAGAATCAGAACTAATAGTTACTTCAGTTCATATAATTATCCATGTCCAAGTTAGAAGAAGTCCTTTTACGATGTATTTCTTGAGTGAAGCCTCTCCAGGGGCTCCTATAGAGACCTTACAGTGGCTTTATGCTTATCTTATAATTTTTCCCTTTAATTAACATAAGTGATTATTCATAATTCTTGGAAGATGCAACAGAGGTGGCATATCTTATTCAATTAATAATTTAAGAGACTAGCACACACAATCAAGCATTTCTTATTTTATACATCTTAAATAATGATAGAGTGCCTGCTCTTAAATTTATATTCCAAACTAAATCATCACCCAACATTTGTCTTTCTCCCTGTTTTCTTTTTTTCCTGAACCCAATAATGCATGCTGAAGAACAAAATTCTCATAAATCCAGACGAACAACTTGCAACTCAAAATCAAAAATTTAACTTCGATCATGCAAAGGAGCTGAATTGAGAGAAATGGCGAAGAACATCGAACCTGAGCAACATGTTCAGAAGGGCCACAATCGGATATCAAGTCCTCATGTTCTACAAGCCTATCACTTCCTTTGAGACCTGTGCATGCTGACAGGCCCAAATTAAGCAACGAGGTGAACCCCATTTGCTCCACTGCCTGGCCCCCTTCCTCCTCACGACCGCTGTCATTCCTGCTTGGCGTTCTCGGGCTCATGTCGCTCGGCCCTGGCGCAGTGACCGGCTCCCTTCCAGCCAATTCCACCAACTGCCTCCATAATTCCGGCCTCCCCGAAGAGCTCTTCGGGAGCTTCGCACAGGGGACGTAGAGATTCTCGAGCACCGCATCGGCGGCTGGGATTGAATCAAGAGCCGTCGGGTTGTTATTACAGTGGGAGAGCCCGTGATCTGCGGGGGTAAAAGGTGGGATTTTTCCGATGGAGAGATCGAAGCCCCAGGCGGCAGCGAGCTCGAGGGGGGAGGGGCAGCCGGAGAAAGACTCGACGGGGGTCCTGGGGTGGGCTGAGGAGGAGCGAGCGGCGGTGGCGTGGGCGTCCCAGTCGCAGTTGGAGCAGAGGGCGAGGCAGTCGACGGCGCAGAGGGCGGTGGCTGCGGCGGTGGCGCAGTTGTCACAAAGCGGAGCGCGGCCATGCCGACGGGCGAGGGGGTTGGCAACGTGAACAAGGGCGTCGCAGGAGAGGCAAAGCCTCGCCGTGTCGGCGCGGCAATAGAGCACCGCCGCCGCCTCGCCGCAGTGGTCGCAGAGGGCCACCCCCTCCGGCCGCCGAGACCCAATGCCGTCCCCCATTTGCAGCCAAACCTTAGAAATCTCAGAAACCCCAACCTAACCCTAGAATTCGGCTAGAAGCTCTCTCTCTCTCTCTCTCTCTCTCTCTCTCTCTCTCTCTTCGCTCCTCTCTTCTCCTTCTCTCTTCGACTTCTTTCTCGCTTCAGTATAAGAGAAGAAGAGTAAGAAGCCAGGACCGCGAATATAAGAAGGAGCTCTGATCATATAAAAACTCGTACCGTAATTTTTTTATAAAGTTCTCCTAGATTCTCGCCACGTAATGTGAAATTTAAATGCGGAACGAGCTTTGAAAATAAATGAGTTGGACGGTTCTGATTCTGCGGAACGCTTACGTGTGGAAGATCGAGGTGTTCTCTATGACAGTTTACGCAAGCGGTTTGTGGATGAGTTTTGTCCAGGAACTGGGGGAAAAGAAATTGGCGCTTTTTGCTGAGCTGGCGGTCTGTCGGAGAAGCGCGAGAGGGGGTCATCTTTATCTCATGGCACAATAATATGTGCAAAAGAAAATAAATTTTTGTTTTCAAAAATAATTAATTTAGTAACACAAAATTGTAACTCTAAAAGCCACTCAGCGGATGTGCTGTATCCATTAGAATTGGCACCACCACTTTGATTTAATCATGAATCATATCACGTGGACGGTGTAAAATATCAGTTACCATCCTATCATATGCCTGTAAATTTCTATAGAGATTGGCGCCCTTTGAGCATTCAGAAATCCCGCATATGGGAGATCCAAGGTGTTGGATCCTTTGATCATGAGTCCAAAGTAGTCATAAGTAGTGACTGTTTGCTCTTTTTGGAAAGGAAAAGATGACCCTCGAAAAAGTAGGACTAAGGGAGCAAGTTCCGCATGTTCATGGATATAATGTATTTTTAAATTAGATTAGGACATTAGGCTAGATGATCAAATAGATTAATGTAGGTTGACTTATATAACTTGTTCCTTTTGAAATATATATATTTGAAAGATAGCACTCTCGGTGCTAACCCCATGCCACAAAAATATGATGCAGCTAGGGCTCATGAACTTTGGCATGACTTGAACTGACATCTCCGACAAACCTAAGATAAAATTAGCTTATAAATATCCAACAAATTAACTATACGACCCCTGCCCTTCGCACTTGTTTTCCCTTTAGGAAGAGATTGATGGTAAAGAATTAAGATATAATTATGAATAGACTCATCTAAAAATTTTACTTGTTAATCACGACATGTCACATGCCTGCTATCAATTCAGCATCATAAACAATCAAACAACCAACTTGATTTTTTTTTTTTTTTTTTGTTCCAGAGAGAGCGTGTGATATACGCAAGGTTACCAATAAGCATGAGTGTATTTTTTTTTATTTTTGTGAATTAGTTGACATCCTGAAGGAGGACACTAAAATATCTTCCTAGCAAACAAAAGAAAAAAAAAGGGACGCTAGGATATTTTATTGCAGTGCAAGGTTCCTCCAAGGTCGCCCCCCTTTTCTATTTAGAAAGGCCCATCTTTTTTTTGAGAAGGGAACCTTACGTGGAGCCAATGCAAGACCCTTCTGGAGGGCTGGAGCATGTTCCTACGATGCGTCACGCATGACGCTGAGACCCGAATCAGAGAAGGTTAAAAACTTATTTCCCGCTGTTTGAATGACCTTCCGCTGCCAAGTACCGAAGATCTAAGCTATATAAAATTCTTCTAGCGTACCAAAATATAAAAATTATGCACGAGAATTTACGTACGGCGATGGAACAAAGCCAAGGCCATGAAACCGACGATGGGGCCATGTGGTGCACTTGCATATTTATATCTGTGGTAACCTTTGGCATCTGGTCCTAGCACTGGTTGCTTGTCCTAATGCCAATGTTGATTTGGTCCACTTGCAGGCCCTCGAAGGTTCACAGCATTAAATCAAGATAAAGTGGATAAGATAAGGGGGCTAAGATACGCGGTTGTTTGTTGGCCCTGCATGCATCTTCACATAGGTCCAATCATGGCCAATGTTATCATATGCCTTTAAGGCAAATTGTTACATATTTAGCTGGCATGGTAGCATAAGTAATGCTTCTACTATTATGAGATTCAGTCTTTTTAAGCTAGTTCATTTTATATAAGATTTAATTTAACTGAATTTAGTTAAAAAATATCAAAAATAATATAATTAAAATTTTTATTAAATTTATATTCATAATATTCAGTATTGAGTTAGCTTTCCAACGTATCTTAAATTACTCAAATTAAAATTTAATTGAGAAAGTTAAGATCAATTTCATGAATATATATCAGTATTGAAGAACTTTTGATAAATTATGAAAATACCATTGAGATGATAAAGATAATTTTTAATATTTTTATCTAAATTTTTATATTTCAAAAATTATATTGGATGATTTAGCAGTTAGTTTTAAGTTAAGAATCTATTTTAAATATTTAATAGATATTTATCTTTTTAGTTTTATTAAAGAAATTAGTATCCTAAAAGAACAGAAAAGTTTATTGATTTTAAGAGATTAGTATCTTAAGAAACCTATTTGCTTTAGAAAAATCTCTGTATAAATAAGGCTCAATGAATATCTTCTGGTATCAAATTAATAATACAGAAAGTAGAAATTAAAGAATCAAGAAACATGATGGAGCCCTTGAACCTCAAAAATAGAAGATAATTCCTAATAATTTTATTTGAAGAGGTAAGTAAATTTGATCACGGTTAGAATAGTTTTTAAAATTATTAATGATTTAAATAATATATTTTATAAATGTTTTATTGGATTGCTTGAAAATCTTAGATTAGTTGATCTTATCAAATATTTTATATTGAGAAAATTTATAATTTAGCATAATTGCTAAATTTTGCAAGAATTGTTTGAAATGATATTATGCTTAACACCAAATCTTAAGCATTTATTTATAATATATGATAGGATTTTTCTTTAACATTAAAAAGCTAAATTTCTAGCTTTGTAAAGTTTTTTATATATGTAGTTACCAAAAATTAGATTAAGTAAGCATGTACGTTTTACTATATTGCTTATGTGCCTATTAAGTTTTTGATTAATTATAAATTTGCATTATTGTTTGTTTCTAAGTCTAATTGTGATACCCAAATTTAGTTCCACATTGGATGGGAGAGAAATGAGTGATGTGCTTATAACTCAAGTCTACTTGCTACTCATTAACTTCCACTCGAGTTTTTGGGCCACGTGGTTTCAGCCCGCTAACGAAGTTAGTTGGGCTAGCGGGTGGGCTTGGGGCGTTACAAATAGTATCAGAGCCGATCCGAGTGTACGAAAGTTGGTGGGCATGAGAAAAGGGCTACCCATGGGGCGGTGGTGGAGTCCTATCATGAAGTAGAGCCACCCTTGCAGTACCAACGACCCGACTCGGGATAGATTCTGGCTAGGTTGTGGCATGCGACGAGGACGTCCCACTATAAGGTAGGAAGATTGTGATACCCAAATTTAGTCCCACATTGGATAGGAGAGAAATGGGTGATATGCTTATAACTCAAGTCCACTTGCTACCCATTAACTTCCACTCGAGTTTTTTGACCACGTGGTTTCAGCTCGCTAACGAAGTTAGTTGGACTAGCGGGTGGGCTTGGGGCGTTACACTATTCACATGTGAAAGTTGTGCATTAAGTAAATTTATATGAGACTTAAGCAATTGGTAAATCGTTTTCATATGAAATAAGATACAGCATGCTTAAATATAAGTTATGAATTCTTAGTCAACAGCGATCTGTGATATATTATTCATTTCTTTTAGAACCTGTGTGATATATTATTCATTTCTTTTAGAACCTGTACGAAGGCTTATGATTGATAGCAAAACCCACCTCCATATAAGATATATGTGGTAATTTGTTTCTAACTCACCTTCATAAGATTAAATGCAGCAATCCGTTCAGACCTGCCATAGGGTTTAAATATGACCATGGTTATAACTATAGAGTTATTATCATGGTTTTGAAATGTAGTATGACATCTCATGCATTCAACATCATCATCAATTAAAGTTACATAGATAAAAGAGGGATTTGATAAATTGTAATCTAAGTCTAATTTAAAGAAACCATCAAACAAAAGACTAATGTCCAAAAAGTAAATCACCAAGGCAAATACCCAATGAGTCCTATCAAAATGGAAAGAGAATTCCAAGCCTAATAAAGCTAACATTGAACATAGATTAACCAAAGTTCTGGAATATAAAGCACATTATGTAGAAGTAGGATGTGCCCATTACGCATTTTGAGCTGGTACACTCCAGCTCTTAATACTTCCTCTCGCATCTCCTTTCCCAACATGACATACTAATGCTAGCTAGAACCTAATGTATATGAATATACAATAGAGTGAAAAGAGTTAGGTAAAGATGATACTTTCTTTAGCTGAACGCAACCATGAGCAAAGTGCCTCTTCTTCTAATAGTTATAGCATTTGCTTTAACCATGCTTTTCTTTCCTCTATGCCTACCTCTATAGTGCTTGGCAGCTCCATCCTATGGTGCCTAGTTTTTTACCTTTTGCTTAGAATTCTTGTTCTATCCTCTATGCTTAGGCCTATTGTGCTATGATGTCTAGCTTGGGTGATAAGAACAATGGCTCAATTTCCCTCTCGGCACTCTATCTTTAACTTAAGATGATGCAAGATGTCATTGAAAGTCTTAATATTCTTACCATGGGCCATCAGGAGCATCATTTGAGCCCACTCAAGGTCCAACAAGTATCATATGAAGCAAGCACTTGTTGCTCATTAGTAAGCTCGCATACAATTACTCTTAAATCATGAAACATAGCACTCTTTACATATAGATGCTTAGCCATGTTAGGCTTAGGATCTTTAGTGTATTGCTGGAACTTCAAATTCAAGGCATGGAGCCTCATAGCTGGTCTAACCAAAAGCAATCTTAAGTTGGTTCCACATGTTTGGGGCAAGTCTCAAACTCCCTAATGAATTTGTTGTGCATGCTGCTTAGCATAATAAAGCACGCACACTGATTCTTTTTAACCTAATTATCATTCACCTCCTTATCATGGCAATGTTTGGTGGTGTTACCCTCCTCGGATGGGACCATGGAATTAGTGAGGATTTTCAAAACATCTTTTTTATTTAGCAGGTATTAAATCTTTCTTTGCCAGATGTCATAGTTTTTGTCATCTAACTTTTCTCCCTTACTTAAATCAGCAATAATAGTTTTGGAAGCTATCATTACATTCATTGAAGAGACATTTGGACATCAGGTACATGTCATAGATATTATTCATGATATGAAAATTAATTAGATTTACATACTTTTTCTTATAAAATATGATCAAAAATTTCATTAGCTTATAATCATCACCCATTTAGTATGATAGAGTATTTAATCCAACTATTTTTCACTTTAAAGAACTTATCTCTAATTCTATAAAAATAATATTAATTAGAATAATTCCACATTTAACCCATGGCATGAATAAGGCAAATTAACATATGAACATATCATATGATTCAAGAATTATTATAATAAAATAAACTAATTATAATATGTAAGAATTAATTTTAGCACTAAGCATAAAATCATGCCAACATTAAGGTAAATATGCACAACAAATTCATGTGCGCACAACCTTACAATTTTATGGCCCATCTATTTAACTTTTCATCAAAATATAACAAATATTGGCATAAATATCATCTACATACTAAGCATGATAATTATGACTTATTCAAAAAAAATTTATGATTTTTCTATAACTTTCTATGAATTTTTGAAGGCATTATCAAAGAAATATCCTTTTTCATAAGTATAGAAAGTTCTGGACTTAAAGTTAATTGAGTTCGTTTAAAGACCGGACTTGAATCTGGTTCATCCAATGCACTATATACAGCCTTTGATATTTGTTTCATTTTACTCTTGCTATCCTTGACCTTCCAAAAAAAAATTACCGCATCAGTCCAAAAACAGGCTAGAGCATCATAGCAAAAGCCAAGTTAATTTTACAGGAAAAAAATAAGCCGAGGTCCCTATTAGTAAACGAAACTATTTAATAGTACCCGGCGCTAGAAAAATAACAACAGATCTCTGAAAATTACAAAATTACGCATAACATTCCATGTCAGTGACACGTGGCAATTGCATAGCCCCCACACTAGCAGATATGCCATGTTTGACCTTCATGACAGATGGCCATCTCATCATGCCACATGGCAGTCCACATTAATGCCATGCAGCTACCACATCATCCGGCATGCGGCAACCACGTAGGTGGCCAACGCTTCATCATTGGCTTGCCACATCTGACCTGCATGGCAACCACGTAAGCTGCCTCATCAGTGGCCATGCCAGCAACTTATCTCACATGTCGCCACATTAGCAAATATCATGATGTGGCTAGCTGCTTTGGTTGGGAAAAAGGGCTTGGATTTGATTTCATTTACAAGTCCATGCCCTTCCCTTCTCACGTACCATAGGCGTGTGGGAACCAGCTTGGGTGGCGGCAGGAGGAGGCCTTCCAGACTATCAGAGGCTACGGGGATCCCGGCTTCTACAGCGACCGATGAGGATAGATCTAGCATCAATTTGAGGGCCTTATGAGGCAATAAGGCCTCTGTGGCATGGATATCAGATGGCTCAAACTGCCGTTTGCGATGGCCTTCGAGGGGTAGCTGAGGGGTCGGCAACCATGGCTCCTACTCTTCTGTCATCTCCAATGGCCGAAGAAGATAATGGCGGCACTGATTGGGGTGGTGAAATAAGCGGACGTGGGCTCGGTTCGGGCGTTCCCAGCGTGCGGTTTGTCCATGGCCATGGCCTTGGCCAGGACGCCACGAGTGAGAGCCTTTGGGTCTATCCCTATTTGGGCACACGTTTGCGGCTTGCGACCAGCGCGCCCGCCATCTGTGGCCTCCAATGCGGCCAGAGGTACGGCGTGGATGCTTGAATCGCGCTCTGAACCACCGATAGAATCGGAAAATAGAGTATCGGGATATCGAAGATGATGACGATGGATTGATGGGCAGAAGAGGCTAACAGAGCGTCTTTTGATCAACGCTTCACAAAGCCCACAACTTACAATGCTGGCTCCAGAGCGTAGATGAGAGAGAGCTAGAATTTCTATTGGCGTACATAGAAATATTTAACAAAATATATAGGTAAAAAAAATAAAAAAAAAGCTTTATTAGGAGTTTGAATCCTATAAGAATCTATATAGGTTCAAACTTCTAATCACATTCAAACTCCATTTAAGATAAAAATTAGGTGGAATGGACTATCTTATCTTAATCTCCCTACTACCCATTTAGGTGCCCCATAGGTCTTGGACTGGGTAAAATTCGAACTTAAGTTCAACAGGACATGATATATGGATGCTGGGTACCCAAAAAAAAAAAAAATATCTTGTTCAGATGATTCCAACCATTTTTGAATCTATTTTTTCACTTGACTTTATCCTCAATAAATGTATGGAACCAATAAAATCATAAGCAAATAAATATAAAAAAATTAACTTGATTATTATTAGATAATAATAGATAAAAACAACGCACATAAAAGAGCTTTATTGAAATTTAGACACACAGACCTACTTGCCATCCCGCACCAAACTTGCCTAGATAGGTGGCTGATTTAGATTTAGGACTCCAACACCATATTTGTTCTGAAATGCAGATATCCTGAAAGAGTAGAATTTGAGTTGGCGACTATCATTTTAAGTAGTCAAAGCAAGTACAGGCGCACTGAAGGATGAGGAAAGCCCATCCAGTGTTTATATTTGAACGAAGAACCTCCTCAAAATGCACACCCATTTCACTTACTACTACATTTTTCATTCCCTGTGTACTTTCGTTTATTCCCAGCTTATATTGTATATTATCTTTGAAGTTTTTTTTTTTTTTAAAAAAAGTTACTATTGAAGATTTTGTGTTAATCACATCTTTAAACGTAATTGTTTGTGTTGTACCTTGACAAAAGATCCTTAGATTTTAATCTTGAAAGAAATAAATGAAGCTAGAAAGGATGATAAGATGATGAGCTAAAGAATTATTGTCTTTCAATGATAATGTAGCAATTTAAGCCTATCTACTTAGTAAACTAGATCTATGTAACTTTAAAAACTCGAGTGTAAGATAATGGTAACAAGTGAACTTCTTCTCCTTTAAAGATAACGCCTTCATCTGAGTGGAATCATTGTGCCACAAAAGTAAATCCATGCCATGATGGGAGTGTACATTCGAATCGGCTTTAATATCATTTGTAATAACTAATATCATTTGTAATAACTTAAGTTCACTTGTTGGCTCAATAACTTACTATCAAATTAGATTCATGTAACCTTGAAAATTGAAATATAAATTAATTGATAGTAAATAAATTTAACTTTTAAATTTTTCAACCTGCCTTCAGGTGGCTTCATTAAAAATGGTGAGCTTTGGCAGCCTTTAACGGCAGGGTGCATGCTAGGTCTGCCAAGAAGCAAAAAAATGCTTAATTTAGCAGAGTGCAGAGTGCAGCAAATAACGGATCTGGGATTCATGATAGGAATATACAGTGCAATAAAATGCCCGCCAAGATGCATATTAAAGCTCATTTTGCATTTTGTACCAAATGTTGTAGCAGACACTCAAAACATTAAAACTACTGCTGCTTAATAGACAGAATAATAAGCTACATCTCCAATAAAACTTCCTTTTCCTAACTGTAATTTAAAGGATGTAAAGAGAAACAAACAGTAACTTCAGGTGAGAATTCTCAAAGAAAAAAAAAAAAAAAAAAAAATCACATTTGAGAGGCCATCAAAACATTATGCATCAAATTTTTGAGGTTCAGAATTGCTCATTCTAGCATGGAGGGCTTACAGATTAAACGATTGAGAGAATGGATGCTGTGGAGAAGGATTGGAAGTAAAATTCTCCAAGATACTTTTTTTTTTTTTTTTTTTTTATTCTTTCTTTTTTAGGAGAAAAAATGTCTTGATTTTTGACAAGTTTCTCATAAAAGAACTACCAGAGGTTCCTCTGCAAGGGGCCCAACCCTCTTTCGTCTCCCTTATTTATTTACTTGTTCATAAGTGAATCTGTTTACATGTGATTCTAAGTTACCGCTTGTCAAACACTAAAACTCAGCAATCCGGGACTTCATCTTTAAAATTTTAATTTTTTTGGTTTCTTTACAGGAAAAAGTTCACTCAAATATGGATAGGGTCACTATCTCATATAAATTTAATTGATATCTACCAATAAAGTACATAATAATGTTAATCCATCCATCAATCAATACGAGCTACACATGTATGATCATTGATCTTGCACAATTGCACTAGCGTTAAAGTGCATGCTTGTATTATTATATTATTTAAGGGTCTGCAGCAACCTACGCATAAATTGATGAGATGCATACAGAAGTTGTTTGGCATTCTGGTTGGGACACGAATCGGGTGGCTATGGTTGGGCCAGCTCAATCAAAGGTTTGAGATAAATTTAAAAGTAAAATTAACTATTTATTATTTGAGATAGCGAAAGATAAAAACTAAGGAACTCACCTATAAAGATTTTTATAAAAAATATTTATATATCAAAAAAATATTTTTTTAAAAAAATTTATAAATAGATAAGCTCTCATCTATCTGAAAAACATATAACATTACGAGTAAGAGAGAAAAAGTGCAGAGAGTACGATAAGAGAGTGCAGCTGATAGCTGATCTAAGAGCTTTTGCAAGATGAATCTATCATAAAGTTTCAACTAAAGTTTTTAAAAATATAAAAAAAAAAATATAAAAAATTTCATAAGAAACCTAAAACTTTTACTTTACATTCTTGAGATACGATCATTTATGTACATGGATACTTCTATCGCATTAACCTTCACAAGTAAATGGGCAGTTGGAGTGAACTAATGAATTGTGCTTCCTTTTTATTTTATTTAATTTTATCTCAATTTTGAGAGTTGTTTTTATAGGCTGGTAACAAACGGAGCGTAGCACGGTCGGTCCTAGCGTGAGGGAAGAGCTCAGCTCGCGACCAGCAAATGTAAGCAGACAGGCCATTTTGTCCCTGTTCCTCGCCGCCTCCCTGATAAAATTCCACGGCCTCTTCCATATGCGAGCCAAGCTCCGCAAATGCCAGGTCGCATCCGCAAATACCAGGCATGGCGAACTCGAGATTAGGGTCTCTCCTCGCGGTTCTTCTCGTGGCTATTCTCCTCGCTTCTCCGGGGTTCGCAAGCCCCGATGTGCCCTTCGTGGTGGCGCACAAGAAGGTTGGTCTCTCCCGTCTCAAGACCGGCGTGGAGCGGGTCTCCGTCTCGATCGACCTCTACAACGAAGGATCCGTGTATGAATCCGAGAAATCTGATCCTTAGAGTTTCATTCTCTCATCTGGTTTGGTTTATCTTGTTCTGATGATCCGTTTATCTTTGCATACGATCGGGTACGATACGTGTCGTCTCTGATCCAAGATTTTGATTTTGGGTTCTTTCTCAAAATCCGATCTTTTTGGTAGAAAAAAAAAGAATTTCTAAAAAATAAATATTCATGTTTAAATTGAATCTTCGTTTTTTGGGCACTTATGTTTATTATGAATTATTTCTGTATCGTTGTTTGCGTTCATGATGTGCATCTCTGTAGTTTGTTTTGATTGAAGCATTTGCTCGAATAATTTGGGTGCTGATGCCTTTAGATACATGAAATTTGTATTTACACGGCATTGATTTTTTATTATAACAGTAGCTATTAGTGCATGCAGCGACTTGTTTATATAAGTATTCTGATCCTCTCTTTTTCTCTGTTAAACATTATCCGGCCCTGTTATGGCATGTCTGAAGAAAATAATACTCAGTGGCGATTGCTCAATTCCCGTTACATGATGTCTATAAAAATAATTGAACCTAGCTCCTGTTTATGTTGTTATAAGAGTCAAACGTGAGTCTCTTCTAGTTCGCTATCTAGTTATTGTGATGTCACTTATCATGTTCTTGATGAATTTTCCTTGCCTAAAGGAAGATTCTTTTAATTGTTGAATCCTATTTCTTGTTTCATGCATTTTCAATGTTATGATAAATTAAATAGTCAATTTTTGCTTTAGAGAATCTTGGCTTCCATTTAGATTATATCTTTATCATTTCCTATTCCTGCAACATTTAAAAAGAGTAAGGTAGCGTATATCCTGTTGGGCTTTTCGTTCCTTTCCAGTTTTATATATGCAAAATGTGAACTCTTTGGTTTGCTTTGTTTGTTTAATTCTGGAATAGTTGAGTCATACTAGGAAGTCTTAGGTACTGTTTATGTTGCATGGTTTCTTTCCAGGATTGCTACAGATCAAGAACTTAGAGATCTATAAAATCTAAGTTGGTAATTTGTTCCTGTTTGAGTTGGATACTTTTATTGACTTGGTGGATGTTATGTAGGGTCAGGCACATCCACAACTGTAGGGTTTGTTTTAAGAGTTAAACTTAATATTTGTTCGGTTATGTTCTTGGTGAACTTCAGGTGTATATTGAGGGATATGAGGTTTTTTCTTCATTTTCATCATCTTCTTTTTCTAAATAATTTGTTTTCCCTTCATGTTGATGGCAAAAGCACCATAAAAATCTACTAAAGTTGTACCTAAGGTATATCTCATACTCAAAGGATACGCATAGAGTAAGCACCAAGAAAAATTTGTCCAGTGGTACTGGTAATACTACACTTTGATGGAATAGTATCACTGTATATCTGGCTAAAGCTCACTTTGTCAAAATGGTGCAATCTATGGTTGGAATGCATGTGTGCATGTGTATGTATTACATATGTATTTATGTACTTAGTCTGCTAAATTGAATGATATCAGGGTCAGGGAATTTTAGATTTAAATACGGTAATCAAGCCTTGAAAAGAATGAGAAGATATTGAGAGGTTTTTCTGAAATTTGGAACTAACCTGAATTTTGGTGAAGAATGATGAAATATGTTTAATAGGATTGGAGGAGTATGGTGTTGGGTGTTGGAAAGTGTAGCTGGAAACTTTCATGAGGATTGCATGTAGAGTAGCATTTTCCAATCCAAAATTTTATGCCCGCCTCTAGTTGCATGAAAACACATCTAATCTATTGTTTTTATTGAAAATTCTTGATTGAATCTAACAATGACTATAATTCCTTCATGAAAAAGTTGATGTGATATTCTATTTATTCAAATGTGATAGCAATCCTAACTCTAAGGAAGCTTTGGCTTCCATAATAAAACAAGATATCAGATTACAATTCTTGTTGACAAAAATAATCAATAAAATAAACTCTGCACGTTGTATTTATGATTATTAGTGCTTTAATCCACAATTGGATGATGAGAATGTTTGGAAACTTAATTTTGTCTATGCCCAGCCAGACGGAAGAAGGATGGCTACTTGAGGATTCAACACCCAATCATGGATGGTACTCTGGATATTTTTTTAACTTCTTCTTTGTTTTCCTTTTCACCTTAGTAACAGAATGGTGAACCTTTTTCTTTTCAATACACTTACGTAATGTTTAATGTTCAGCATTGACTTTTAGTTGAAATGAGTTGCTCAGAATTTTGTTATCTACCACATATTTTATGTGCCTTGTGTTTCTGACCTTTAGTTACTATCAACCACATGCAAACTTTTACTTTTGCACTTCACTTAGATATAAATTGCCGAGACAAATTTCATTGTCATTGATATCATGAACTTTTTTCTGGAAGATGTGAACACTGTTGATGATAGAAGAGGCCTGTGTTTGTTATTAATTTGTAATACCAGCAAAATCTTCATGAAGGTCATTGGCTGTAAATAGATGAAAGCATGTTCCATATCCATTGCAAACTTGGTTTTCTTAAAATCAAAAGGATTTTTTTTTTTTTTTCAAAAGTTGAAAGAATTGTAAGAAAAATATATCTCATTTGTCACACTCACCATTGTCCACCCATATTCGCTATTTGTCTCTGCGTCGTGTCCAGTAAGTGAAGAGCATGGATGATGAAGATTAAGGATGATAAGGAAGGTGTGAGTAATTGCCCAAAAAAGAGACATTTGAAGCATAATGGAGGGGGAAGTAAGCAGCTACACATTGGAGGTTGGAGATAGTGCTGGTGCTGCGGCTGATTGGGACCTGGTGCATGATGTGCGGGTTGTTGGCAGCAGGAGGAGACGGTGTTACCATTGAGGAATGAGGAGGAACATGCAACTTGACTGCAGTACAATTTGAACTAAATGTAAAAACAGGAATACAAAGTGTTTTATATGTGTTTAGTTACAATTTTTACTTCTCCAGTACCATGGAGTAGCTGACAAGTTGGTAGGAAGTGGGCTCCAATATCATCTATAAGAGCTAAACCCCTCTCTCTCTCACACACACACATGTGCGCGCAGAGACACACATACACACACTGTGTGTGTGTTGACATTTGTTTCTAGGAAGAAAAGAAAAAAAGGATTATGTATCATATTGTTATCCAATGTTGAAGTACATAGAAGCTGTCACTCTAACAATGGCTAATGTCTTTTTTGACTGTTCTGCTGTGTAGATTTTCATATCCCTGCCTCGCATATGCCCTTCCCACTTTTTCTTTGTTTTATACATATTCATCATATACTCTCTTTCATTTCAGTTGTTATCTTGGTTCCTAGTAATTTGCAAATAATTATGCTATTTTTGTTCCCTTTAATGCAGTGAACCTTTGTTTCTAAATTAGTCCATTTATTACATAACCCTCTCTCTTTTTGTCTATGGTCTATGCCCATGTTATGTGCAAACATTTTGGTCCTCATTTTTGTGAGACTTCTGCTTTTTTTTCTTTTTTCTTTTTTTCTCTTTAATACTCTGCACTGATGATAGTGTGATGCATGTCTTGGAACTTTGCATCTTAGTGTTCGGCATATTGATCTGTTTCAGCCCCATTTGGATATATTAATTTTGGATAGCTTATAGTAATTATTAACAGATCTTGTAAATGTGTTTTTATTGCAAAATGAAATTTCCTAGGGAAATTGTATGTTCACATTTTTTTTGATTTTCATGATTTTCTCAAAAAAAAAAAGTCTGGAGCATTATAAAGAATATGGAAAAAGTGAAGATATCTAATGCATAATCCAAGAATAATACTACAAGAACTAACATAAAATATATAATTTTTTAAGTCAAGATCTCTGGTATAAAATAGCCATAAAATATAAAAAAAGTGCATTTTGTATTGTTCTTTGGTTTTATTCATTATTTTTACAAACCACTAGTCTTTGCTTGAAAATATATGCGTGAATATAGCGATCACCAAGAACAGCTTCATGGTTCCCCTAAAGCATCTAATCATCAGATACACTTACTTAGGCAATATGTGCCATCTTAATAACTTCCACCTAGGTGGAAAACTGTGGCATAGTTTCTCTTTTTAAGGGACATGGAAACTTGTAATAACTTAATGGCGTATATGAACATTTCTAGTGTTGGACAATGGTATTGGTTTTACATGCTAGTTGATGTACCATCTTTGGAAATAAAGCTGTTTTAAGCAAACTATAGTATAAGTGTCTAGAATTCATTTGTTTGAGACCAATTGGACCACCTCAGCTGGTGCATACACAAAATCAATTTATGTTTGTTGCTTTATGTCACTAGGTGGAATATCATTCATGGTTTGCCTTCATATTAATATTGATAGTTGGTTTGCTTATACACAAAACCATTGCTTATCTTGCAAAACTTGCAGGACTGCTTATGATGTGAGCCTAGGCGATGATAGTTGGTCTCAAGATATGTTTGAACTTGTCTCTGGTAGCACTTCAAAGACATGGGAAAGGCTTGATGCGTGAGTCAGTGATGGCTTTTACCACCTTTTTTATCATCAAGCCTTTCATTTCTGTTTATATATATCTCAAACAAAACTAATATCTGTTGCTTTCAGTGGTTCCATTGCTTCCCACTCATTTGTTTTGGAGTCAAAAGTCAAGGGCATGTTCCACGGTTCTCCTGCTGTTGTCAAATTTCGTGTACCCACAAAGGCTGCATTGCAGGTTTTATTTCTGACCCTCTAGTTGTAAAAGAATCTTGCTGATATTCAAGGCATATATTTGAGTTCATCTTCAAATTTCAAAATTGGATGCCAATGGAGTGCCTTTAAGCATGATCCAAGTTGCTTGGTTTTCACTTCTTGGCCTCTGCTCGAGAAAACTATTTCAGTTGTCTCATAGAGTCCATACCCATTTGCCAACTCTAGTTACATGTTTTATTTGTTTCTATTTTTGGGTTCATTGTCTTGAAGCAATGATTTAATCTAGCTCATTTGCCTGTTTTAGGAGGCGTATTCTACCCCAATTCTGCCATTAGACATTCTTGCTGACAGGCCTCCTGAAAAGAAATTTCAATGGGTGAGTTAGCCACAAGCCATTACTTGTACAATTTCTATCTTATTCTTTTTGTAATTTCTGATGTTTGATGGCAACTTCTATGTGCCTGCATTCTTCTGAAAACTGGCATCATATGCAACCAAACTTCTACAGGCAAAGGTGAGCATCCTGCTAAGTGCAATCACTTTATAGTGTACTCAGAGCTCTGCATTATTCATCAAGAATATTTAACTAGAAACTCATCTGTGCACAGAGGCTGGTGGTGAAATATGGATCACTTGTATCAGTTCTATTGTTGGTGGTACTGTTCATCTATGTCATTGCAACCCCATCAAAATCCAGTGCTGCAACAGCAAGCAAGCAAGAAGAGACGGTGATTCAAAAACTGCGCTCTTTTTGGTTAGTTTTGTTTAGAGATGGCCTTTGGAAACTGGATTTTGTAGTCTAAGAAAAGATTTTTCATCTAACTTAAATATTGTCTTATTTGATTGCTAGAACCAGTGGGGAAATGTAACAGTTTATCATTGTCCATGTCTTTCTGTTGTAGATTTCCAACATAATTTAAAGAATACAGAGCTGGCAAGTCCAGTAAGTTTTGAGCTTAGAAGTTAAATACAGCAAGCTTTTCATCCAGTGGCTTACCTTATGAGGAAAGAACTGATCCCTTGTAACGAAAGTTGGCTCATGTAGCAATGAGGAAGGTTGTTTATAGTTCTACCTGTCTGATGAAAAAGCTTGTTCCGTATCAGAAGTGAAATTTGATGATTCAACTTTATACTTGCTTTCCTCCTTTCGGTGAGTTGGGCTTCATGCCATTTTCATTTAACACCCATTGGATGCTCCATGGTAAAAATATTGTTCTTAATATTAATGTGTGGTATGGCTGAAAGCAATTTATGCAGACTACGGGCTTGGAGTTTATTCTTGGGGCCAGGTAGCAGGGAATTGTTGGGTGGAAAATGGCAGTGGCGGTTGGGGGCATTTTTAGTGTCCTCTAGTTTCTACTGGAGAATTTCTCTCTCCAGAGTTGTCACAACTTGAACTAGCCTGAGCATATATAGTGTTTTCATTTGATGTAATTTGGTGTATGAACAATTAGGATTAGATATTTGCTAGCACTGTTCTCTTGGAACAAACTCCTCAGGTTACATTGCTGAACCTTTGCTTTGAATTGCAAGGAAGGACTAGAGGGTTCATTTTTTTGGGATGCCCCAAGAGATGAGCAACGGTACACTGGATTGTTTAAAGTGGACTAAAATTGAAGAGATTTCATGGTATACCAGATACTAAATTGGTTGGGCTTAAAGGACTAAAATACTTCAATCTTTCAGATAAACCTTTCACCAGCACTATCATCGTTGAGAATTTTGATCATGGGAACCTCATTTTATTAGATCTTAGCAACAATAACCTATCCGGTTCTATGCCCTTTCACCAGATGGTCAATGCCCCAAGAACACTTTCAATAAATGGTGAAGCCCTATTGGAGGGCTCAGCAAAACTATTTTTTATTATTTTTTTAAAAAAATCAAGCTTAAATTAAATTTGTTCAAAAGCTTCATCCATTCCCTTCAATCCTTATTCCTCCTCTCTCTTTTTTTCTTTTTTTTTTTTTTTTTTAATGACACCATTAATATCGAGCCACCTGCCTTGCTTGGGCAATTGTAAAGCATAAAAAATAAAAATATATATATATAAATTAAAGAGTAAATGAGAGAGTAATTGTAGTACCGATGAGTCAAAAGTAGCGCCTCACTATTGAACTAGTTTTATCATTAGAGCTTTAAATAATGCATACAAATTAGGGATGACAATTTCACCTTAACCCAATGGAAGGTTGCCTTGATCCGTCCCGATTAAGGTGAGGATTTTAAGTTTTGAACGGTTTTAGGATAAGTTTTGAGGAAATCCAAAAAAACTTTTATTTAGGATCGGATCAGGACTAGTATATATACTTTTCATCTTGAAATTTGATCTGCTCCGCTCTAAACTATATATATATATATATATATATATATAAAAGCATTGATTAGGTGTTTCACTATATCTATATCATAAGTACTAGTTTTGAGCTTCCTGCTTTAAGAGCTCAGTAGTTAATGTGTTTTTTAAAATTTAGATAGTGAAAAAAAAGAAGAAAAAAAAAAAAAGTAGGGGTGAAACAATGGGATGGAGTCCAAGATCTTCATCCCGGCTGGATAGGATGTAGGGTCTATATTTGTTGCCCCAATGGGGCACAGAATGGGATAGGATGGGTTATAAAAAATTAAGGTTTAGAGTCGGGTTAAGCAAAATCCTATTCCAACTAACTTCATTGCCGCTCCTAATCCAAATGGTAGCCAATGCCTAGCCTTCGTTGCTCGCTCGGTTGCTGAATCACACTGGTGAAGGCTAATCAACAAAGGCCATGCACCGATCAGCCAATTGACTGCTCTATTGGATGACATTAGCGAAGGGAAATTGGGAAGGGCCATGTGCTAATCGGCTAATAGGTGGATTTCATCACTCATCGGACTTCACCGTCGAAGGCCAATCAACAGATTCCATGCATCGATTTGCCAATAGATCACTTACCTGGCTGCTGGAACGCATCCGAGAGGAGCAATTAGGAGAGGTCACGTGCAGGTGGATTTTGTTCCTCATCGAACCGGGCAATAATCGCCACGTTCTGAATCCCACCAACCATATTGACAACGCTTTTACTTCTCCGCTTAAAACATTTACTTATTCACTCCACCAGTGAACGATTGTCACATTATCAGACCACACCACCATCCCACCACTTTCAGTCGAATCCCAGCCGAATTGAACAACCATCAACCAATCTTGGCCAAATCCGATCACTATTGATCGGATCCCACCAACCCACCACAGGATTACCACGTTTGGTCGATCAGTCAAGGAATCGCCACCATCATTGGATCCCAATAAGATACCATCGATCAAACCGATCAGCCAGCACCACCATCGTCGGATCTTGATGGGATCCCATCTGAGCGAGGTCTAACTAATTACAACAAAACCATCATCTAACCTCATCGATCTCCCCGCCGATTACATGTTGCCAAACTCACCAACAAAACTTCTCACCACCAACCACATGGGGTTTTAAAATAGCCCAATGGGCCACGCCGGTAAGCAGTTGGAACTGGTTGCCATTAGATATTCTGAGCCCTTTTTTTATTTTTTTTATCAACAACTGAAAATTATTATGTTCAAAAATTAAAAAATATTGTAACAAACCTTAAACTGACATGTTTCATAAACAATCGAACTTGACCTTCTCGATCTATTTATTAAACACATCATGATATGTCAGATCCATAACGAACACATTTAACTGTCATTAACTAATTAACCTATTTTACACTTAATAAATTCTATATCACACACTTTAACTCCACATGAATGAAATAAAAGTATGACATATTTAAATCACGATGGTATTCTACGGATTAATATCTACAACAACAACTGACTATAGTAGTCCTCCATGAATAGAAAGTCACACTTATGAAGGGTAAATAATGGATGTAAGCGTACTACGTATAATAATTTTCTATTGAATATAACAATATAACATCAATAATGACACTGTCCTCTAGTAGTGTGGTGATATGGCCCTCATTTCTTCCCTTTCCTATGATTGTGTGAATCTATGATCCTATACTGTCTTTTGTTGATCCCCTTATGCCTTTGTTTGTTGAGGCAATGTATCAGATTTTTTAGCCAAACTCCAATCAAATAAGGCTTCATCCAAAATCTTCACAAATAAAGGTATAAATCTCACCTCCATCTATCATACACAGTTTATCTCATGCTTGTGTAAAACAAGAAGAAAAAATAAATAAATAAATAAATAATCAATGAGCATTTCTAAGATTCTTATACAGTGAAATATAAAGTTTATTGCCAATCAAAATTAATAGAAGAATGCCAAATAAACCAAAACCAAGAAAGAATATCAAGGAGAATAATGTTGACCCTCTGAGCCCAGTGATTCTAACTTAGCTCAAGGAGGTCAACAAAAGTTACGTCCTGAAACCTAAAGAGGCCAAATGAACTTATCCTCCAAGTCTACAAAATATACTATTTCACCTTGATATCAAAACTAGACTATAGTTAATCATATCACAGTCCTGATTTAAATATTTAAATAGCTAGGGACTATGCCTAACAAAATATACTAAAAACTAAAAGAGATAAATGTAGCAATTAAAAGAAACTACAAACACAATGGGTTTATAACAGGATTCATTATGAGAATCCACAAACTAGAATCCAGTTTTGGAGCTGTCTTTTCTTTTCAAAGACTAATAGTTGTTGGGTTCAAACCAGGTAGTTGTTAATTCAACCAGATGGGCTAAGCAATGCGGTAAATTCCTCTCGCTATATATAAGCCTACTAGAAAAATCCCTTATAATAAATCCAATACTTATTTTATTTCTTTCCAGAGATTTATTAAAATTAACCTTCAACGTGCCAAGAGAGGGAACTCCAAATAATAGTGATAACATTAGTTAAAGAATTATAACTTATGTCTTGGCTGCCCCAAGTCACTTTCACCTGTGCTAAAAGCTATATTGAGTAGTCCTGGAATATGCCAATAGTGAACTGGTTAATAAGTTATCCCCTATGTAGATTGAATTGGCACAAACAAGCAAGTGCTTGTTCAGGCTGCATTACATACATAGGGTAATTTCTTCCTTTGATAATTCATCTACAGGGATTGAGCAATGTGATAGTTTTCTCCCTTCAACATAGACACGCTTGCCGGGAGGATAACTAGATACGAACAGAACATAGCAAACAGTTCTTAATGTTAATCCAAAAAAAAAAAAAAAATCAAAAAAGAAGATCAAATGACTAATAGTATTTCGCATAGAGAAAAAGAGGGATTGAGGGAAGACCTGTATTTGGCATAGAGAAAAAGAGGGATTGAGGGAAGACCTGAACTTGCACTGTATAGCCAAAATGAACTTACTGTCTTCCATGGTCACAAACACTGATAATGATGATGACGATGAGAAACTACTTAAAGTAACTGCATCTACACATAATTTTGCTTAGTCCTAGGAAGATGCAAACATATTTAGAGCTAGAGTATCTAGTTACCTTTTCAAGGTCTCTAAAAGTCGACTCTATTCAGATCAAAAATATATTTGATTAAAAAATTTATATGAGTTTGTATACTTAATTAAAAAAAAAAAAAAAAAGAACCTAATTGAAAATCTCAAATAAATTCATATACTTCGAGTGTAATTATTCTATCCATAAATGATGAGAATAAATCTAGAGCTAGAAAGAGGTAGATACTTAAGGATTTCAGAACCAAATTCCTCACCTCAAATGAGAATAGACCTAGAGCTAAAGGAAAGAGGACTAAAAGAGAAATCAAGACGTTGAAAAACCAAGAAACTGAAGATGAGTTCCTAATCGGTGGAGGCATATTGGCAACTTGAGGATCATAAGAGACGCCAAGGAACTGAGAAACTAAAACTGATATATAGAGAAACTTGATCAAATGCTTACGTCTTTGGCTTTAGCCCCTTTGCCTTTAGCATTTTTGTTGTGCGATATTTCTCTTTCTTTGATCAGTGACTTCATTTACAATGTTATGAATGGCAGAATTGCATAGCAATGGAAGCCCCTCAAAAGGC
Organism: Metroxylon sagu; assembly: GCA_017589505.3. Taxonomy (NCBI): domain Eukaryota; kingdom Viridiplantae; phylum Streptophyta; class Magnoliopsida; order Arecales; family Arecaceae; genus Metroxylon; species Metroxylon sagu. The sequence goes on along the minus strand of JACVBY030000443.1, from coordinate 192,066 downwards.
CTCAGAGGTCAGAGAAAGATTGAGGCCCCCAAGGGGCACCATCGATCATATCCCACCAATCAAGCCACTTAACGGACAGCCCAATGAGTGCCTGAGAGAGCGCCGAATTTAATAGGTTATAATTCAACCTGATCGGACTCCATATTATTAATGAGTTGAATAGGTTATGATCTTAAAACCCAAACCCAAACCAATTAATCAAAGATCAAGACAAATCAACCTGTTTATGATCTGCACCCATTTGGCCCAAACCTAAACCTAGGTCAGATAGGGGTAGATTAGCAGATCAAATCAAATTTTGACCAGCCTAATCTTTGGCTACCAACTAATTGGCTTAGAACAATTTTTGTTGCTTCTTTACCAGATGCCTCTGCATGGAAAAATTCTAGGTTACAATACCATAATCAGACCTGATAGCTACAAATGACTTAATCAAACATCAATATTGTAAATGAAATCCTAGGCCAATAATCCAAGTCATTCCATAAACTATTACAATATATCATCAAAACCAGTATAACAATTCGCTCGTAACATATAGCCTTTCTGTTATTGTCTAGTAGCTTTTTTACATCTTTGTATAGGATAACTCCAAACTTGAGGCAAGAAAGCAAAGCATCATGAATTCAGACTATGCAGGCAAAGCAAAACTTTGCTCCATCCAGCGGGTTGGATCCACAACAAGACATGGATCTGATTTCTTGAATTCAGCAACCTGTGATACTTTCAACATTGTAAATTACAATACAATAATAATGGCAAGGGTTAGTGCAGAAGAAACAATGATGAAAATAGAAGAAATTGTTTGACCTTTTGTCCACAGCTAGGGCAGTAATGGTATTTGTGCCAAAGGCAGTCCATGGAGGGGCAAAGGAAGCAAACTCCAAGCATAAATGGCATCATGCAAGCGACAACAGCTGCTAGACTTGGTTTTGATCTGTACCATGGTAAAAGAATGTTGTCAAACAAAATTTCATTCAAAATAATTATCTTGCTGGTGCATTAGAATCAGGAGATACCACTAAAGAATGAATTGCACATTGTGCTGTTCAATAATCTAAATAACCTGATTGTTGATCATATAATACTCCTCGAAAGTTATTAGAAGTCTTTAGTCACAACCCAGAATCAAAAGATTAACACATGAGTACTGAGAGGGTGAAGAAAAAGTAAATGAAATTAAAAAATTAAAAGAAAAAATCTCAAGACTCAAGTGTCCTTGAACTACAGTTTTTCATTTAAGCTAGAATCAGTTAGACAACTAAGCGAATGAGAGAAATGAAGCAGAAAGAAGCCAAGGCTTGCCATTCAACAAGCCCAAACTCAAGTAAAATCAAATATAGCGACATCATGGCTTGTTTTCCATCAAATCATTGGCGGTGCCTCTTGCCACTCTTCAAATATGCAGACATTTTTGGAGACCTAGTAAATCCAAATTCTCCTAAATAATTGACTAATGCTCAATTTATGTGAATATTCCTCTTGTTTGGCAAAATTCGAATATTTATTGAAACCTTGTGTGGACATGGACACCAAATGGTGTTATGGGTGCAGGTATGTTTCAAAGTACATTATGCAACCACATCCATAAACATGTATATTATTATGTAGTATTGTGCAAGCTTAAATTAATGTGCCAAATGACATTAGAGAAACATCGGGGAAGAAGGGAAAAAAAAATAAAAAAAAGAAAGAAATGCTGAGAAACATACTACTATTTATCAATACCTATTAGCTTTCTAAATGCGAGCATGACATCATTAACGTTATTATCATCATGACCTCCAATAAGAGATCTCTAAAAATGGCTCAAATTGATCATTAAAAAATAAATAAAACAAAAAACTATCTCTACAGTAGCATCGATCCACTTCCAGTTAGGTATGCAGATAACTACTCCATGACTAATCATGACCTTAACCTGCAAGCTTGGTTCCATCAACAATGCCAGCATTAATCAAGATAAAATGCATCGAAGTTATATATATATATATGCTTTCTCCCCTTTCTCCTTGTCGATTGGACATTGGAAAGTCTGAAGATAATATGAAGCTTGTGACATGGCTATTCGCCCATGGTTGCTTAGTCACCGTATGAATGTTCCTCACCTTGCCTTCTCCCTTGACTCGATCTTGCCGACTTTCCAGTATTGAGTGTTGACATATATATTAGGTAGATTTGGCTACATTTGAATGTAGCCAAGTCTAGAATCTAGTCATCTCCTTCACCCATGAATTCATATGGATTTCGGAGTTACCCACCTTTTCTACTTTTTTCATCTTTGTGATCCGTGAACTGTGTAGATCCAAGGATGGAAGAGGTGATCAGATCTAAGCTTCACTATATACATACATACATACATATATATATATATATATATGTAGTCAAGTTCAAGATCTAGTTGCCTCTCCCATCCTTGAATCTACACGAATTTAGAGCCACTCCATCTTTTTTACTTTTTTCATTTTTGAGATTCATGAACTGTGTGGATTCAAAGGTGAGGAAGGTGATCGGATCTAAGCTTGGCTATATTTGAATGTATCCAAGTCTACCTTTATATATATATATTTGCACTCATGTTATGTATGTAAAGATATGTATATAGAGAGGGAGGGAGTTTTACTTAAATTTGGTTGGATCTAGATTGGATGATGGAGGTTTCCCATCAATGATCCAAGCTATCAGATATGTAATCTACTATTTCTAAAATACTTAAACATAAAAAATCATGTAATTTTAAGACCCCCTATCCCATGTATCAAGTGGTTGAATATATAAGATTCATGTTATACTTTCCAATATTTTGACCACTTGATACATGAATTAGGGATCTTCAAATCACACAAATTTTGGTGTTCAAGCATTTTAGAGATAGTATATTGTATTCAATGGCTCAAATCATTGACATAAGATTCCCATCTTCCAAGCTATATCTAATTGAATCTAAGTGGAGATCCACTCAAGTATAGTCAAGTTAAATTAGATATTTTTATGTAATACATACATACACAGATATTACACATGCATAGATATTACACATACATATATATATATAGAGAGAGAGATAGAGAGAGCTAAATCTGGCTACATTCAGATGTATCCAATCACTTCCTCATCATTAGATTTGTATGGATCTTAAAGCCAAAAAGCCACTCGTTAACCACCATTAGCTTCTTAAAAAAGAAAAAAATGTGATGAAATAAACAGAAATGGATAAACAATAAATATAAATACGATGAAAGTAAACACTAATTGTTTCGAAGGTAATGATAATGACTTATCCCACATAATAAATACTAGCATGTTCAGAATAAATAGCTATCTTGGATCAATAAACACCTAGTTTAGATGGTAAACAAAGTCGCTAAGGAATAAACAAAAATGTAGTGTTCTAAAAAATGAGAAGCATTTATGGAGACGAAATAGATGAGACGCATAGCCAATGCCTACATGCCACATGTCTAGCCTCCACATGCTTGATTTGTTGGGACACATAAAACACATTATTGATCTAATAGTTTCTATTTATTCCTGCAGTGTTTCCGTTTACCACTCAGACTAGATGTTTGTCAATTCAACCTAATTGTTTATTCTGAACATGTTAGTATCTATCGGTAAAATAAGTGTTTATCGTTACATCCAAAACAGTTAGTGTTTACTTTCATTATATTTGTGTTTATTATTTATCCATTTATGTTTATTTTTTACTTGTTTCTGTTTATTTCATAGGAATTTTTTTTTTAAAGCAACTAATGGTGGTTAACTTGTGGCTTTTTGGCTTCTATATCCATGTAGATCTAATGGTGGGGAGGCAACCAGATTTGGGCTTAGCTCCACGCAAATGTAGCTAAGTCCAATTATATATATAGAGAGGTAGACTTGGCTACATTCAAATGTAGCCTAGCCTGTATCTGGTCACCTCCTCTATCCCTGAATCCACACAGTTAATGAATTCCAAAGATGAAAAGATGAAAAAAGTAGGATGGCTTCAGGATCCATATGAATCCGAGGGTGGGGGAGGTAATTAGATACTGAACTTCGCTACATTTGGTGGGGGAAGTAATTAAATACTGAACTTCGCTACATTCGAATGTAGCTATATTTATCTATATATATACCCCTTAGGGATAAGAGACAGAGGGCTAAAGTGAGAGCCAAAAAAGGATCTTCATGTATAATCTTGCATAATCTCGAACGTTATCAGTTTCGGTATGTAGATCAAGTGATACAGTGCAAGCAAAAGTTCCTATATTCATGGAGATATAGAACAGCATATAAGTTATCATGCTTGTATATCCATCATTTGAGTCAACAATTATTCCAATAATTACATATCCGAATGTAGCCAAACTTGGATCTGTCACTTCCCTTACCCTTGAATCCATATAGTTTACGGATCCCAAAGATGAAAAAGGTGAAAAAGATGGATGGCTCTGGAATCCATGTGGATCCAAAGGTGGGGAAAGTGATCGCATTCTGAACTTGGCTACATTCGAATGTAACCAAGTCTCTCTCTCTCTCTATATATATACACATATATATACACATACACAACTTTAAGCGAGAAAGACCTAACATTAAACAGGATAGAGGTGTCTTAATTATTTTAAATCCAACAAGATAGAGGTGTCCTAATTGTTTAACAAAATAAGATGCCTCATATTCCCACCCATCCCAATGGCTATCCAATAAAGTGTCCTAGTAGGTACCATATCTCTCTCCCATTCTCTATCTCTCTCCTATTCTTTCATATAATTCTTTCTTACTTTGTTTATTTTTTTTTTCTTTTTCTCCTTTCTTCCTTCTTTCCTTCCTTTCTTTCTTTCGTTTTCTTCTTTATTTTCCTTCTTTCTTCTTTTCTTTCTTTATTTCTTTTTTATCTCCTTTCCTTTCTCACCTTTCTTTTTTTTGTACTTCTTTCCCTTCTATAATTCTTTCCTTTGCCTTCTTCTTTTCTTCTTTTCTCTTCATTCTCTTCTTTTCTTTCCTTCTCTTTTCTTTTCTTCTTTTTTCTCTACATGGATGGGTTTCTGAGTCCTGATGTCCCAACCTTATTTTCCTATGAGAACAAGACAAGATGGCAAGGATGCCGTCCACCCGCCTAGGACTTAAAAACCCTGCTTGATATTAGTGAAAGAGAGAAGACAAGGCTTCATGTAGGGAATAATTGTTTATAAAGCCCTAACTAAAAGCCAAAATTCAGACAAATGCAAAGGTGAATGTCATTATAGTGATATAGATGGTCTCAAATATTACTCAAATACCACAGCTTTAAATATGACATAAGACCATAACAATTAAGGCATGAGAATCCATCAAATTATGGACCACAATCAAGAAGATAGATGCAGGATAATAACATGATTAATGCATCAGACAAAATGACCATGGGGTATAGAGAAACAATGAAAGACAAAAAAGATTCAATTATTTTTGGAAGTAGTAATCAATTAATGAATTGTTAAAGCAAAAGCATTGCAAAGCACATGCAAACACCAATATCAGTGACAAATTTTCCACAACTGTCTTTTCTTCCCCTTTCATTATTTCATTCAATGCAAGGCTCAACTAGTTGCACATAAAAGAGATCAACATAATGAACTAGCTAAAAGCGGTTAAAGCAATTGTTGGATTTCTGAATAAGGGGGAAAAGAGATTAATGTCCTATTCCCAAAGACATGACTAAGTTGCTCCACTTAATGTGCTTTAGAAAATGAAAGATGTCAAGTGGCAGATTCATTGTGATTATCATTTTCTTTGTTAGTTTTTGAGATATGTCCAAAAGAAGGATAATCCTATGAGTGATAATTGAAACAAAATAAAATGCAAAACTTGCAAAATTGGTGACAATCACAACAAATCCTTAAAACCAAGATTTGGACCACAAAAAAGAAACCTCTTTTTTTACCCTGCTCTATCCAATTTTCAGCTTTCCCATGTAACAAACTTCATAAACCTCACAGATTTCCATTATCGAGAGACATATGATCACATTTAAACATTGCCACAATCAGCTTATTATATAACTTCCTGAATATCTCCTCCCTCTAGTTCCCCATTATAAAATATTCACTAAAAAATCATTAAAAATTTTCAAAATTCCTTGCATATCTGATGGTCCAGGAAAAATATAGAATGAGAACAGTGCTCTTGACTACAAACTGCTCTTGACTACAAATACAAGAACAATTGAGGCTTTCTTCAAAAACGTTTACTAGTTGTTTAACAAGAATGACAAGAAAGACATCGCCTAACCAGCAATTACACAAGTTTTGAATAAGGTACTATAATAGATAGGCCTTATTTGGGACAGCTACTAGGAGGCCAACAATAGTTGTTTCTCATCAGCTATGTAAGGTAGTTATTTTCCAATAGCTGAGGCCAATAGCTGCCCCAAACAAGACCATGGTCTTATGATGCTGATCATTATTGTCAAATGATTCTTATGTCAAGAAAAGATTGTGAAAATCACCTCTTGATCCTTGGTCTATTTTAATTCCATATCGTACAATTTTTTTTCGATAATGTTGCATGAAACAAGTCCTGATTACCAAGCAAATGGAAGTTGGATGTGGATGGGTTAGGTCCTAGATCATGGAAATCTGCAAGGATAGGTAAAGATATTGAGTTTTCTCCGGAAGGAATATTGGGTTAACAACCACACAACGCCTTGCTATATAGCCAAGCAAATGGAAGGCTTGAGAACCCACAAGCGTCCACAGCTCCAGACAACCCACAAACAGGTTGGATCCTGCAAACCAACCGCATGGCTTAGGGTCTCCCACACTTCCACATAAGTGAGACATACATCACTCTGTCATTTTGATGTGATTGCCGGCAGAATTGCATTTATTATCAAACATCAATTCCATCATGCAGTCCAAGTCTATAAAAACATGTTTTAAGCATTAACATGTGAGTATGTACACATAATGCAATGGCCAGGTGTGACACATCAGATTGTATGGCCAGGACATGTGTGCTGGTCTCTTCTGGTCCACATCAGCCCATTTATGTTCTCATTGATCTATGCCCATTTGATGCAAACCATCTTGCTATGAAAAACCCCATGTTTCCTTATTCCTCCCATTTGACATTGTTTTTCCCCTTTTAAAATGTAACCATGTCCCTAAAAGATTTTGAAGTCTCAGTCTTGTGATTATGGCATAAAATCATTGTTCTACATCAAATGAAGTACAGAAATTTCTTTCCATTCTTAACAAGGAGAAATTGAGCTAGTAACAGATCATTATTAAAGAAATTTATATTCATTTCAATGTGTACCTTGATCAAGGTAAGCCTATAAAGGTGACCAATCAAGTTATCTAATCCATCAGAGCATGTTTATGTTGACAACCCAGAAAAAAAATGGTGTTTCTAACAAGTGTTTTAATGTAGATTAAATGTGCCACAATGAATGCCTCTCTAACAATGCACACTATTTATTTATCTGAAGTTTTTATATGCAAATTAACCAGATATGCATTCACTGATAGGCATTTAAATTTCTGAATGTCTAGTTAGCAACACCTTAAAGCACCCAAACACAAATGTAGAGATCATATTATAACTCTTTCCCCTTAACAGGTTTTAGAAAGTACATCATAAGAAGCAATAATAAAGTAAAGGTATAGGAATGTCAACAAGAGGAAAAATAAATAGATTAACAAGTTCAAATGTGTAGTATGTTTTTTAATAATATTATTATCCTAAGATGTATTATTTATTTATCTATTAAGTAGCCTATTATTTCAAGTGCATTTTTTGTCTCTAATGCCTAAACATCATTGCTTAATCAGAAATTTTTTGGCAAAAATTATGTTTAGATGATATATTCATGCACATTTAACCTGTCAGCAATGCTTTATTAACACGAAACCACAAATAAAAATGTTACAAAGTTGATTTTATAGATTGCTTAAAATTGATGCATTATTTAAGAAGTTCATGAAGCAAGAATTGACAAAACCATAAATGCTATAACTTCAAGGTTGATCTAATCTAAAAGGAAGAACGTTCAATAAATCAACTTGAAGCATCAAGAAGCAGGTGCAGGTGCAGGTGCAGGTGTAGAAGCCAGAGCAGGTGCAACACTAGGTATTAGATTTTTGTTATAAAAATATCTAAATTAGAGTGTTATGTAGACAGATATCCTCTTTACAAAAGTTTGGTTGATTTTTACCTTTATTTTCTTTTCTTGGTCTGGTAGAAGGCTTGATAGTGACAAAAGAATTCACAAAAAACGAACACTAGTAGATATAATGCATCTTGTCAATTAAAGCTAGGCTAATGGATTCTTTTTTACCAATAGCCTATTACTAATAGACACCTATTGAGTTAGAAAATCTTGTAAATTAATCAAACCTCTTTTAACCTTCTATATAGCATCCATCAATTGATACAGCCAAAATCTGAAAATTATGTTGCAATAATAAGATAAAGCAACCACCTCACACATTTGAAACTAAACTATAGTACCTATAGTAATCGATCAAATTAGTCAAGCAGATGTAGATCACACATTTCTCAAACAATACCGCATATTTATCTTGACATATCATATTGATACAAGCACAATCTCCCTTCAAAAACAAAATCTTTCCCGTTCAAACCCACCATTAATACCATATTGGTACGAAATCGGCCATATCAAGAATAAAAATCAAGAATTAGGGTAAGATGACCACTTCGAGGGAGTCAAGCCTCCAAATCAACAACTTCAAGGGGTTTAAGCCTCCATTAAAAGAGAACTAATATTATTATTTTATTGATGAAAAATCTATAGGAGCATCTACATATTTATAAGGTTGTAACCCCAATACCTAAGAAAAGTCTAATACAATTAGAAAAAGGAATCATAAATGTAAATAACTAATAATTAAGGAAATAGTAAATAACTAAAGCTTAGAAATTTTTCTTAATAACTAGATCCCTCCAATCAAGAAAATCCTCTAGATTAAAGAAATCCTAAAAATCAGAGAATTCTAACACTCCACCCTTTTAAAATCAACCTTGTTCTCAAGGTTGTAAATCAAAAAGCTTCTCCTACAACTTGTGTAAGTACCCACGTGGCCTCTTCCATTACTATTATTTGCAACCTCATTAAGATGGAACCTTGGTCTGTATATATCCATTGAGGCCCAACTATAAACATTGGATGCAAAGTTTGTGAGGTCACCATTAGATAATGTATTAGCTTTTGTGAGACCAGGATCAAAAGTAAATTCATATAAGAACCAATCTGTTGCTCCCAATAAATCAGCAGAACTATCATCTAGATTTATAATACTGGCAATATCATGTATCACAGAGTCCTAAAATAATGGTTGATTACTTTATGGCATATTAGCTTGTAGCACTTCTAATGGTTTTATTATAATCCTGTTCCAATGTGAGGACTGATAAGGCTCAGATGCTGATGTCATACTCCTTGATATAGCTTTTTGAGAAGATGCAGCTTCACTAATAGATTTTTGCAGAAGAGTAGATTTTGTGCCTGCATGAACAGATCTACTAGTAATTAATGCACCTAAACTTAGTAGAGTTATTAGGCACAAAATTTGAAGAAGAGTGAACAATGATTACAATATAAGCAAGGGAATAAACAAGAGTCAAGTATGGACTGTTAAAGTACTGCTGACTTCCTATATCAATCAATATTGTGACTGCTTGGCATTTGAGAAATCCATCCATATGTATTGTTTGAGGATTAGAATACCCTGTCAATGCATGAACCGTAAGAGTAACAATAGTTTCACAGTCTTCTGATTCCTTACATATTAGCTTCACCTCTCCAGTGCTATCCTCAACCTTTTCCAAGCCTTCAACTGGTTCTATCGTTAGTAACCGCCCCTTGGCAGACCTCTTCTTCACCTCTTTCTACATCAATCATTTAGCAGGACCCACATAAGTTGTGATAGAAGTACAACTAGGACCACCGATTATCAGCTTGTTTACTCTCTTCTCGCTTCCATGGCTTTTATCTTTAAGTTTTTCCTCTTGTAACCTTGCAAAAGAAATGGCAGCAATCATCATGCGTGGCTTGCATGCCTTAACCTCACATCTTATGTTAGCATAGAGTCCTTCAATAAATGTCTCCATCAATTGCCTTTCTATCCAATTACAGGCTCGATTAGAGAGTCATTCAAAACAACTCTGATACTCAATAACTATTGAGAGTTGTCATATCTTGGGTAATTTGACATTGATATTCTCATATTCTATTGGACCAAATCAAATAAAAAAGGCCCTCAACAAATTTTTCCTAGGTTGGCACTTCTTAAGATAATTCAAATCAACCATTAGATAGCATCACCATCAAAATCTCCTTTAAAAGTCTCTACAGTGTGATGAAAGCAGGAAAAAAAAAATCCCCTAGAAAATCCATCCAATAGGGCCCTCACTTCCCATCCCGGGAATTCAACCTTTATACAAAGAAGAACATAATTATGGTAACTATGTATGTCAGATTAAGCTTTCTGATTAGCAACAGATCCTATTCCGCCCTCAAACGATGTCTTGCCAGATTTCTCCAAAATAAGCCAAGAAAGGGATTTATGCATCTGATCCATCCACTTATCTATTCATGTCATCAATCTTGCTCCTCACTGAGACTCAAAATTTTCTACAGACATGACATAAGATTTAGATCTATAATTCCTAGAATTTTTCTCTTTGCACGTGAATCATGCACAGGTGTGCCTGGCTCTACAAGCTTTGGTGATAAGAATGAAAACTTTCTGAATTTAAGAGAACCCTCTCCAACAAACAATATTTATTTTATATTGGAATAAGGATGGAATAGTTATTCCTCTTATTTCGAAGATATTCCAGCTTTATTCCCTCCTTATCCTTAATTTATTCTAGATGCTTAGATTGAAGAACAAGGAGCTTCTTCACCAAAAATTCCTGTGGTGGTTGGCAGCTAGGAAGATTAGTCTTGGGGCTCAGCCGAATAAGGGAGAAGATGGCCAGGGATTATGCAGCGAAGACGGTGGATAACCAGAGGTAGTCAGCCGAATGTAGGAATCCAGTGGCCATAATTCATGCTGCTGCCAGATTAGGAGAGGCAGATGGCTTTGAAACTCAACGATTTGAATGACTAGCACTCGAGGATGCTCGGGCCTGTGACAGCAGCAACATGGCTGGAGCTTCAAGTTGGCTACAAAGGAAGATGGATGAAACAGTTGCTGCAACAGCTGAAGGTGGTCGCTTGGAGAAAGGGATCTATAGCAGCTGTAGGGAATCCAAAGCTACCGAGCGAGAACACAACCCCTGGGCCAGAGGTGCTTGGAGATCAGGTTCAGCTCATCGTAGACAAGCTACGATTTAGATCGATGAGGTTAGGCAGAGATGGGCAGCAGTCTCGATCAGAGCATTCGCGCGTCGACTTGAGGGAAGAATAAGAGAAGGGGTTTCAGCTCTACTCAGGGACCTCTTTTTTTTTCACCTCTTTCTTTTTTTTTTTCAACTCTTTTTTTACTCCTTTTTTAACTCTCTTTTATGTGCTCTCTTTTTTTTTTTACTCTCTCTTTCTCTCTATTTGATTTTTTTTTTCTCACTAAGTTTTCTTTTGCAAACGAGGAAAAATAGAAAACAAGGCTGAGGGTTTCTTTTTGTAAAGAGACAGGAACTAGGTGGGTTTTGGGAGAAATAGAAATCAAGCTATATGATGAAAGATTTTTTTTTCCAAACTAAAGTTTTGCACTTGAAGAAAAAAAAGGAAACAAGAAAATAAGGTGAAGGAAAGATATTACCAGGTTTTTGGATCTACACTCTAATACCAACTGATACGAATTAGGATACATCGAAGAATAAAAATCAAGAATTAGGATAAGATGATTGCTTCAAGAGGGTTGGGTTTTCAAATTAACCACTTTGAGGAGGTTAAGTCTCCAATAAAAGAGAACTAATAATATTTTTCATTGATGAAAAAGCCATAGAGACGTCTACATATTTATAAGGTTATAATCCTAATATTTTTAAGAAAAGTCTAATATAACTAGGAAAAGGTTCAGTGTAAATAACTAATAATTAATGGTTCATTTGGAACCAATAATGATAAAAATGGAATTATGATTCCATAGTTTTAATGATTTCCATCGAAATTGGAATTCTATTTCTTACGCTTTGAAATAAAGTGTAAAATTATAGACTTGAATTCCTATTCTTTCGTTTGGAACCAAGATAGAAATGGAATTTATAAAATAATTTTACCATATTGCCCTAAATATAAGAAACAATAATTTTGAAAGATAAAAAACTTATAATATAAAGAACTTATGCTTTGAAGATTCAAAACAAAAACCAAAGAAACAGCAAAGGCCATTCAAGAATTCATATGAAAAACTAGCTTTTATTTTCTAAAATCTTTATAAGCACATAAGAGAACCAAATGTAACTACAGCATGTTTGAGAGCTAGCACATCAAAGCCTTGAATCTTTTACTTATGAACCATGAGTATATGATCTAATAAATGAGAAGACTTCAAAATCCATTGAAATAAAACAAAAAATGAAGGAGAAAGACTCAGCCCTAATATATAGCACATTTCAAAGCTTAACAATTCATAATAGGAATAAGATAAACAATAAATAAGAAACATGTCGAAATGTAGTATCTTTTATAGGAATAAGATAAATAATCATATATATTTTAAAAACTATAACATCTAGTTGAATACCTTTACAAATATATATGCATTAAAAAATAATATTAGAATAAAGTAAAGCATTATGATAAGAACAATAACATCTATTTATTATTTATTACTTGCATAATAAATTATTTCCCTAATATTAGATGTTTGTTGACAACATTAATTAGAATAATATATCTATTTTATAAACCTATAAATAGTTTATTTAAAAGGTTATGTTCATTTTACTATTATTATCCATAATTTTCTATCATAAAGATTATTATAATAATTAATATTTTATTTCGATCATCAACTAAAAGTTGGAGTTTAGAAATAATATTCATTAGTTTTGTTTAATTAATTAATATTCAAATCTACATAAAATCTTGTTAAAATTTAGAAATTTTCTGCATATAATCAAAGTTAATATTCATACAAAGATGAAATATTTTATCATAGTCTCGTAATAAATTTGTCTATGTAGTCTATGTGGTGTCGTAATAACTAATAAAGAAAGCAAGAAGGTCAGAAGAAATTGGTTGTTGTTCAACTTGGGTGAAGAAGAATAAAAAATTAAGTAGCAGTGAAGAAGAAGAATAAACAAAAAGAAAGTTAAAAGTAGTGGATAAAAGAATTTTAAAAAATCAATATAAATATGAATCGGGTGAAGAAAGAAAGGACTCATGGGAAAGAAAGGCTGTTGCTCAAGATGCTAGCAAGAAAGATCAACATAGGTGTCCCTAATGTCTTAGAGGCTACAGCAAGGAGAAGATCCAGAGAAATGTTTTGATTAAGGATTGAAAAAAAAGTATTATTTTAATTTGATAGGTATTTTGGGAAATATAAGATAATTTATTATGGATCCTATCAATTCCTATTCAGCTCAACCATAAATCCGATTATTTTTGGTTGAATTTCTGAATCCATAGCTTTTAAGGATTCAGAATTTCAATTCCATAATTTTATTCCGTTTCAAACATAGAAATCATTAAATCCACAGAATCGGAATTCTGGCTCCATAGTTTTTAATGGTTATAAAAAAAAGTAAATAATTATGGCTTAGAAAATTTTTTAGTAACTAGATCCCTCTAATCAAGAAAAATTATCGGATTAAAAAAAAGCTCCAAATCAGGGAACCCTAGAACACATCCCCAACCAGCCCATAAGAAAACATAGATCCCATCAACCCACACGATTTTCCCCAAGGAATTTTCTAATTAATTATCGCCCCCAACTTAAATCCCATGATCCAAGCCAATCTGCCCGAAAACAAACCTAATCGATCGATCGATCGACTCAAAACCTAATTTTTCCCGTTTTCTTCTGCTGATCGACCACAAGCAGCAATGCCAATTCTTCATCCATCTCCCAACTTAAAGACAAACCCAACAAAAGATTCGAAATTTCCAATTACATAGACAAATCAAAACCAGAACGATCAAACGAAGCCTACCAAGTAGAAATCAAGAAACAAAACATCGAACCAAAGACAAAGCCCTAGGGAGGTGAAAGGCAACATACTTGATGGTGGAGAGGCCGGAGGCACCGCAGTAGACGCACTCCAAGGGGGCGGGGGTATCCCGAAACATGGTCTGCTGCAGAGGGACCCCCTTGGGATCTCCGTAGATGGCGTTCGGGGGAATCATCCCGGCCTGATGGGGGTTCTGCCCCACGTAGAATAGCTGCGCCTGCTGCGGAGGGCCCGCCGCCTGCCCGCTGTAGTACCCCGACGCCGCGTAGTCGTACGGCACTCCAAGCGCCGGCTCCCCTTCAGGTTTCTTCGTCGCCATGATCGATTGTCTCTCGATCGCTATGATTTGCGAGGTCGTAATGGAGGGCGAAGTAATTTAATGGAAGAAGAAAGCGCGTATCGAGGCGGAGTTTGGGCCTTCGAATTTGGGTTGCTGTAGCCTGCAAAAACCAAGAATATTGTTTTTTATAAAAAAAAAAAAAATAACGGATGCGACGGAAAAGTAGGCTTTCATATTCGTAGCAGCAGAAATGGCATTGACGCGAATTATAAAGTACAGCTGTGGTGTTGATAGAACGGGTGAGAGTTTTGTTTTGTGTTTGGGAGTGACTGCGGGGAGCCGGCTGCATGAACTGCGGCATTGCCAGCAAGCATGGTCAATCTTTTAGACCGGCGTGGGAGAAGAACTAATCTCTCTAATCAGGCAAGAGACGGCCGTGATGGGAAGGGAAGAAGTCTTAGAAAGGGTGCGAGGGTAAGAGTCGGCTTGGAAACTTCTGCATGCGAAAACGTCTAGAAGTTCCAAAATGTCAAAATAATAATAATAAAAAAATTATTTTCAATTGGTAGTCTACAATTACAATTAAAGAGGATTTACTCTACACGGTGTGCATGGATCGAGCTTTGAGCAAGGATGAAAAGGATAAGATGAAAGAGATAAAATGTATTTTTCTTAAGTTTCGACGTAATTCAAAATTTGAATAGGTTTAAAATTTCTAGCCAGCCTGATTTAATCATATGGGCTAAAATCAATGATCTAAGACTTATAATTTTCTGAGCCAAACTTAAGTTGACCCATAAGCCAATCAATCCATGCCTACCTCTATTCACGTATGTACTTAGCCTCATTTAGTAGAGCTACCAGTAATAAAGCTTTTGAAAAAAGAATTTGTTATTTGGTAACTATATTTTTAAAATATTACAGGCTTAACATCTGTTTGGTGAAATTTGAATGGGCTTAAAACTTTTGGCTTGATCTAATCTTATAGGCTAAAAGCTATCGTTCAAGACTTATAATTTTCTAGGCCAGACTCAAGCCAACCCATAAGCCGGCCAACCCATGCCTACCTCTATACAGGTATATACTTAGCCTCATTAAGTAGAGCTATCAGTAGTAAAACTTTTGAAAAAAAGCTATTTGTTGTTTAGTAATTATATTTTTAAAGGGTTATGAGACTTTGATCAAGCTAAGAAAATGCTTTTAAAATAAAAAAGATGAAAAATATTGTATTAAAATAAAAAGGATGAATAATATTGTATTATAGTTTCAACTATCTGATCTATTAAAAATCATTATTATAAATTATTCTAATAATATCATATTATAATATTATTAAATTATTTATAATATAGTATAAAAAAATATAATACTATTCTAATATAATAATGATTATAATGTAAAATTATTGTAATATATTATTTTAGTATGATTTAATAACTATAATATTTTATATTATTAATAATGGCATATAATTATAGTAATATTATAAAATTATACCATTATATAGTATAATAATATTATATTTGCATACTATATTATAGTATTTCATAATATTATTATATTATCTTATTTTACACTATATAATATATTATAATTATAATAGTATTTGATTATAATATATTATATTGCATTATATTATAACATTATAGTGATATTATATTATTATTATATTATAATATTAAATATTATTATTCTTATAGTTTGAATGTATAATCTTTAAGTTTAAAAATAACTTTTCGATATTTAGTAAGTAGAATTTTTTCAAATAGAGCTTTTAATAATTTTTGATGAAGTAGAAAATACTTTTAAAAATTAAAATAATTATTATAATTTAAATATAAAAATTAATAATATATGAAAATAAGCCCTAAATTTTATAAGTTGCTATCAATCCGTGTATTTGGATCTATGACGCCGTCACTTTGCAACGCATGGCTTGCCATGATGTCTTCTTATATTCTCACAGTGCAGTCGGTGCTCGAATCTGTCCGAGCTCTTCATCGAAGCCCTAGAAAGAAGAATCGGCTAACCAGTGGAGGAACTGCTCCATGCCGAAGCCGCTCCTGGCGATCTGGCCCTTCCAAAAGCACCGACAGAGGGGGCTGTGGAGGTTAGCGATGAAGAGCTACGTGATCTTTGACTCTGAGTTGAAAGCCGCTACAGTTCGACATTCGCCATGGCCTTGCCGACAATCTGTGTTGCCTTGGCATGCTTCATCTCCAAGTCACTGGAGAAACCCTTCATGAACATTTTCTGCGAGCACAAGGTGTTTGATTAAGTTTCAAAGAGAGAACCTAACAAAGATCAATTCACAAACGTTTTTAGCAATTTACATCAAGGACTCCTGCCATATGTAGTACCTGTAAAATAGCGGCAGCAACGACGATGGGGAACACTGCAATGAGGACGAGGGCGAGATGGCACTGAAGGATAAAGCCAGCAATGCAAGCGACAAGCATGACTGCCAAATTCTGCTTGATTACTGATATCTGATCTCCAATGGCATACCTCACATTATGGGCATCGAGTGGCAGCCTTGTAGCGATCCTGCCACTTGCATTCTCTTCCTGGTCGAACCATGCCATCTCGTTTTGAAGGATATCAGACACCATCTTCTCTCGGACTCGCTTGGATAAATTCTCCCTGACAACATCATTGAATAGATGCTGCAGGGTATTGAAGAGTAGTGTAGCAGAGGAAACTCAGGAGGTAGCAGTACTTGCCAATCTCCCATCTCATGTACCTATGATCCCGGGCGTAGTAGACACTGAGAATAGCACTCAGGATATAGGCAAATAGGGCACTAATGGAGCTGCACACCATCGATCCGACGTAGCTAATGAGAGCGTAGGTCCATTCGGGCGAGTTCATAGCTATTTAGTAGCTTTACGATGAAGGAATGGGCATCTTCCCAACCATAAAGCAGATTCTCTTTCTTGGTCGCTGCAAAAAGAGGAGGCTCCTGGTTCACCCGCCTTATGTGTTGTCTTACCCATCTTAGCTTCAGGGTCTTTACATTATGCGCATCTAGCAATATTTATGTAATACTTAAAAAATAATCTTATATTGGATAAAAATAAATAAATAAATATTTATAACTTAAGTTCACTTATGATTAATTAATTTTTGCTCGAGATTTTATGATCACGTGCTTTTAACCTTCTAACGAGATTAATTGAATCAGTAAATAGGCTTGAAGCATTATAAATGATATCAGAGCCATCTTTATAGCACCAACTTGCTTAAAGCATTACAAATGGTATCAGAGTTACTCTTGAGCCATCTTTATAGCACCAACGATCCAATTCAGAGTAGATTTTCGTGCTAGGATAAATTTTGACTAGCTTACAAACAAGCCTCATTGCATGCATTAAATGGAAAGGAAAAGGTCTGCTAGTAAGTACTACCAATTAACTTTTACTCGAATTTTTAGGATTACGTAATTTCGGCTAGCTAACAAGATTAATTAAGCTAGCAGATGGCTTGGGCATTATAATTTATCTTCAAGAAAAAAAAAAAAAAAAAGGAAATTAACTGAATGTTTTAATATTATTTATAAGTATCTAGAATCGCAGAAGAGAATAGATCATATGGGAACCTCAATGTTTTAGTATAATTTATGACTTGCTTTTGTCTCTATTGATCTGTGCCTTTATCATTACTCTTCGTTCAAAGTTAGCAATCGCCAAATTTTAGCCATTAATCACTGATCAGGCAATGGCTTCTAAGGTTAAACATGGATCGGTTTAGAAAAGAAAATAAAAGGAAATTAGGAATATCATCATATGTCTCAAGGTTCAGAATATTGGAGGCAGATGGAATTTTGTTATTGTGACTCCCTGATGTGGGATCGTAGGATCTCTCAATGATGGAGACCACGGTGCTCTTGCCAGAGACCGCTTCCCACCATTGCAAGGGTCTTCCCTGCTGCTACACAGTAACAAATTGCCAAATATCGGGACCTCCGGCCTCGAAGGATCCACGAATTCTGCCTGCTTCAACTCTACATGTCCTGTGACAGAATTCAGCTCGGTCCCTGACTCGCTGTTTTGGCCAATGCTTGGCTTGTGATCTATGGTCCGGTATATCTTGGCCACTGCCAGTCTAGCCTGGGCAAATGTTGCCATGCTCAGAGCCAATTGCCTGAGAGCCCTGCGAATCAATCCAATATCCAATTCTAGCAATATACCATCTCAATGAATCAAGTAAACGAGGAGAGTGATACCAGGAGAACAAGGTGGTGATCGCAAGGCCACCATTGGTGTGGTGAGGGCAGACAAGGTGCCCATCGTACCACAACAGGAGAGCATAGCAGCAGAATATGGTGAAGTAGGTGGCTCCTAATCCAATACCCTTTGTGAATCCAGTCCGATAGTCGATCCTCTGTGCCACTTTCCGTGCCGCTGAATGGGCTTGGAAAACTTAAGACTCACCCACAAAAGACTGCACAGTTATAATTTGAGCCAATGCCTCGAGCCAGTGAGCACAACTGAGAATCCCAAGTAGTACAAGACTTTTAAGAAAATGATTTTAAATCTCACCTGCTCTGCTATGTTGCTAGCCTGCTTTGTTATGTTGCTGGCCTGGGACATGGCATTTTGGCTCTTCGAGGAGATTGACCAATGTGGCAGTGTGAATCTCTCCGGCTGCGATGAGAAGGATTACGGTGCCATCACAGTCCTGGCAACCATCACAGTCCTCAATCCTGGCAACCATGCAGATTTTGTTCAAGTATTTCCATTCGTAGCTACCATAACAGTCCTTAATCCTCAGTTTTCTAGGGCTCCACAAAGATCCTAGAGGGATGCGGGCACCGACTGCTCCATGAAAATAAAGACAGGCCCTGTGGTAAGCCAAAAGAGTTAACACACGTACACGCACGTGCTAATGAAGTAACGGTGTCATAGATCCAAATAGATAAAGGACTTTATGTATAATAACTTATAAACATCCGGGTTTGTTTTGATATTTTACTGATTTTATGGTTTAAATTGTAAAACCCACCTAACTATAGGGTTCAAATTGTAATTATTCCTTAAAAATTTTAGATTGAGACAGAGGTTTCAGGGTTCCTTATGAATCTCTGATTTATGAGAGTCCTTTTTTTTTATTCTTAGAGTTCTTGTCGAGTCCAGTTGTGTTAGTTAGCCTGGTTCATTGTTGGAATCCAGGAGTTGGTCAAGTGTCAAGTGTTATTTTCTTTCATTGAGTCGTGTAATAAGTCAAGAGAAGATTTACCTTAAAGACCAAAGAGAAGACCCAAGAGAAGACCCATCAACCATGCAATGACACATGTATTGGACCATTCCGGGATACATGGCATCACCAGAGTAGAGCAAGAAGCCGGCTTACATCAATTTAGAAAGGAATCTAGGTGCCAACATCCTCCTTCCTCATTTCTTCATGCCACCCGCCCTTATATGAAAGTTTTTTGGGCGCCCATTGACTTTCATACTTATCATGTGGTCCCCTAGCAAACATCTATGGAAGAAATTGGCTGTCCCTCTCTAATTGGAAGATCTTCATGCGCCCCAGATGGAAGAAGGTTGCCACCTAGTCAAAGATGGCAGGAGAAATCAATGGGCGCCCATTCTTTCCTTCTCTTAAATGGTCCCCCTCCTCTACAAGCTTGGAAATTACAACCACTCTCTCTTTTTGGCCGTCCCAGATAAAGCATGCAGAGATTCCTGCCTCCTCAAGAAGAATCACATGCCATACATTACAATCCATGTCAACTATGTATTTAAAATGAATGATTTAACTTGTATTGACATGAAGGGGTTATAAAAAGACCTCTCTTGTAAATTAAAGAAAGCAATTAATGAAAAAATTCTGAAGTTCTTTTCCATTGCTGTGAAGGCTCTGGTACTCTGGAAAGGAATGGGTGTGAAGTCCTTATTGTTTCCTTTCATCTTCTCTAACCTCCCTCAAACCCAAACCCTAACCGTCCCCCCTCCAGAAACCCTAAAACAACCCTATCGCCAACCACAGGTCCCCATCTCCTCTTGCTGTTTTCTCAGGGATTCACAAGCCGAAGAGGAAGTCGTCTTTGCCCCTGAACCATATTTCGAAGATCCTCTCCAGTAGATAGCTTCTTCATCTAGGACTTTCAACCTGTCAGAGCGATCTTCCTGTTTCAATCTTCGAGTAATCACTGTTGGTATATAAAATCCTTTCTCTAATTCTCTTTCTCTGATTTAGTGAATGTTGAGAGCATGTCCTAACCGAGGGTTTTCTAACTTTCACTTTCCTGGCTTCATTAATATTCTAACAGTTCTAGTTCTAGTGTATGCTTCCGCCTGTCTTGCATAGTATAGCTTAACTAGTTTTTGATCTTTCTGATAATTAGCCATCTCATAAAAAATATATATATATTAAAAAATATATATTATTTCATTGCATTCATGTCTCATCAACGTCCTGCATCAGTTTTGGTATCAGAGCATGTTGTTAGGACTTGTTCTTGCATCATATTAGGAAAGTAGCTTTGCATAGGTGCTGAAAATTTCAGCTTGTTAAAATTTCTGCACACCTCCCATATTTGCTTATTTTCCTTGCATATAAATTTTTTTTTTTTAAAAAAAAGAGAGCATATATTGGTCTTTACTGTGCTCATTTATGGATAGTCCAAAGGGGGAGGCTAGAGGTAGTACCCGGGGCTATTTGATCCAACGGGCGTTTAGTAGGGATATCAGGGACGTACCAATAAGGGAGGCTACCGGTAGTACCTTAGTACGTTTGACCCAACTACCTACGTTCCGGGAGTGTCGTAGGCTACCAAGAGGGCTGTGCATAGCCGTCGCAAGAAAGGCTGACTTGAGGCAAGGCCTTAAGTAATACACATAGGTGAAAAAAAAAATAATTAAAACATTTTAATTACTACTATTAATTAGTTTTATAACTGAAAAAAAATATGTATTGCTGCATCCTTTTTGGTTAGAGATCCAACATGTTAACTCAAGTCTTTAGTGTTCCATCATCTCTGCATTAAATTGACTTAAGGGCACCGCTATCTCATATCAGGTGGGAATTTCATCACCCTTCCTGGTCCCAGAAAATCATCAACCTGCATACGAGTCCAAACCTCCCAAATTTAAAATCCAGTAGACATAATTGAGCATTAGGGATACCCATGGTTGGGTTCACATATTTTGTTGAAACTAGTGTGAGTCTTTCTCCATTTACGACTGGAACCTAGTGTCTAAGGCTGGAGGTCAAATGTCAAACGACTTAAGTGGAGTGACGGGGTTACTCTAATTAGGCCCCTGCGTTAAGCAGGAAGAGCCTCCCTCCCTTTCACCTGCTACCTGGCCAGCTACAGGGTATTTGGTGATTGACTAGCATTTAGTTGACACACTTTATTTGAGCTCTAGGTCTAGGAGACACTAGTACGAATCCTTTGTGTGCTTGTTTGCATGTCTACTCGGTCAGGAGTTCAATATCAACCGAGTTAGTCCCAACTGAGTTAACCATGGACAATGACATTGGAGCTATGCTTAGGATCATTACTAAACGATTGACCCAATTGAATGATCAAGTGAGCTCCCTAGAAGAAAGTCGTAAGACCAGGACTGAGCCTAAGTTAGACCCTCGTCTACCTACCCCACATCCTGACCCTAGGAGAGCCTATCACAATGATTTTACCTCTGAGTATCACCCTAGAAGCTCATACCCATACTTAGTGGACTCAGAGGAAAGATCCATTAAGAGCACCCGGCCCTATGCACCTACTTTTGGTGGTGATCTAGAGCTAGAGGATTACATTGATTGGGAAAGAAAGATGGATGAGTATTTCGATCGGAAAGAAATGTCAGAAGAAGGGAAGGTAAAATTTGCTAGGCTTAAACTAACCTAATATGCTAAGATATATTGGGAAAAGATTGAGTACGCATGTCGTCAAATGAGGGAGATGCCCATTAGAACATGGAGAGCTATGAAGATTAGACTTAGGGAGAAATACCTATCCGTGTCCTATAGGCATAAGGAGCCTATCATCCATCAGGCCACACTTAATAGGACTAATATCCCTGGAAATAAGTCAAGTCCTAATCAGGCTCATTTAGCCAGTCCATCCTTATTGCCCCATGTGTTCACCAAAGTCCACCCTTCCCTACCATCCCATTTATTCCCATGAGTCGACCCACTCCTATTCCTCCACTTGCCCCACCCATTCCTACTATCCGACCCATTCCTATCTATCAGTTTGCCCAACCTACTCCTACCACCATAGTTGAACACAGGGAGGAAAAGCTAGACATGACCAGCCTAGGCATAGTTGTTCAAGATTCTACTCAAATTGATAATCTAGAAAACCCTGAACCTATTGACTGTGATGAGGAGAGAGATCAAGAACCCCTTATAGGTTGTATCGAGGAGGTATATAAGGCTGATGCAAGTTTAGTTGATGAATATGAAGAGGATGAGGAAGAACCCATTGAAGGCTTTGAGGACGAAGAGGTTGAGCCTAATAATCATTTAGAGGTCGATAGTCCCCAGTCCCTTAGTCATGTAGAGGTAGACATTTATGAGTCCATTAGTCCATTAGGAGAAGAAGCCACTAAGCCTATTGATGAATCTAAGGGAAAGGAGATTGAGATTGAGCCCATTGACACGTTAGAGGAAGAATAAACTATACCTATTGGAGAGATAGAAAGAGAAGTCTATAGAACCGAGTCTGATCTAAGGATTGAGTCTAAAAAAATTGATACCATCCTAGTTGAATATGAACCATTGCTTGTAGCTAAAGAAATTATGGAGGAGCAAAATTGTCAACTTGAGGAAGCTGAAGTCCAAGAGCTAAGCCCTATAGAGCAACCCCTAGAAATAGTGGAATTCATGAAGGATTTAGAGCAAGAGATTTATATAATTTTTGCTGAGGGTTTAGAACAAGACATCAGTAAGGGGTCATCAATTTGGATTAGGAAAATTCACGATCACATCCAAGAGATAATAGTGGAGATTTTAGAAGAATTTCATAAGGTGTTTCCAAAAAGAATATCTAGTCACCTTCTACTACTTAGGGATATCCTACACCTCTTAGATCTAGTCCCAGTTCAGTTTGCTACATACTTTCAGAAGACCCTATGGAACCTCTTAAGAATTCATGCCATCCACCAACCCAGGGTCAAACCTAGAGAGTCTGTAGTCTGTTAGGTTTAGGTCTAGAGAGTCCAATAAAATTCCTTTCCATAGGAATGCCTTAGTAAGTCTGTATTTCAGTTAGGTGTCAATACAAGTCTTAGTAATAAGGACTTTTGTCGTATTCTACTGAGTTCACCTACCCATTCAACTTGTCCAACCATACACGAGTCTCAGAGTCAATTGCACAGCACCTGCATCATGACATTAGCATTCACTTGAATATTGATAATAAGTTGGCTAATCCCCAGAATCGAGTCAAGGATTTTGTTAAGAAAAAACTATGTCATGTTAGAAAGTTACATGCTCGTAGAGCTGGTCCTTTTAGAATGTTAAAGAAGGTAGGAACCAATGCCTGTGTGTTAAAGTTACCTCCATGGTTAGGCATTAGCTCTATTTTCACTATCTCATACTTAGTAGAATATAGGAACCCAGCAATGGTACCCAGCGAGTTTTTGGACCTGATCGTTCCTTTGAGAGTGAGCCCTCACCCGAGTATCCACCCACAAATTAGCCCGAGAGGAAAGGTAGGATTGAGCAGATTCTGGATGACCAAGCTGTCACGACCTGCAATAAAGGTTACCAAAGATATTTGGTTCGTTGGCAAGGTCGGTCGGAATCAGAGGACTCGTGGATTACCCGGAAAGATCTACAACACATACACCCAGACCTCTTAGAGAAATACCAAAGTCAAACTGACCCTTACTCGACGGGGTCGAGTTCTTTTCAGTCCGAGAGAATTGGTGCAGGCACCAGATCGAGACAGGTTTTAGGGTTCCTTATGGATCTCTGATTTATGAGAGTCCTTATTCTTTATTCTTAGAGTCCTTGTCGAGTCCAATTGTGTTAGTTAGCCTGGTTCATTGTTGGAATCCAGGAGTTGGTCAAGTGTCAAGTATTATTTTCCTTCATTGAGTCCTGTAATAAGTCAAGAGAAGGTTCACCTTGAAGACCCAAGAGAAGATCCAAGAGAAGACCCATCAACCATGCAATGACACATGTCTTGGACCATTCCGGGACACATGGCATCACCAGAGCAGAGCAAGGAGCCGACCCACATCAATTTAGGAAGGAATCTAGGTGCCAACATCCTTCTTCCTTATTTCTTCATGCCACTCGCCCTTATATGGAAGTTTTTTGGGCGTCCATTGACTTCCATACTTATCATGTGGTCCCCTAGCAAACATCTATGGAAGAAATTGGCTGCCCCTCTCTAATTAGAAGATCTTCATGCCCCCCAGATGGAAGAAAGTTGCCGCCCAGTCAAAGATGGCAAGAGAAATCAAGGGGCGCCCATTCTTTCCCTCTCTCAAGTGGTCTCCCTCCTCTACAAGCTTGAAAATTACAGCCACTCTCTCTTTTTGGCTGTCCCAGATAAAGCATGCAGAGATTCCTTCCTCCTCAAGAAGAATCACATGCCATACATTACAATCCATGTCAACTATGTACTTAAAATGAATGATTTAACTTGTATTGACATGAAGGGGTTATAAAAAGACCTTTCTCTTGTAAATTAAAGAAAGCAATTAATGAGAAAATTCTGAAGTTCTTTTCCATTGCTGTGAAAGCTCTGTTACTACAGAAAGGAGTGGGTGTGAAGCCCTTATTGTTTCATTTCATCTTCTCTAACCTCCCTCAAACCCAAACCCTAACCGTCCCCCCTTCAGAAACCCTAAAACAACCCTGCCGCCAACCACAGGCCCCCATCTTCTCTTGCTATTTTCTCAGGGATTCACAAGCCGAAGAGAAAGTCGTCTTTGCCCCTAAACCATATTTCAAAGATCCTTTTCGGTAGACAGCTTCTTCATCTAGGACTTTCAACTTGTCAGAGCGATCTTCCTGTTTCAATCTTCGAGTAATCATTGTTGGTATATAAAATCCTTTCTCTAATTCTCTTTCTCTGATTTAGTGAATGTTGAGAGCATGTCCTAACCGAGGGTTTTCTAACCTTCACTTTTTCGGCTTCGTTAATATTCTAACAGTTCTAGTTCTAGTGTATGCTTCCGCCTGTCTTGCATAGTATAGCTTAACTAGTTTTTGATCTTTCTGGTAATTAGCCATCTCATAATATATATATATATATTAAAAAAAAATTATTTCATTGCATTCATGTCTCATCCATGTTCTGCATCAATTAAATCACTTAAAAGTACTTTTAAATATCTAAAAGTGATTTTGAGTCCTCTAAAAGCTTAGCCAAGTAGAGCCTTAACTATATTTAAATGGATATCTATAAATCCTAATAAGGCTAAATTCTTCGGCTTTCAACAAAGTAATACATGGTAATGCATTCTACACCAACACCACCAGCAGTGCAATTGCAAGACAATTCAGAGGTACACAATTGATAAGTTGATAAGTGGCGTATGCTAGAAAAAACAAAACATCCACATCTTTTGGCAGACTAGAATAGATACCCATTTATGAAGAATATGGCCTACGACATCCAACGTAACACATTAAGAAAGGAAGGCTCATTATAACAAAGCACATAGTCCCTGATTCAAACAAGCCATATGGTTCCAATACCAGATACAGAACCCTCCAATAAAAGAAAAAGCTCATGTGAAGCTTAGGGATTTTCTCCTTTCAAACTCCCTCAAACACCTCTTCCTAGACCTATCTTCCACACCCAGCAGGGTTGTACTTAGCCTCCTCTCTTCCATCATTTTCTTATTTTTTTCCATAAATCCAAAAGCACATGGCCAATAAGTTAGCAAGTGGTGCATGCCCAATAAGATAGAATAATAAAACATCTACATCTTTTGGCAAACTGGAATGAACACCCATCTGTAGAGAATGTAGTCTATGACACTTGGTACAACCCCATCTAGAAAGGCAAGCTCATCATGATGAAGCATATGGTCAATGATTCAGAGAAGCTGTATGGTTCGATCATAGATAAGGAATTTGCATATAAAAGGAAAGGCTTAGCTAAGGACAAGGGACCTCTCCTTCCAAAATCCCTCTAACACCTCTTCCTAAACCCATCTTCCACACCTAGTAAGGCTGCACTTAGCCCTCTCTCTTCCATTATTTTCTCATTTTTCTTTATAATCCAAATGCTATGCCCTCTGCCCTTAGCCACCTATGCCATCTTCCTACTCTAACTTGAGCATCGAAGGGTTCTAGCAACTCTTATGCTCCTCCTTTATTCTTGTAAGCTATATTAGCAACTCTATAGCTCTTTTTGCTAGATTTGCACTCGATACCTTCATTTCTAGATCTTTATCCTCATTATCTATCCTATTGGTACATGGGTTTCATGCTCAACACTCCCTAAGCATCATTAAATTCAATCAAGTTTTGATTGGACAAATCTATAGATTGCATCAATCACCTTTTACCATATGCATGGAGTATTTTTTTAAGCATAGTTAGGCTTTAGCACTATTTAAGAAAAATGCTAATAATAAATTAAATGAGATAGAAACTAATAAAATATTAATTTTATTTAAAATATAAAATAAATAAATTGAGAAAATATATAATTGACCATTAGAATGAAAACAATAAATCACATACTAATTATTTTGCCACAATTTTTTTAAATAGAGTGTAAGGTCCTGAACTTTGGCTTATAGGTTCATGTGAAAACTATAAAATGAGTTGATTCAGACATCAATCCAAAAGTTTTCATATTTAGATCGATGACAAAATAGGAAAGTAAGACCTATAGTTTGGACATGAGAGTATTATCTTTAAGAAAATTAAAAAATAAAGGGTCGATTAGGGTTTACGGTCTAGACATTTGGTCTTTTTTTTTTTTTTTTTTTTTTGTGCTTCAAACAACACCCCAATTTAGCTATTTAATCTAATTTTTAACAATCTAGCTACACATTGGACTGAGATCAGCACACTAGTTTAGCTGCCTGTCCTAATCCTTAGTTTTCCAAGTGCCAATTAACATAAATTGAGCCAAAATCATCAATTGGGTCTAGCTACGGGGCAAACATAACATTTTGGACTGACCATCTAATTTGATTGCCGACATCCAATCACCAATTGAGCTTAAATCATCATAATAAGACCAAATTCAATGCCTAGGCTTGACTAGCGTGCTGAATTATCCCTAATTGGGTTTGTTCAAGACCTAGGCTCCATCATTAAGTCTAATTGATACTAAGTGAGTTAATCCTAGTAGTCAGACTTAGTTAGTAGTCTTGATCATTAGCAATTGAATCAAATTTATCACTTAGGCTCAATCAGTAAGCCTATTTATCAGTAAATAGGTCTAATTCAATATTCAAATCCTATCTACGAACTTGGTTACCAATGATTGGGAAAGAATTCTTAATGATTGGGTGAAATTCATTATTTTGGCCTAGCCTCATAACCCAATTCTAGTACTCGGTCATTAATTGGCTACACATTAGGTTAAAATCAACACATGGGTTCTTCAACTATCCAGTCTAATCCACTGTACCATCAACATAAATTAGGTCGAATTTACTAATTGGGCTTAACTATTAGCCAAATGTATTAATTTGGATCAATGACAGCTTGATTCCCAATACCTGATCGCCTAGTAAGGATAAATCTTCATGAATTGAGTCAAAATCCAATACTTTGGCTCAATTAGATCGAATCCAACCCTTAGGCTCGACCAGTAGACCTAATTACAATAAGTATCTCAAACTCAAGGTCTAGACTTAGCTTGTAGGTCTAATCACTATGAATTGGGTCAAATTTAACACTTAAGCAACAAGCTTGATTACCAACAATCAAGTCCAATTCAGTACTCGATTTTAACCAGCAGGTTTAATTACCAATAATTGGGCCCAAATTCTTTGTAAGTATAACATTTTAATCTAATAACATGTCAAATTAACATTAATTAAAATAATGTAGCATTCTGATCCAGCCATATGACCTAATTGTCAGCACTCCATCACTAATTGGGCTTAATTTTTAAGTCAGGGCAAATCTAACATCTTGACTTAATCACTTAACTTAATTGATCCAATCTTTATGAGTCAAGTCAAATCCAACATTCTTACTCAACCATTAGGTCTGATTGAGCCCTATATTCATGAGTCAAGACAAATTTAATACTTTGGCTCAACCATCTAGTTTGATTGGGTCCAATCATTATATATCAGATCAAATGCAGCAACTTAGCTCAACCATATGGCCAAATTAACTCTGTTTTTAAGGATTTGAGGGGCTAAATCAACATTTGGACTTAGTCATCTAGTTTGATTGAGCTTAGACTCAATGAAACACATTAAAATCAACACACTAATTTTGCCATTTAGCCTAATTAGATTCAATTGTAGCAGGTCGGGTCAAAATTTGACATTCTAACTAAATTAGTTGACTTAAGTCCCAATTAGCAGCTATAAATTGAGTCTAGTTTCTAAGAATGGATTTAGGTTCAATAATATGGCTTGGTCATTGGACTACATTATCAATACACAATTGATAATTGAAGTTAATTTCCATAAATTAGTTTAAGTCCAATATTTGGGCTCAATCGCTTAGCCTAACTGGGTTCCAATGTTAATAAACTAGACTGAACTCAACATCCAAGTTTAGTACATGACTCAATTTCCAACCCACTTCCATTAATTGGGTTCAATTCTCTTGGGTTTGGGCTAGACAAAGTGCATTAACTCAAATTAAAGCCCACCTAATTTGTCTTGAACCTAACACAACTATGGCTCATTCGAAACTAGGTTCAGCCAGATTGAATTATTTCAAGCCCGAGTTGAGCTCCTCTTAGAGCCCAATATAAGCTACATTACATGGCTAAAGGAGAAAAAGATGTCACCCTAGGCATTTCGCCACATGGCTCAATTTCCGACCCACCTCCATTAATTGGGTTCAATTCTTTTGGGTTCATGTTAGATGAAGTGCATTAGCTTAATTAAAGCCCCACCTAATTTGTCCTGAACCTAACTCAACTATAGCTCATCCTAAACTAGGTTCAGCCTGGATTGAATTATTTCAAGCCTAAGTTGAGCTCCTTAATTAAATGGACAATGAAAGCTAGACACCCAAGGCGTGCACCCTAAGCGTCCATCCCACATGTGTCTAAGCAAGAAAGTCCTTGACTTGCCTTATCAGTCTAATTTACATCAAAGTTATGTTTAATTGGGCTCTTAATTAGACCATCTAAAGACTTAGACTGGCCAAGGTCCCAATTAGGCGCCTCATGAGGTGAAATATTTTAAGAGTGCCATATGGCGTCCTGATATCGCATGTGCCCAAGGATCGTGTGAAATCTTTGAAAGGGCGCCTTATTTCATGCCTCATCCCATTGAACACTTATATGAGTGCCTCACACCCTCTCAACCAGCTAAGAATGCTGCTAGATGCTTTATAAAATGAAAACACCCACCTATGCAGTCAAAACACAGGGCAATCATCATCCAATTCAACTTCCTCACGTGTCTTTCAGCAAAACAGCGATCATTAGATGATTTTATTGGATGAAATCCTTCCCAAGAAGACTCCTCATGCCTGACTGCCATGACACCTACTGCTTCCTTTTGTTCCCCTAGAATCCTTCTTCTTTTGAACCTCTGCTAGCTGCCACACGTCCTTTGAAGACCCCAGTGGTTAAAATGCCTTGGGAGGCCACGACTTCATCTGAAGATGCCTAAAGGGTGGTGCTAAACTTTCAGTGAAATATGCCCAGGCCATGCATGCATTTAGATCCTTTGGAGCATTTCAATAACCTCAATCATGTTGTTTAGCAACCAAATCCTAGCTGAAGAGCCCTCAACCATAAGGGACTCTCAAAACATTCAAAGCAAAGAAATAACTCAACTAGAATGCCTTGTATGGCTGAGTTTTCAGCAAGAAACACACACCATGCGAAAGAGAGTTGAAGTTATCACACGTCCAGCCACTTGTTTCCCTTATTGGCTTAGGATTCTTGCCATTTTTGAGTCTTAACGAACTCCCTATAGTCCCCAACCAATTAGACTCCTTTTAAGATGCCCCAGAAAGTACTGAAAGGCATTGAAACAGTAGGAAGGGGACCAATGATGCCATGCATGCGACCAACTTCCCCTTCATGCATCCAAGGTGCTTCCAGCCCCTCTCCCTTCCTTTTTGGAGTCCCACGGGACTCTTTTACATCTAGCTAGCTATTTAGAATTTTATTTGTTGCCTTAAAAAGCTAGTATTCAAAGCTAGGATTCTAGCTAGAAACCCAAAATGGCTGGTGATTGGGCCAGCAATACAAATGAACACCTAGGATGGCATCCAAGCTGGGCTACATGATAACACCCAACTCTTCGTTCTATTTCAAAGATCGATACATCTCTTTAGGGTCTCCTCAAAGGATCCCAGTCATACAAGATGCTACTGGAAGCCTAAGAGAATGCCTTATTGGTTGGGAAACCAGTAAACCAGCATTACATGTGTCAGGGTGAGAAAGAAGGAATCCCCACTCATCACGCCTTCTTTTCGGACTCTGGTAATTCAAACATCTGCTGGAGAGTCCATAGCTAACAAAGCACTCTCTAGAGATCCAAAATATGAAAAAAATTTCTTTCCTTCACTCCTCAACAAGCGCTGAAAACTTTAACGCCTCACCTTCATGCATGCTGGACCTCTAGCATGAATCTAACACTTTTCCAAACACCTGAGCCCCCTGTATCGTCTTCTTGTGGAGTTCCCATGCAGGTGATGATCCTCCAGCATGTTAGAAGACGTCCCATGCCATTGGAAGTCTCTCAATGTTCGCATGAAGCAAGCCCCATGAGCATTGAAAGTTTTAATGCGTGATGCCCATCTCTAGCATATTTTAGCATAGCTACACCTATTTGTACGATCTCGCATGCTCTTTTTGGGCTTCCTGCATGGCTGGTAATCCTCTAGTATGGTAAAAATCCGTACAACGTTTAAGAAAAGAAAAAAGAAAATTAAAATGTCCCCATGTTGTGCGCTAAAATTTTCAGCATAACAACCATGCATTTCAACAAGAATGAAGTCCTATGAGAACCTCCAATGTTTAGATAGATTAGAGGGCTGTAATTAGGATGTTTTAATAACCCAAATTCAGCATATAAGGCCTATAAGAAACCCCATGGAAGAAGCTTCAGAGGGGGGGGTTGGTCCAAAGGTAGCCACTTGTTTCTTCCTCACTTGTCCATAACCTTACAACATTAGACCATGCCTGAAAACCACCCTGAAAGCCCCCTAGTCCCACATTTAAAATTTTGAATCTTGTATCTAAGACTCAAATCTCCACTTCTGGGAAGCCTGACTTAACCCCCTCCAGAATCTACTAAGACCGAAAAGGATTCTAGGGCATGTTTGGTTAGTAAACATGGGGTAGAAAGGGAATCGAATTCCATTCCTAAGTGAATGGATATGGTATTTCGATTCTCACACTCTTATTAGATTCATACAAAAATTGAAATGAGAACAACATTCTGATTTTCATTATTTATGTTTCGTTCAAATAAAAAGAGGAATGTGAATTAATATACTTTCAACACAAATGAAGAAGGCAGCATAGGGTGCATACCTCTTATAAAAAATATAGCATATCATTTTTACTTGTTTTATATAAGCAGACGGCTACTATAGTAAAACTTGTTTTATATAAGCAGATAGTTAATGTAGTAAAATAGTATTCCCACATTTCTTATTTCCATTATGGCATACTGAAACATGACATTCAATCTGACTATGCTAGAATTATCAGCTTGCCAATGTTTTATCGAACGGTAGAATCCTAACTAATGTATATGTCCTAAGGTCATGAGTATTACCAATGATTAACCCTCACTGGTGGGATTTAGACTAATGCATATTCTCTATCGGTATGAATATTAACCAGCTTTAACCCCCATTGATAGGATCATGGCCAACGCATATCCTTCGTCAGCCACGGGTTATCCAACATAGCCAAAATTGGAATCGTAAATGTTAATATCATAATTTTCTCATAATTCTTATGCATTATATCAACTAAAACAACACAATACTTTAATTAACCATAATTCAATATCAGGATGCACATCCTAGCATGATAAATATTACACATGATAGAGTAATATCATGTAATTCTTCAGCCTGCAAACATTATCGTAAAGTAATTACGTTAATCATGATTAATGATAAGATCTAAAAAGATCAATCATTACTTACCTGATAGTTGTGAGTGGCAGTTGGCTAAGTTAACTCGATATTCCCTCTTCAAGACCCGTCATATAGTTTTGGGCTTAATCAGCATATAGCCGTATGTTAATCCTCCCTCCCCAATCAGCCTAACGAATTCAAGACTATCAGTCTCTATAATTCCTTCCAGGAACATGGCAGTGGTGCTGAAAGAAGACACCAATACCAAGGAATTAGACATGTTCAACATTCCTATCTTAGGATTCTATCATTGGGCCAACCAGTAAGTGTAATACTAACGCTAATTTGAACTCAAACTGATCCCTTAAGAATTAAACAACTTAGATAAACCAAGAACCCAGAGTTTTATTTTGAAACAGAGGATGCACGTCTTTCGTTGCAAGAAAACAAGGGTTCATCCCCCATGGCTTCCGACCGTTCCCAAGGCTGGCTAGAGCTTCCTTTATGGTCGACTAGTAGGTTGGTGGCTGCTCAGCCACCTTCACGGTACCACTGGTTGGCTTTTAACGTGGCACGGTGGCACGAAACCACCGACTGGGTCTTAGGATAAAGCCCTACCAGGGCCATGGAAAGCCGATCATGGTGACACGATGCCTTCACAAAAGTTAGGTGAGTCCAAGGTGACCAAGCCCTTCCTGGTTCCCGGCTGGATGAGCGGCCTCGTCAGAATGCAGCGGTGAGCCAAAAATTTCATGGAACAGGGGAAAACGGAGGAAGCCTAAAAGAAGATTTCTTATGATCCATAGTTGCTAGATTGCTGCTATCTTTGGGAATCATTGATTCTTCTCTCCCCATTTCACCTCGATCACCCTGCTATGTTGGTGCGGCCGACTGCCGTCTGGACTACACTAGGATGAGGACGCATGCAACAGGGCATCGGCCCTTCTTTGGCTAAGTGGTCATCGATAGCCATCTCACGGCGGTTCGAGACTCATGAAGGATGGTAAGGAAGAAATAACTGGGAAGGGAAGAAGTGAAACACCTCTGCCGGAGACCTTCTCTAGCTATTTCTCAACCCGGTCGTCCCTCTTCTTCCGTCAGCCCTCCGATTGCCCACCGGAAGGGTCGGTATTTATAGAGGAGTTCGTCTCCTACCAGCTAGCTGACTCCTTCTCTAATTAGAGGGGCGGTCTCAGGTTTTGATTGGGAGTTCTCTTCTCCCGTTAATGAAAGGTAAGAATGAGATCCCAGCTCGTCTGGGTCTCGTTTCTTGCTGGTTTGATTTTTTTTATTTTTTTTTTAAGTAAACTTAGCCTAAACCTAGAACTGGGCTTTACAGGAACCTTAGAGCAATGATCTGTCCCATCTATTTTGAAAGTTTGAACGATGCGAATTGCTGTAGGTAGCAATAACTTCTCTGTATTGGTTTCATCTTCTCGATTTTAGAAATGCATTGAACATAGTTGCTGAGTCTTTGTTGAGTAGACATCATCTCCCCCACATTGAATGGCCTTGGTTTATCTAAATTAGCTGCTAGAGAGGAGTTTGAAGGTGGCTAAATGTTTAGCCTACAAATTATGAGCTGCCACAAACTGCTGCGGTGCTTTTTACCTTAGGCTTCACTTCTTTGACTCTGAAGATGTTTCAAGTATAATTTTTGATGTTTGTAGAGATGGAGGGCTACTTTTTTTTTATAGCAGTCAACTCAATTTTTATAAAGTTCTATCATTGGAAGGAAATTTAGAGGTGATTATCTTGCCGCAAGCTAGCAGGAATAACTCCTTTCTGCCATCACCCTAAGTTCTAGGGCCTTGACAATACATTGATGGTGGGTCTTTGCATTGCCAAGGCAAAGAAGACCTTATCTTAGAAGGAGAATGGTCAAATATGGAGGAATTGGAGTGGTGTTTTAGGTTTGAAGGGGAGAAGAAGGTTGCTGCCATGCTAGGACATCAATGGTGCGAGAGACTTTTTGACTATTACAGAGAATTAAAGGGGGGAGCACAGCGGATCTTTGGAGTTCTTGAGTTTAAGAGTTGTGGAAGGAGGCACAAAGGGTTTAAAGGTTTGAAGATGGGATTGAGGAAAGAGATTTTCTTCTCTAGTTTTCTAGTTGGGTTGTAGTAGGACAAGCGGCAGGTAGCATTGGTAGGTTGCTTTGTATCTGAGGCCTCTTCAGGGGACTTTGATTATGGGATTTAGGTCTCTCGATGTGGGGTTTTCATCTCCTTCCATAGGGTTTAAATAGACCACAGGAGATAGTGTAGAGAAGTGGAAAGATTCAAGGATGCACTGGAGATGTGCATGAAATTGAGCATGTTGCGAGAGAAGTGCGTGTGTTTGGGCACATTGCTGGGAGAAGATCAATGTTGAAAGACTCCCTACATTTGGTCTTCTAAGCTTTCTGAATGTCTTGGGGAGGAGCTGAACATAGGAGAAAACATGAGGACAGATAAATGCATGCAAGAGAGGTGGGTAGGTGTGTGTTATGCGGATGCGGGTGCGCTACACCAGATTGAAGAATTTCAATGTTAGGGATGTTGCTGCAAATGATTTTCCAACTGAGTCTCCAAGAGTGGGGACTCATGGGAATTGGAAAAGAGAGGATTGGCATAGAGAGGTATTGTTACACTAGAAATTCTAGCAGTGTGAAAGCTTGATATTGCTAGTGTTAAGGAGTCCTAGTTGAGTGGTTTGCTTTTTAAAATGATTATCAAATGATAGAAGGCATAGAGAATTAGGAAAACATAAGAGAATTTGATTAAGAGAGCACGTGGAGGCTGAGAAAACAAATAAGGGCATTGGAGATATGGAAACAAATGCAAGGGAGAGTGCTGGGTTGTGGGCGTTATGCTGAGGAATCGCAGCGATGTGGGGCTTTTATTGCAGATGGTTTCCATGCAGGGAGTCCCTAGAGGCATGAGAGGATTGTGCTTCCTTCTAGAGGGCACATGAGAAGGTGCATGAAGACACACCTAGTATTTAGGATTCTTATGTTGGGGGAACATCCACTTAAGACTTTCCAAGGGGAGCAATGTGTGTTGGGTTGTGCCATTCTAAGGGTCAGTAGTGTAGGGATTGAAGGGATGTGTGGGATCATGAGAGTGCTGAACAGGTGCATGAAACTAGGTATTTCATGTGTTTATCATGTTGAGGCTAATTGGGCACTAGGTCAAGCCCAAGATCTAAGCCAATCTGAGAAATCAAGCTGGGTGCCTAAACCAAAATACTAGATTTAGCCCAATTCTTTGAGAATTAAGCCCATTGGATGGTCAGGTGTTCGAAATTAGATCAAGTGGTTGAACAAGAGTGCTAAATTTGCCTTAAACCATAGAAATTCAACCCAGGAGGCAATAAAGGTGCTAGGAATTAAATCAAATGGCTAAACAGTAGTGTTGGGTGTAGCTCAAAGTGCAACCAGGTTGCTGGAAATCAAATTAAGTGGCTAAACCACGATGTTGGATTTAGCCCAAATTGTGAGAATTAAACTTGATGAACAATTAGGGCACTAGGAATTGAACCAAGTGGGTAAGTCAAGATGCTAGGTTTAGCTCAAACCATGGAAATTAAACTTGATAGAAAATTAGGGCACTAGAATTAAGCTAGGCATGAAAATTAGGATGCTGAGTTTCGTTACACACCTCTCTTGGTACCTTTGATTGCTTGCATCTTTTTGGGTCTAGATTTCTATTGCACAGAAGCACCTACAATTACTACCTTTTCTATTGCACAGAAGCACCTATAATTACTACCATCTTAATGGTTGAAAAACTTTCGATAAGAGATCGCCATCCTTATTAGTATTTTTAGTATTGATACATATATAAATAAGAAAAATAGATTTTTTTTATTATCATTTATGTTTATTTTAGGTTACAATAGTCCAAAGTGATATTATTGTTCTTTTATGATTTAAATTTAATGTCACATATTTGTCCTTTCCCCTCGTGTTTGTCCTCTTTTTAATTCTATGTTTGAGCCTTATCTGGGCTAGTTTTATTTACTTTGTCCCCATTTTGATAGTAGCCATGGTAATGAAATTGATCCCTCATCAATATAACTCGGGTTTGCCATCTTTAAAAATGCAAGGCTTTGGTTTCTAAGAAAGTAAGGCTCTGAGTCTTTAATAGAAAAGGGTTTAAAAATTTTAATGGAAAAAGGCTCCAAGACCCTAGGGTTTTGATAGAATAAGGTTACAATTTTCAATAGAACAAGGCTCCGAATCTTGGGTGGGTACTGCTCTAGAACTTTAATGGAGTAAGGTTTCAAGTCTTCTTCCATGGATCAAGGCTTTAGGGCTTTACTGGAACAAGACTTCGATCTTTAATAGAGTGAGATTTAGAATCCTCGATGGAACAAGACTCTACGACTTTAATAAGCAATGCTCTAGTACTTTGATAAAGTGGCATTGTAAGTCTTCAATGGGGTAGGGCTCCAAAACTTTAGTGGATTAAGACTTCAATTTTTAATGGAGTGAGGCTTCAAGTCTTCAATGGAGTAGGACTCTAGAACTTTGATAAAGTAAGGCTTCAAGTCTTCTTCCATGGAGTAAAGCTTTAGCTCTTCTTTCATGAAGCAAGGGTTCAAGTCTTCTTTCATGGAGAAGTGCTCCAAAACTTTAATAGAGAAAGGCTCTAGAGTTTTGATGGAGCAACGCTCCTTTTTGGGTTGGCTTGAGCTCAATTTAGGAGTAAAAAACTCTTTTGGTGGGCTAACTTGGGCTCAATCTAAATGTAAGGCCTCCTTTTTGAGCTGACTTGAGCTTGCTTTAGGAGCAAAGCTCACCTTTGGGTTGACTTGAACTTGAACTTGAAGCTAAGCTCTCTATTGAATTGAGTTGGGCTCGATCTGAGAGCATGACTCTCCTTTGGACTAACTTGAGCTCGATCTAGGAGCAAGGTTTTCTTTTGGATTGACTTGAGCTTAGTTTGAGAGCAAGGCTCTCCTTTAGATTGACTTGGGCTTGTTTGAGAGTAAGGCTCCCCTTTGGGCTGACTTGAGCTTGATTTGGGAGCAAGGCTCTCCTTTTGAGCTTGATTCAAGTTCAATTTAGAAGCACGGCTTTCTTTTGGGCTAACTTGAGTTTGATTTAAGAGCAAGGCTCTTCTTTGGACTAACTTGAGCTTAATCTAAGAACATAGCTCTCCTTTGGATTGACTTAAGCTTGATCTATGAGCATGACTCTCCTTTAAGTTGACATGAGCTTGATTTGAGAGCAAGGCTTCCCTTTTGGTTGACTCGGGCTTGATTTATAAGCATAGCTCTCCTTTGGGCTTGATTAAAGAGTAAGGCTTCCTTTTTGGATTGACTCAAGCTCGATCTAGGAGCTTGGTTGGATTCATGGGGTACTAAATACTGCAATTTGGTTTTAAAGCCCCCATTTCCCCCATTTTGGCTGTAACTTTGGTGTCACCATGGGGTTCTTGACTCCATCAATGAGTAAAGGACCACTCCTTACTAATGGGCTTAAATCTGATGGATGCTCACTAATCGAGGACATTTTGGAAGCTATTATCCCATTGCAAGCTTGTAGAGACGGTGCTTCTTTCTCACCATCACCTTGATTTCTAGGACTTTAGGGGTGATATAGTGATAGAATTTGGAGCAATCAAAATTAGGCTTTGGCTTAAGAAAGGGCCATTAACGAGGGGCTTGCAATGGTTTGAACCGGAGATGATGGACATTTTACTAGGAGAACCATGTCATGATGGAATTTTGGGGGTGGCATAAAGTGGGGAATTGAGGTATCCAGATTTTATTTTGGAGCTAAAAGTTAGGAGAAGAGTCTTTATGATGGCCATTGCCCTAATTAGTTCATATCATCCATCTAGTTGCATTTTAAATAGTTATTTGAAATATCCTTTTTTAAGCAAATCTTAGATCTTGAGCCAATTTATACCTATCAGTTTCCTTCTATATTAGCCTTATTCATTGTTTGATTTTAATCTTTGAATAAGGTTGAAAAACAAAAATAATTTGCTTGAAATTTTGATACATAATATTAATAATGAGAGTGAGAAGCAAAAATGATATGTTCGTAATTTTGATTCATAATATTAATCAACCTTAATGGAGCCTTAATTATGTGGTTGAACCCTAATATGACCCTAATTTCTAGTTGACCAAGTTTAGTTCACTTAAAGATGGGATTAAGGTGAAAAAAAAGGAAAGAAAAATAAGGACAAAAAGGTAATATGGGAGTTAAGATACTAATTTACTTAATATGGGAGTCATGTGGCCCCTTATAAGGCCTACAAAAGAGCACCGCAAGAGGTTTGTGGGACAAATAGCTTTCCACCAGAATTTAGCTGAAAATTAGGGAGAAAATAAGGAGAAAAGAGAGAAGAAGGAGAGTAAGGAAAGAAAAGCTAGGGCTAGCCTGCCAGGCATTGAAATTCTAATTTTCCACCCAGGAAATTATAGAGAATCTTATTCTTTCATTTGTAGCAGCTTAGAGGTAGGTTTTCTCTGACTTATGTGCTTTTTTAATTATAAGTTTTCATTAATTATGTATATTCCAACTTATATCTGAAGCACCTTTGGTTTGCTTACAAAATTGATACGTTCTCAGTATCCCCAATATTCTATAGCTTTAGTGAAAATTGTTCTTAGAGCTATCTGCATGCTTTTAAAAGAAAATTTATCCTTTGAGGCATCCTTTGCATTGCAAGTTTTGAAAAGATTTTGTTAAATATGTGTGTTTGATTGATAATTAGGTTACTTTTGGATTGCTCTCAAATTTAAGATGTTTCCTGCACCCTCTGATATTCTTTATTCTTACAAATTCTTGTTCTTGGATTCATTTGTACATTTGTCAATAAAATTTGTTGGAAATCTCTCTACTATTCATTTTATCTTGGAAGACATGTCTTGAGGGAATGATGAACTTTAAATTCAAGAGAAGTATGATATGATTCTTTCTTAAACTTATTGCTGAGGTTACTATTAAGATTTTTTATCTCCCTTCATGGAACTAGGAAATTTGTAATGGCAAAAATATTTAGGAATGAGAATGGATGTCAATCAGGAATAAAAAATAAGAAGGGAGTTCGAATTGTTGGAGAGAGAGACAACCATAATGGCTAGTTTAGATGATTGTTGGAGAGAGTCTTTTGATCCTTAATGGCTACTTTCTGGATTTCTACAAATTGGAGATTTGGACACTTGTTTTAAATATGGATTAGAAGGGATTAGGTATTAGTTTTGAGTGAAAAATCATTGAGAAAGCCTAAGATAACTTATTCTTGAGCCTTACAATGCAAAATCCTCTTCTCCCAAATTTAGTACTTCAATTGTAAATCTTTATTCTTTTGAGAGAATGATTATTGTTACTTCTCCTATTCAAGAGAGTGTTGGGTTCCATAAAAGAATTATGAGTACTTCTATTTATATTATCTTCTAATTACAATACTTGAAATTTTGATATTAAATCTACTACACTTTCGTTGTACAACTTTGATATAAACCTTCATAAAAAAATTCATATATTTCTACTCAACCTAATTTCTATCCATATTATTACTAATTGGTCTAAATCCCTAAAGGTCAACCTATGCTTTGATAACATTGTAATTGCTCTGACACTATTATAATTATCATGCCCCAGACTTGAGATGGTACTAGAGCATAACAATCCACTGCACACTTAGGAATGAAATCTCCAATATGCAAGGCGTCTTACTCTAAATACTATTATATAATAAATTTAACCAATAGCAACAAATTAAATATTCATTAAATCAACTAGACAAATTCCAAAACAATATCTAACATAAGTTCTTGGTATTAGAAATGCTAAATATTCTTAAATCAAACTAACTAATAATAGGAAAGTAACTAAATCCTGGATCAACTTCTACCTAAAATCCCACTTATTTTTTGATCTCTGAAAAAACAAAGAAAAACTTTTATGAGAAGAGCCTAGTAAGCAACCCTAAACATAACTAGAGGGATTGTATAAGCAGACGAATGCTAATTTAAATACATAAGTAATATTATAAATACTTTAAACTAGCATGTCATACCTATGCTTAAAATTAAATTACTTGTAGAAAAACCATATTATTCAAGAGTCAAATAAAAATAGTTCTTATTTCCTTTACCAAATAAAACTTTGCTTAATTTTTATAAGGGTCTGCAAAAGGTTGCTCAGTCAATAATTATGACAACATACAAACCTTGTAGTAGAGCCACATAATGGAAGTCACACTTAACCTTATGACGTAGGTCATAAACCGGAAACAATATATATCCCCTGTGGAAAGGGTCTTGGTATCACAAGCCTTTATACAAACCCTAAGAGGTTGGGTTCATATATCATAAACATAGTTTGATTGAGAGTCATAAAATATACATATTCAATTTACTTATTTTATATACTCAAAATTTCATAATTTTGCATATTTTCAAGTGTCAAATCAATTCAGAACATATTTCTCATAAAACTTAGATATGATTTAATCACATAAACTAATAAGCTTACTTGATCCAAATTTTCATATGAACAAATTATGCAAAGAATTTCATAGAATTGAAATCATATTCATGTTAATATACACTTATAACAATTTCAAATTGAAAATTAAGCAATAAAAATTTTAAAGCAATTTTAAATAACTTAGCAATTATGATAAAAATTAGATATGCAAATTTTTAAAATATAACAATATCTTATTCAAATTATTAGGTCTCATTTTGCCATATATATAATAAAATATTTACACTATTTCAAAATATTTTAACATGCTATAAATGATTTAATAAAATACTAACTATGATTAGAGTTACTTACTTATTTTTAATAAAATTGGCAAGAACTAATAAAA
Organism: Metroxylon sagu; assembly: GCA_017589505.3. Classification (NCBI taxonomy): domain Eukaryota; kingdom Viridiplantae; phylum Streptophyta; class Magnoliopsida; order Arecales; family Arecaceae; genus Metroxylon; species Metroxylon sagu. The sequence goes on along the minus strand of JACVBY030000443.1, from coordinate 150,669 downwards.
TTGGTGGAAACTAATCCTTAAATTTCGAGGCTCAAGAGCTCCATAAATCTTCTCGTTCCTTCGACCTTCACCTTCTTTATCCCTCTAAACCATTAATTTGATATTAAAAGACCTCAATTAAGCCATATTTATTAAAAAAAATTTCTAAAACAAATAGGTTTCCTATTCTTTATAAGATACTAATCTCTTAAAACCAATAAACTTCTCAATTCATGTAAGATACTAATTTTTTTAAGAAAACCATAGATATAAATATCCATTAAATATTTAAAATAGATTCTTGATTCAAAACTAACTTCTAACTCATCCAACATAATTTTAAAATATAAAAATTTAGATAAAACACTAAAAGTCATCCTTAGTCACCATCAATGGCATTTTCATAATTTATCAAAAGTTGTCAATAATGGCATATGTTTATAAAATTGATCCTAACTTCCTCAATTGAACTTCAATTTAAGTGATTCAATATGCATTAGAAAGCTAACTCAATACTAAATATTATGAATATAGATTTAATTAAAAAATATAATCATATAATTTTTAATATTTTTTAACTCAATTCAGGCAAATTAGATGTTAATCTAAAGCTAGCTAGCTCAAAGGGCTAGATTTCATAGCAGCCTATCTACACGATGCTTCTTATAAGTATGAAAAGTTAGGCCTTAGGCATAAAACCAATTTATCAAATGGTACATAACTCCCACTGTTCTGAAGGACCAAGAATATTTTTTTGTTCTATCACTAACTGGTTGGAGACATCTATGTTAGGTTCCACCATCTCATAAAACTCAATTGCTCTACGTGTCTCACTCTAGCTAAGGAAATCCTCCTCTAAGAAATCTTTATTTTGTAACTCAATCTTGGTTGCACTCCCAGTTGGCTACTCTCCAATAAACACATTTCTCTTGAAATGTTTAGGATATCATATAAAGATACACTTCTTACCCCTAGGGCCTAACTTCCCATACTTATGAGAAGCGTCGTGTATACAGGCTGCCAATCCCCATGGGTGCAAATTGCTCAAATCTAGCTTATTGCCTGTCTACAGTTTATATGGTGTAAGGGATACTGATTTTAAAGGTAAATAGTTAAGTATATAGGTAATAGTCAATAATGCATCTCTCCAATAAAAGATTAGCAAATTTGCTTGTGTCATCATAGATCTAACCATATCAACCAAGGTTCAATTCCTTCCTTTACCACTCCATTTTGTTGTGGAGCTCCAGGAATCATCAACTATCTAATAATTCTATTTTCTTCATAGAATTCTTTAAACTACTCTAATAGATACTCACATTCTTAGTCAATCCTTACAGTTTTAAATCTTTTGTCCATCTGATTCTCAACCTTATTTACATATTATCTAAAGCAATCCAATACTTCAAATCTATGAAAGATCGGAGCAACATGACCAAACCACATTTAGTTATTTATGAATGTGATGAAGTAGAAACTACACGTGCCTCACTTTTACATTTATTGAGCCATAGATGTCTGAAAAGATCAATTGCAATGGTATTGTTGCCCTTCCAACTTTACTAAATAGTTTTCTATTTCCTTTACTGCAAAGTAATGCTCACATATAGATAGGTTGACCTTAGTAAGTGATCCCAATAGACATATTCTAGCTAATCTAGCCATCCTCTCTTGTCAAATGTGGCCTAATCTTGCAAGTCATTTTCAAGATTCAACATGATCATTATCAAAAGAACCCAATAAAGTAAAAGAATTGCTATTATTGAAACTAAAATAATCAACATCTAATGCCATTAAACCATTAAAAAGAAAACCAAATTCATAACACTTAGTATCAAGTAAATCTCAACTACATTATTCTCAAAGGCCAATTTAAAACCTAAATGAAGCATACAAGAATGAAAAATAAGTTCCACTAAATCTTTGGAGCATAAAGTATATCATGAAGATACAATGTGCATCCTCCCAGCATAACCAATTTGACGATGCCAACACCTAGCACATCCACACTAGAATCATTCCCCATGTAGAACCTTCTACTTCAAACCATAATCATACGGTACCCTATAAACCCTGTCCGTTCTTTCACTACATAGTCAATTGCACCTAAGTCTACAATCCATATAGGGAGAGATTCAATAATAAAAATGGTACTTAAAGTAACCAAATAGTTAGAGTAAAAAATAAGATCAGGGCATACCTTCTTCAACTTATTGCATTCATGAGTGAAGTGTCCCATCACACCATAATTGAAACAAGAAATCTTAGACCTGTCTTTCTTGCCACCTATTTGCCTATTTTACATTTGGTGTTCCTTGCCTTCCTGGGCAAAAGTTTACCATCCCCTTGATCAGGAGGTACACTAGTCTTCTTTTGCCTCAACCTTAATGCCCTAGGAGAGCCTAATTCAGTAGCAAAAGCATTGGAAATCTTAATAGCCTCGAGGCACTCCTCCTCGAGCTCCAAATAGTGAGCAATATTCTCAAAAGTCTTGACACTCTTTTATGTGTCATATTGACTTGCATATACTCTCAAGGATTAGGAAGGGATCGTTTCACTACCTGAACTTATTGGTGATCCATCAAATTATTACAAACAACCTTCTACTCCATGATCATATTAATATAACCCTTAGGTATTGTTTCATTTAAGATTAGCATGCTTCTAGTGACCATCAAATCACAACATCAAGATGCACAATCTGGTGGCAGAAGTAGTATCAAACTTGGCTTTGAGTGCTGCTCACATACCAAATGCAGTTGGGTATTACTCAAACTCATAAAGAATATCATTCCACATACTACTTAGCAATATGATATGAGCAATGTGATCCTTTTTCAGCCAATTCTGATAGGCCTTGAATTTCCTGTGATGTTGAGCACTCCCTTTGTAGGCTCCTACAAAACATAGGTTAGGGTCTCAAAAACTTCTCGCTAATCTAGCACATATTGAATCTTATAGTTCCAAATATCATAGTTCTCACCATCAAGTTTTTCTCATTCATTTAGGTCAATCATAATTAGTTTGGAGGCCATACTAAACCACAATCATAGAATAGGGATATTTGAGTATAAGCACCATATACATAAATTATTAATTTTTGTAGCAATAATCAAATAACTTAATGGCAATAAAACATAGTTATGTAAAAGAAAATTTGCGCGGCTCATAATCACATTACATAACAAATGTTTCAATTGCTTTTAATTAATTTATTATGTGCAAAAATTTGTGTTTAGGGAATAATTTTTTTAGAAAATTTATTCTACCTACAACACTCCCATTAAGTGAAAAATTTCTTACGCATATTAATTAATTAAGCATATCCATAAGCTAACTAATTATAGAGTAAGATGCATTCCAAAAAATTAGCACCCAACACATAAAAAATTCAGATCCTTCTAGATATCATTTCCTCTTTTTCTTTGATTTTTTTTTTGTTTTTATCATTTTTTGTATTTTTTTTGTTCTATACTTTTTGGACTTTTTTTAAGAAAAAAGGGAGTATCATGGGCCTAAAGCAAGCATGGCCAAAACACAGAAGGCCCAAGCTGGCATGGGCATGGCTCAAGTGCGCGGCCTAAACAACTTAGGCGAGCGCAAGCCAGCCTCATTGTGCGGGCCAGCAAGCATGGGCCAGATCCAGTCGCGTGCAACCTAAGCGGCGAAAGCGAGGAAGTCTGACCATGCCGCCCAGCTAGCGCAGGCCAGATCCAATCATGTGCATGGCCCACTCCATGTTTTTCATCCATTCTTTTGATTTTTTTTTGGGCATTATTCACCTGAGATTTCAAAAATCCGTATCTTTTTGCACACTAATCTAATTTAGGCACATATATAATATATGGATGAAAAGCTCTTCTAACGATTTGTAACCACATAGATATATATATATAATATCATAACAAAATAAACATTGTACATAATAGATAAATTCAATGAAAGGTATGGGTTTTAAAATTAGGGTTTAATTATACTTAAGATACACACATACAATCAATGCCAAACTTTTTAGAATAAATCTACTACATGATGTCTACATCATATCAAAAATTTATGGCGTAATTTAACTATTTCAAATAAATGTCATTAACAAGCCTATCAAGCACCATGTTCAAGAAAGAATCTGCTTTAGATCTGTACAAGCAAACTTTCATGATCATAGACATCATTATAGATATATATGAGGCATAAAAATATGCAACTATGGCTATGAAACCAATGTAGGTTAACACAACAGAAGCATGAATATTCATGATGATCCAATATTAAACATATCTCAAGAACTTGATGTAAAGATTCCAAGCTTTCATGTAAAATTTTACATACCTCTTTTAAAGCCTTTTTGAAAATCTCCAATCAAAGCATTGTGATAGATTGGACTACATAAGTTGGATCTTTCTTTCATTGTGCAAAAGTCTCTAGATCACTAGATGCTATAGAGAGATCTTTTTCATTCATACTTTCTATGCCCTCTATCATGAAGAGGAGCATCATATCTAATCTCACGTACGTATCATAGGTAAATGAGGGTCTATCTATATATAATTCTTTTTTTCATGAGAATTTTTTTGATATATGAGTCTCTTAAAACTTAGCTATCTCAAAAAATAAATAAGTTATCTTTGTCTTTCATTCAACTTTATCCTAAACTCTTTGATCGAGTCAACCTAACCATGGGCACCCCAATTTGGGTCCCAATCTGAATGCCCAGTAGTGGTAATCTTAGATTACAAGGAATTAAATATTACCATCTAAATTGCCATGTCTAATTCTCAAATATGGTAATCCATATAGTAATCTTAGGTTATCAATATAAATTTCCACCAATCAAACACCCTATGAAACCCAACTCTTTTAGACTAGCTCACTTTATATTACGATCGAATTTAATTAGACTTAGTTAAAAATGATCAAAAATAATGTAATTAGAATTTTTAATTGAATCTATATACATAATATCTAGTATTGAGTTAACTTTTTAATACATCTCAAATTACTCAAATCATAGTTTAATTGAGGAAGTTAGGAGCAATTGTATGTGTGTGTGTATATATATATATATATATATATATATATATCAGTGTTAGGTGAAATTCTAAGAAATTAATTTTTGATTTTTTATAATTTTTGATTTTTCATTTGAATTTTTATGTTTCAAAATCATGTTAGATGACTTAGAAGTTAGTTTTAAGTTAAAAATCTATTTTAAATATTTAATAAATATTTATTTCTTTAGTCTTCTTAAAGAACTTAATATCAACTCAAGAATCTATTTTAAATATTTAATAGATATTTATATCATTGGTTTTCTTAAAGAACTTAATATCCTATAAAAAATAAGAAGCCTGTTAGTTTCAAAACGTTAGTATCCTAAGAAGAATAAAAAACCTATTGGCTTTATGCTATAAATAGGGCTCAATGAAGAAAAATAAGAGTTTATACATTAAACTGGTCAATCACGTTTCAGTTATCAATAATTTTAGTCATATTTAATAATCTTATCTATCCACATTTGCGCTCATCATATAATTTCATAATAAAATCATAAATAATTTTTCTCATAATAAAAATTTTGCAATAAGAGCAGTATTGATAACCGATCATAACTTTTTGCAAATTTTCATAAAACATGATATGTAAGAAATCAAATTTTCAATTCTATATTTTATCAAATCCATATAACATTTCAAAGTAATTCTTTTATATTAATAATTCAAAATAATTTGAACACTTTCAAAAAAAATAAATATATATACATATATATCATTTAGTAATTTACTTTATCTAGATTTTCATGCAATTAATTCATAAAAATCATGAAATCCTTTTCATAATCATGAATAATTTATAAATACTCTACACTATGATTAGGTTACTCACTAAATTTTAAAATCTTTTTTATCAGTCATGAATAATTCATAAAATATTCTAACTTATAATTAGGCTTCTTACCTATTACAAATAAAATTGGAGAGAACTAGTCCTCAAATATTGATACTCAAAGGCTCCATCAACCTCTTAATCTTTAAATCTTCACTTTTTAAACTATTGATTTGATACCAAAAGATCTCTATTGAGCCCTTTTTATGAAGAGATTTCTTATAGAACATTAATCTCCTAAAACCAATAAACTCCTAGTTCTTATAGAGTATTGATTTCTTTAAGAAAATTAAATAGATAAATATCTAATAAATATTTAAAATAGATCATTTACTCAAAAGTAACTTCTAACTCATCCAACATGATTTTAGAATATAAAAATTTAGATAAAAAGAACAAAAAATCATTCCTATCACCATTAATAACATTTTTTTGTAGTTTCTCAAAATCTCATTAGCACTGATATATATTAGCACTGATATATGTTCAAAAAGTTGCCCCTAACTTTCTCAATTGAACTCTAATTTGAGTGATTCAAGATGCATTAGAAAGCTAACTCAATAGAAACATCATGGATATAAATTCAATCAAAAATTCTAAATATATAATTTTTAATATTTTTTAACTTAATCCAATCAAATTAGATCTTAATTTAAAGTGAGCTAGCGCAAAAGGGCTGGGTCTCACATTCCCCCCTCTCAAAAAAAGTTCATCCTCAAAATTTTATTTTGAAGTTATATATTTTTATTTTCAATTCACATATTTGGAAAAAGAATTGGGAGTACTTCTATTTATGTCATCTTCCAATCACTATGCTTGAAATTAAGATTTTAGATCCTCCATACTTTCGTTACGCAATTCTGATATAAATCTCCATAATTAAAAAAAAAATTCATATACTTCTACTCATCCTAATTCTATCCATACTACCATTAACTGGTCCAAATCCTTAGGGGTCAAATCTAAGCTTATCCCTAAGGGTCAAACCTATGCTCGGATGCCATTATAATTATCACACCCCAAACTTAGGGTTGGATGCAGGACATGACAATCTATTACATGCACATGGAATTAAAATCCCACGATATGCAAGGAGTCTTTTCATATAACTAATACATTCGATCAATAAAAATAAACTATTTATCTATTAAATCAAGTTGATCAAATTCAGATATATTGCCAATAACTAAAAGATCATTATAGGGGCTAAAATTAAGAGTATTAAATATTTCTCAAATCTAAATTATAATAATTAAATATCTAAATAATGACTTAGCTAAATATTTAGGGCCAACTTCTACCCAAATCCCATCTTTGGTCTCTATCTCTGAAAAAAGAAATAATATTTTTATGAGCAATGCTCAATAAATACCTTGAACATAAATTAGATAGATTAAGTAAGCATAACGATGTAATTAAATATATTTGTAATACAATAATGGTTTTATAATATTTTTATAAATTAGTTCAATAATGCATGATTTTCAAAACAATAATATCAATTTTTAAAATAATAAATCTTGTGTTTATATATTAATATATGATAATAACTCTCTATAGTCTTTATACTATGATCACATGTAATCCCTATGATAGGGCCAATACATTGCATATAAATTATGGATGGGATTTGGACACGGATGTGGGTTTTGATATTTTTCATCAATTATCTATCATATGTAGTAGACTAAGAGTTTATATATTACACTTATTAATCATATTTCATTTATCAATAATTTCAATCATATTCAATAATCTTACTTATCCAGGTTTGGAATCTTCATGTAATTTCATAATACAATCATAAATCATTTTTTTCATAATAAAAAACTACACAGTAAGAACAATATTGATAACTAATTATAACCACTTACTTGATCCAAATTTTCATAAAACAAAATATGCAAGAAATCAAATTTTCAATTCTATGTCTGACCAAATCCATATAACGTTTCAAAGTAATTTTTTTATATTAATAATTCAAAATAATTTGAACAATTTAACCAAAAATAAATATATATAACATATATATCATTTAGTAATTTATTTAATCTAGATTTCATGCAATTAATTCATAAAACTATAAATCCTTTTTACAATCATGAACAATTTATAAATATTCTAACTTATGATTAGGTTACTTACAAAATTTTAAAATCTTTTTAGCAATCACGAATAATCTATAAAATATTTTAACTTATGATTAGGCTACTTATATGTTGTTAATAAAATTAGAGAGAACTAGTTCTCAAATTTTGTCACTTAAGGACTCCATCAGCTTTCTTGATCCTTCAATCTTCACCTTCTCAACTATTAATTTGATGCCAAAAGATCTCTATTGAGTCTTATTCATAGAGAGATCTCCTAAAGTCGAAAGATTTTCTACCCTTCATAGGATAGTGATCTTATAAAACTAATAAGCTTTCTAATTCTTTTAGGATACAGATTTTTTTAAGAAAACTAATAGATAAATCTCTAATAAAAATATAAAATAGAGTCTTTACTCAAAACTAACTTTTAACTCATCTAACATGATTTTAAAATATAAAAATTTAGATAAAAATGCTAAACATTATTCTTATCACCATCATTGGCATTTTTGTAGTTTTATAAAATTTTATCATACAATTACCTCTAACTTCCTCAATTAAACTTTAATTTAAGTGACTCTAAATAGATACGTTAGAAAGGTAACTCAATACAAACATCATGGATATAAATTGAATAAAAAAATTTTAAATATAAATTTTTTGATAATTTTTTAGCTCAATCCTATTAAATTTGATGTTAATATAACGTGAAACTAGCCTGAAAGGGTTGAGTCTCACACCAAACCCTATCCGCAGGGTTATATATATTACATTAGCTCTATCATAGGGATTATATGTGACCATAGTTTAAGATCGTAAAGCTATTACTATCATAAATATTATTATATAAACACAAGATTCATTGTTTTAAAAATTGATATTATTGTTTAAAATATCATGCATTATTGAAATTATTTATAAAAATATTATAAAGCATTATTCTATTGCAAATATATTTTAAATTGTATTGTTATACTTACTTGATCCACCTAATTTATGTTTAGAATATTTAGTAAGCATTGCTCATGAAAATATTGTTTGGTTTTTTAGAAACTGAGTTAAGGAATGGGATTTAAGTAGAAGCTGGCCTTAAATATTTAACTGAGTTGCTACTTAGACATTGAATTATTGTAGTTTGGATTCAAAAAATATTTAGTGCTTTTAATTTTAGCCCCTATGATAATGACAGTAAATCTAAATTTGATTAGCTTGATTCAAAAATATAATTAGTTTATTAATATTATTTAGTTATTTATGAAAGATGTCTTGCGTGTTATGTACTTTATTTGTATATATATGTACGATAAATTATTATGTCCTAATTTCAGACTCGGATCTGGGACGTTACACGCCTGCTAAGTGCTTTAGTCTTTCTTAAAGGGTATATTTTAGGATTCACAAAGCAAACGTGGTGATTAAAAATTTAAACCCAAAATGTTTCTTTGTAGGATTTTAAAATAAAAGAAGGGAAAGAACAATTATTAGAAAGAGAAGGGGAAGGAAGGGGGGGCCTTGAGTAAAAACCTTTTGATTCCCGTCATAAGCCTCTAGAAGGTGCTCCCTGAAGGGGACAAGCATGGGCTGAAATCCAATTCAAAATTAGGTTGCCTTTTTTAAGGCTCTCAAATTCCTGTCCTGCCCTCGCTCATTCAAGATTGGATGGGGTTCAAATTTATTTGTGCCATATCGGGGGATGCGTATCATCCTTCCCAGATTCTCGCAAAAAAGGCTGTCCAGGAATCTCTGCCACATAGCCCCCACATGCCTGTCACGTGATCCCTCCCTCGCTCGTGGTCGGGCCAGGCCGGGCCCACTACTGAATCCCTCCGTCCACTGCTCGTTTCCTCAGAGTTTCTCAGGATTATCATCGTTTCCCGTTCGCCGTACGGCTGCATGTTCGGATTCTCCAAGCGATTCCCAGCTGCGAAACGCATTCTCATCTCTGGTGGTGGTATGGGGCGGTGGGCTCTGATGGAATTCGGTGCACGAGCTGTCTTCGTAGAAGCCGTCGGATCAGGTGGTCCCCTTGACATCCAGAACTGTTTGCTTTTCGGGATTGTGGCGAGATCTTAGTGGGACCTTGGAGCCAGATGATGGAGCGGTTGTAGCCATTGAAGCAGCAGGCAGCCTTTTCAACTAACCACCGGTGAGCACGCCAGAACAGGAAAATAGTTTAAGACGCCAGCTGGTGGATGCTGCCTTCCGTGAACAGCAGCTCAATTATTCAACTATTCAATATTAAACTATGTCCATGTTGCATCAAATTCCCTGAATTATGATAATTCCACTAAACTATAATGGTATAGCAACTTCTTTATTCAAAGCAATATTAAAATACCTATTATTATAATTCACAAGTTTTGAGACTTTTCTACGTTATAATGGTTGTTATGTGACCGAATAATGGTCTTGCATTATTCTCATTTCCATTATTTAGGTAATAAATAATTATATTATCAATTTTTATATAATTTTTTTTTATAAAATAACTAGGTTATGTGTATTTTCTCATAAATTTGCTATTTTTGTATATATGCTTGTCATTCTATTTTTTTTTTTTTTTTTTTGGCATGAATAGCTTATAAATTTACTATATGTATGTATTCTCTTATAAATTATTTTCTTATGCATGTCTTCTTTTATTGAGTCAAGGGTACATATGTAAAAGAACTAATTTATAAGCCCACATATTTAATAAGTAAATTTATCAAGATATGCATATAACTTCATATATTTATAATGATATATATATATATATATATATATATATATATATATATATATATATATATATATATATATATATATATATATATGAAAAAGAAACAATTATAATGATATATATATAGACACACAATAAATTTGCAATGATAAAGAAATAATTTCATATATTTATAAGGGTATACCTAAAAAAAAAATCATTGTATATAAGGCTATAATTGGGTCGGTTTATCCTACCCCCTTGACTTAATTAGACTTGGCCACCTGCATTCAAAGATCAATGGATTAGGTCAAGTTAAAAAATTAGACCCCTCTAAATCTTGGGTTAAGCTCAAGTCTTATAATTTTTAACTCAATCTGACCTAATCTGATCTATATATCATACAACTCTAATTGGGTTAATAAATTATAGACTTGACCAAATCCAAACCTAATTCGGTTAGACCAAAAAGCTTGAATCATATAAACTTCATTTTTTCTTCATTTCAGTTACCTTTACCAATACATTGAATGAATTCTCATTTAAACTAAGAAAAAATTATAGTGAGACCTATTCAAGTTTGACCAATTTATACATTGATCCTAAATGAAAAAGAAATTCAAAAATACCAAACTTTCTTATTGATACACAAAGACTCCCTCCGTTCATCTCCATCATGAGGCGTCAACATGTGATGATGCTTACATGACATCATTTTTTTTGTAATACCAAGATTACCCTTCAAACTTGGCTTCGAAATCTGAGCAGAAGTCAAACGGTTATGATTTCATAAGGATAAATTCAACTTTTTACTTAGTAACTTAATGATGTTAAAGGGTAGATAGACAAAATTGGTCTTTGTGTACCAAAAAAAAAAATTTGGGATCCTTAAAAAGTTTTTCTCTTATGAGGTCAATGTATAAATCAACCAAACTTAAGGGGGTCTCATTGTAATTTCTCCTTAAACTAATTTTTATTTTCATCTTGACAATTACATGTCCTTTTTATCTATTTTTATTTAATCATATTCAAATATCCTTCTTTCATTATTTGTTTTGATAGATTTTTATTTATATTGCTCACAAATATGTCAATATATAATTTAGAAAGCATAGTTTTTGAACTTAAGAATGATTAATTACTTGGATGAAATTAAAAGTTTTTAAATAAAATTATAAATTTAAGTTGATTCTTTTTACTTTTATTTAAATTTTTTTAGTAGTTTCATTTATAATAGTAAATTATTGAAATTTAGTTATAAAAGAATAATAAGATGCTTGACTCAAATGCAAACTCAACCCAATCTAAACCTAATTGGTTTTGGGTCATACTTGACCCTTACCCTACCTAAATGATTCGTTTGATTTAAATTTTTTTTTTATGGACTCGATCTGACTCAGGGATAATAATTTTATCCTAACTTGATAGGGACCCACCCGGTTCAGGCAAAGGTCAAAAAGCTTAACCGAGTTTCAGGTGGGTTTGGAAAAAACTAAAAGCCTTCTATTTGGTGTCGAGTGAAGGCTAGTATAAATAGCCCCTACCCCGAACTTGCCCTAAACTAATATATATATATATATATATATATATATATATATAATGGTGAGAATAATGTAATTTTTATATTTTTCACATAATCAAATTATAATTTTGATAAAAAAAAGTGTGTTTTTAAAGATAATTTTTTTTAAAAAAGAAAAGAGTATAGGTCAAGTTCAAAATTACCACCTAAATATGATCGAATTAGGTTAGAATCAAGTATGCCCTAATCCAACTTAACCCATTTACATTGGCTTTAATAATATATTACTAATTTATTAATATGCATAGCTATCAATTTAAGGTGATACTAAATTTATGAATAATTACTTTTCTATGTATTGTAAGTGTCTTAGTTTTACCAATTGTAGTTTTTCACTAATAATAATAGCCATAAGACACACCATTTTTTTCTAAAAAAAAAATAAAAGAATGTACAATATTGTTTGTTTCTCTCATAATGCTTCATCACAAAAAGCCTAAGATTGTTTGGAGTGAAATGAACACTTGTTTGATCTAGTTATGTCATGGCATAGCGAATATTTTTTTTATAGTGTAATAAATGTTCTTCTAGGGTTTTGACAACGTCATCATGTTACAAGTCTCAAAATGCTAAGTTGAAGAAAGATATTAAAAATGATAGATTTAGATAAAATGATTAGAAGGTCCAAAAAAAAAAACAAAAAAAACTCAAAGAAACAAAAAGTTATGGCAAGTGGAAATAATTAAATTGATGAACATCATTTTGAAAGTTTAAAACAAACACCAAGAGTTAGTAAAATAAAAAAAAATATTATCTAGTAAAATACAAAAAAAAAAATTATCAAGTCTTCATTTGAATTTAATCATAGGAATTATTTTGGATGCTTTTAACCCAATAGAAAGATAGGTTTGTAATTTTGAAAAATTAGGGGCTCATTTGCTATTTAGGGAAGAGAAAAGGATAAGATTGAAAAATATTATGGGATAATTGATAGAAGATGTTTCATATAATACGAGAAGTTTTTATCTTGTGCCTTTTGACGTACCATTTTGTAATGATCACAAAGTGTTGATTGTGCAAATTGCATAATAGAAAAAAAAAAAAAAAAGAGAGAGAGAATAAGTTGTGAGTTTTGGCTAGGCTAGATTAGTTGCTTATCAATCCTTGCAGATCGCCATTTAACTGTGCGCATCCACCCATCTGATAGCTTCCCACATACAAACTAGTGGTTTAGGAACTAACTGGAGAAGCATTGCATGGGACATATTCATCCATCCTTGGGAAGAATCCTATCTAGAGAAGTTTGGGCATGGTTGATACCTTTTTCACCTTACCAATTGCATGTTCTTTGAGAAATTAAATCCCACCTTCTTTCAATGGCTTCTTTAAACATCTTCCACTTCTTTTGTTATGAAATAAAAAATCATCAATATAGAAGTCCCATTGTCATGGCTATTAAATATGGAATATTCCATAGATGTTTCCTACGTCAAAAGGTTTCTCAACTTCGGGGGATGGATATACACCTAACAGACTACGACGGCTGGCGTTAACATCTGAAAGGAACCAATTTAACATATAAAGAAGGTAGGACTTCAGAGGTAGGACTTCAGAGGGTGCAAAATGGCTTATAGCATAACTTATTTGGTGTCGGCATGCGATGGTTAACGAGGCTAGTCCCTCACGCAATCGCGTAAAATTTATAACGGTTTGACTTTCCTTGCTGCCAATCACCCACCTACAAAGCCTAGAATAAGACATTGATTTGATAAAAAGAGAGTCTATCCACTATAAGGGCAGGGTCGATAGAGACATCGGGCACTCAACCCATAGTTGTAACCATAATATTAGATTCCTATATTAGACTTTGCTCCAAAAAGTTCCAGCCAAATAATTGAAATCCATCCACCTCTCTGTACCCCCCTTATGAACCCATGTGTGGGATTGGACGGCCGACGTGGGGAATGTTCCCTTCTTTGTGTACGTCACTCCACCTCTGTAGAAGGCTGGACATCCTGTTCCCCATTTCCAAAAGCAAGCGTTCTTGGATTGAAAATGATTGGAGTTTGAATAAATTTAGTCATGTAGAGAATCACCTTGACGTTGGCCATAGTCATGGATGCATAGGGGATAGGCAAAACTGAGTTAGACCCTGAACCGGCGCAATTTGTATCCAAGCTGGGTTTCAAACCTGCATCTACTTTTGGTATGTTGGCCCAAAAGCTACGTTCTACTCTCTGATATTAGGCATATGTAATATCTTAAAATAGTCTTATATCAAATATAAAAGAAAAGTTTCAAGAGCTTATAACTCAAGTTTACTTACTACCAATTAACTTGCATTCGAATTTTTCAAACCACATGGACTCGGTCCATTAATAGATTAATTGGATTAGCAGGTAGGCTTGGACCATTACAAATGGTATTAGAGTCGATTCAAATATACGAAAGTTCATAGACAAAAAGAAAAGGGTTACCCAAGGGATGGTGACAGAGGTCTCACAATGGCATGGAACCGTTCCTGCAGCACCAACGACCCCGCTCTCAGAATAGATTTTGATTAGCTTATAATATACGATGAAGACGTCACATAATAGGAAGAAAAGATTGTAATACCCAAAAATAGTCCCACATCAGATGGAAAAGGAAAGTTTATAAAGCTTATAACTCAAGTTTATCTGTTACCAATTCACTTGCAGCAAGTTTTTAAGGCCACATAATTCAATCCGTTAATTGGATCAGCAGATGGACTTGAAGCATTACAGTATGAATTAGGTAATGTTGGATATAGGTTACAGTGGGATTCGTTCGAAGTTATAGCTAAATGTTATTATTCATATTATGGGCAGAGTCAAAGGTGCTTGTGTGGCTTGCATACTCCTATGATGTAAGAAAAGGGTCATTATCACAATTATTAAAAATAAGTTGCTCTCTGCATGGAATCAAACTGAATTAACGTGTACTTCGAGAAATGGCGTTACCTAGCTAGATTCAAACAATAAAAATGATATTGAAGTAAGACCATTTGAGTTGAATGTTATTGTTATGTCAGGAGGCACATAGAGAAGGAGAGATCAATGAGGAAGAATAGAAAGTAAAAGCAAACAAAGGAAGAAGAATAGAGAGTAAGATCAATCAAATAAGAAAATTTGGAGATTACAACGACTATTCCTTACAAAACCCTGAAATTACAAGGATCACTTTCTCATTAGAGATTCTCTCATAAATCCCTAGCTTTGCTTACATCCAATAAGACCCCCTCTTGAACCTCACAATTACTCTCTGAGTTACCAGGGATGCTCAAAAGGCTAGGGCTATAAGTGTTTACATAGAGGACTAAGACTAGAGTCCTATACATATATGGAAACATATCCTACTTTGTCTTCTGAATTTTAATGCTATATGAATTGGGACTGAAGTCTTATATAGATATAAAAACATATCCTTCTTGAGCTTGTGAATTCCAAGATAAACTCTAACAAATCTTTACTTAGTTTGAATTCTCAAGATGCTAAAAAAAAGCTAAAATCTCTCTCCACTTTCTCCACATACCCCTAACAAGATGTATCTCGTATGTTGCATATGCCAATCAAGTCCAAGCAATACTTGAACTTGGCTATCAAAAGAGATTTACTAAAATGAACTGTCTCTTGTACTACTGAAAAAGCATAAGCTACCCAGTTTTCATAATCATATCTTTGTGATGGCTTTATCTTCCTTCTTCGTCTATCCCTACCAATACTAAATAATTTAACCATATAAGTGCCTAAAGTTTTAACCAGAGAAGTGTGTTGCAATGAATCTAACATGGAGAATGAGGATATAATACTCATAACAGTAGAACCTTGCAACATATATAGCTTCTCGGACCACTTGTCTTCATCACAATAAGAGCACCTCTACTAACCTTCATAATTTTATTCTTAGCAGAATACTGAAATTCATTCCCATCGAGAATGCCTAAAGAGATGAGATTCTTCTTCAAATCTAGAACATGCCGAATATCTAGCAAAGTTTTCACTATATCATCAAACATCCTAATTCGAATCATTCCAATTCTAATAATAGGACCTTTGGCATTATTGCCCATCAATACAACTCTACCTTGAATGGACTTGTATGTAGAGAACTAATTTCTAATTTATGATAGGAATAAGCCGAATTCATGATTTAGTTATCCTTTAATCTAGCTTCTTCAGTCACAGAGAGAATATGATCATAATCATCAAAATCTCTTTTGGACCTAACTATCATCATTCTGCAATTTATTTTTCAACTTATAACAGTCAGTTTTAATGTGCCATTTCTTCTTACAATAATTACAAGTTAAATTTTTGTATTTTGACATTGATCTAGCCTTTTCCTTGGCTGTCACTTATTTTACCCATTATTTGCCAAGTCTTTAGAGAACAAAGCTACTTTAACCTTTTTTAAGGAAAGAGAATTTTTTCATAAAGTAAAGTATCTCTAAAATATCTATATGATTGGGGCAAAAAGCACAAAAGCAAGTGGGCTTCATCTTCCTCTTCCATCTTATCATCAATTGATCATAAATCAATGATAATTGAATTAAATTCATCTAAATAAGATTTAATAGATGTACCTTCAGCCATATGTAGCATGAACAAATGGAGCTTTAGATACAACTTATTATGTAGAGATTTTATTAGATACTGGGACTCTAATTTTTTTCATAAACAAGTAGTTGTCTTCTAATCCATAACTTTACTCGATATCTCATTAGACAAGCGCGACTGTATTGGAATTAGGACTTTGGCATCCATCCCTTCCTTCTTCTCTTTGTTCAGCTTAGGAGACATATGTTCCTTTTCAAGCAATTCATCTCTTCTCAATATCAGCTTTACAACTACTTGCCAAGGATAACACTCGTGAATGCACTTGAAAAATTGGGTTTTGATATTACTTATTATATTAAGAGGTGCACAAGGAAGGAGAGATCAACAAAGAAGAACAGAGAGCAAAATCAAATAAGAGAGCAAATACATATGAATTTTGCATCAGCCTACTAGTCTATGTCTACGTACGAAGGAGAGTAGCAAATTTCATTGTCAAGAAAAATATAGATATTACAAAGACTGTTCCCTACCAAACCCTGGAATTATAAGGATTTCTTTCCTATTAGAAATTCTCTTTCATAAATTCTTAGACCTACTTGCATCCACTAGGACTCTCTCTTGAACTTTCACAATAACTCTCTGTGTTACCTAAAATGCCCAAAAAGGTAGGATTACAAGTATTTATACAAAGGAGGGGTATACAGTGTACTATAACGACTAGGACTAGAGTTCACATATATGGAAATATATTTTGCTTTATTTTTTTTTAATTTTAAGAATATACGGATTAAGACTGAAGTTTTATATGGATATGAAAATATATCCTTCTTAAGCTTATGAATTTTAAGACAAACTTCAATAGTTTTTTGCATAGGGACTGTGATAATGAAAATCATGAAAGAATGGTAGCTGTTGAACTTTTTGGATATTAAAAGTTCTTCCACATTTGAACTCCCTTTTTTTATTAAAAAAATAAACACTATATAGTGATTTTTTTTTCCTTTTTCTTGTTTTGTTTGGGTTAGAAAAATAATAATGAATTTGATGTTCCAACCAAACTTCAAATTATAAACCCTAAGGCAATACTAATTACAGGTCTCTTTTTCTCTAAAAAATGAATAGAGCAAACAAAAAAAACTCACTTCATTTGCATCAAGGGCAATGTATGCATATTAATCGAATAAGAATATATTCTTATGGAAAATTTAAAGTATTTGACTCATTTTATGATTAAAATAAACATTTCGCATGTTAGTGTAGTTTCATGGATAACCTTATTAACAAATCATGAGATACAAGTCTTTAAACAAAACTATATTTATCCATGATAAATGAAATTTTTGATTAATTTTTAGCAAAATATGCTAGATTTTCTATCTCATTGGTTTTGTTAAGAAAGCTATTATGATCTTTTCTAGCTACGTATCAATTGAATATTTTCTTTTATATTTAAAAAGAAGGCTTCTAGGTAATAAGAAAATAGTTCGTAGGTAATAAGAAAATATGGTAAGTGTTTTGGAGAAAGAAAATTCATTTGATAAAATTGTGTTACTAAGACATAGAAATAAAAGTGTTATTGCATGCCCAAATAAAAAAAGATGTCAGTGAATATTTTGTGAATTCTAAATATTCTTTCATTTCATGGTATTATACTTTATAACAAGCAGTTAATTTTGTTACATTTGTGCCCTAACGAAATAATGCGCATTTTACTTTATTATCCTTTTAATTCTCTTGTCATATAATTATGTTCGGTGGCATATCATTAATTTTAAACTTTAGGCATGGGCTTCATTTCTTAAAGCTATCCCATTGTTACAAGCTGAAACTAATATATTATCCTAAAACAAAGAAGTCTCATATCTTTTTCATGATCACTAATGGCAGCTTCATTGGCACCAAAGAAGAAGAGAGAGAGAGAGGGAGCACAAGCAATGAGGACTTACCTCATCATCAATGCTGGATCACTGGGTGGCAGGGAGCTACTAGAGTTCCTACTTCGACCATGCCTTTAGCTACACTGCTCGAAGAGAGAAAAGGAGGAGACAGTTTTCTAGAAGAGAGAGGGAGGCCTTCAGTGCTGTCTTATGAATGAGAGAGAAAAGGATTATATCATCCTCTCCTCTTTAGTAGCAAAGGAGGGCTTTCCTTCCATTATAGATGCATGCCAGGCCAACGATCAACAATCTTCCACTCATTCACAAAAGACGTAGATTCTTGACCTCACATATATCTCTATCCTCACACAGATAGTGGAGTGTGCAACCTAACGAAATACACAGTGGAAATGTTACCATTTAACTAACGCAGCATATAATCAATTTCATCTATGTCCTAAATAATTCGATCATACCAAATCAAATACTCTCAACTCTTCAAGAGACTTATCTTTAAGCAGTACTTGAAATCACTAAGTCAGATGTATATATTCATAATTATATGCAACTTATATATATAATTACGTAAGTTATAGATCACAAGGTAAGGTATATTATAAAATGATCTTCTCTGAATACTCGTATCAATCCATCTTTATCCAATTAACTCTCTAGTATTATACCATATAGACATATTTTTCATGGTCCTGAATAACAAGGCTAAGGGAGTTAACTTGAACTCTAACTTTATGATATAGTTTCAAATCTAAGGACACATCACAATCTTTAGGGCTCACATAGTTACGGAGAGAAAATTTATTATGTCACCTCCTAAATGGTCGACTTTAGCATATGTAACACATAGTGCATGTTACGGCAGAGCTCTCACTTAATGGATCATGTCAATCTCAAACACAGTACGAACTTAAGTTTAGACATTACAAAAACGTCTAACCTAAGTACTCACACATATGCTCACGTTCAACTTCATGATTCTATACAGATTTATGGATATACCAAACATGCTTTGGATCCAACTCATTTGAGTCTGATCTTAGTCCCAATTGAGGTGACATTATCTGCAACTCATGCAGTCTATGACATTTCTTGTAACTCATGCAGCTTTTCATATAATACATGCACCTTTTATGTTCCACGCAACACATGCATCTCCTTATAATGTTGATACTCAAGCATCAAGGTCAGTCTTGTCTCATTCTGCTCACCGCAAAGTACTAAGGCGATTACTTGTATCAGTGGATTAATTTAAGTCTTTGACATTTATACACTCACATGCCTTATGTCATCATATTTATGAAATATATCATAAAAAGCAAAATTAACAGTAAATTCTCGAGGGCTTAAAAAATTACCCAAAAGTCCCTCCATTCAGGAAGAAAAGAAATGACACGTGGCATGCCATGTCAATGGGTCCCTCACTACCACATAGCATGCCACCACATTATCGAACATGTGGCATGTTACATCAGCTATGATGTAGTGGCAGTGCCACATGGGCATCCACGTGGCGTGGGCCACATCACCTAGACGTGCCCATGTTAGTGCGCACGTGGTTGCCATGTTAGTGCTAACCTTTTTTTTGGGCTGAAAAATGGGAAACTAAAGCGTCTTAAAGTTCTCTGAATTTATATATGAACGCTATCCACAAATTTCAAGAACCACCCATGATCGCCGGAGAACGCAGTTCCAGTAGCTTGCGAGAAGCAAGTTAGCGATTGTCGGCTACAGTACCCCTCTCCTTCGGTGACTGCCATGCCAAGGGAAAAAAAATGAAAGAGCCTGGCCCACTCATGCTCTGACGATGGCTTTGTCAGCATCGGAGAAGAAGAGAGAGATAGAGGGAGTGGAAACGATGACGACTTACCTTGCCGTCGATGCCAGATCGCTAGGCGGTGGGGAGCTACCTGAGTTCTCGCTTCGGCCATGCCCCTGACTACGCTGCTTGTAGAGAGAGGAGAAGAAGATAGTTCTCTGAAAGAGAAAGGAGGATTATATCTTTCTCTCCTTTCTAGTACGAGGCGACAAACTCTCCTCGCCCTTTACCATTGGTATGGCAAAGGAGGCCTTCCCTTCCACTATGGATGAATGGCCTGGCATGAATGCCAGCTAGGCTAGCGGTCAACAATCATTAACATAGAGCAATTGAAAATGGCCTCTACAAGCAAGTAGGAATGTCTAAACTCCCTTGCCATTAATAATTTGGAGCTTTTTGCTCAACAATTATGAAATATTTTCAATGATGTGAATCTCATCATAAGAGTCACAATTTGAACAAGAGAGAAAGATCATAACTATTTAAATAACTCCAGCGCAACTTTGGATGGATTGATAGTGCTATGGAGAGCCGATTATGTGCACATATAATTGTCATTTTGCCCATACTCTGGGATGGTTATTGTCTCGTGTTCAGAACTGGTTCCTCAAAACTAACTTGTTTTCATAATTACTCAATATAGATAGAGAAGAATACTAGCAATGGTTACCTATGCTACAGCTAGCTAGCTTAGCTTCTATCCAAACTGATTTGAGTCAACTAAAAGATAAAATTTAAGTCTACTTTTATTTTTTTTAACAATTAGGATGGAAAGGAGCTTGATCAAAATTATACCAACTTTATCTACAGCTAGCACTCGAGTCCACTCAATTCAAAATTATATATTATGTAATTTTAAGTCAACTTAGATCAAAAAACTCCAACGAGCCATGTTCATCTCTTTTGAACCTTAATTTCACGAAGGGCTAACCAAGATAATTGACTTGAACAGAAATATATATATATATATATATATATATATATATATATATATATATATATATTCCCTTTCTCAAGACAAGCTCCCCCGCTCCGCATAAAAAAAAGGCTCCCACCAAGACACATTCAGGTGGCCACCAAAACGTGAGGCTTTTCTTTATTAGTTCTTTCACTTGCATGCTAGTCAAAGGCATTATTTGGAACAAAAAAAATCCGAAAGAGCCTCTTTCCTAGTTCAAAGTTTTCACTTGATGTTATCCAAAGTTTTCTAGGGGCAACGTTGATCCCTCGGGCCAAGTCAAACGACCCTCGAGCCTCCGATCTCTAGCACCAGCTATTAGTTGTCCTCCCCCGCAGGAGAAGCCCAAAGCTCTCTTCGCTGCCCCTTTTATTCAAAGAATCACAGGAGGAGATTTTGGGAATGCCCACCCACCCCAAACTCCCCATCCAAATTTAACATTCCTTCCCAAAATATCCCTCGTTTTGCTCCCCTTTCCGTCTCTCCCCTCTTTATATGCCCCTCCCCGGCTCTTCCCAAGCTCTACTTTCCCCGTCTCGCTCTCTCTAAATCTCTCTCTCTCTCTCTTCTCGGCGATGACAGCGCCCAACATAGAGATGATAGCAGCGTCGCTGAGAAACTGCTCTCTGGGAAGAGGAAACAGGGGAGCGTCGTCGTCATCGTCGTCGCCACCGCCGTCGCCGTCTTCGCCTCCGCCGCCGCGGCCCCTGGTGGATGAGCCCGAGGAGGAGGAGGATGAGGGGGCGGGCGTGACGGTGGAGCTGAACTCGGAGTTGCCCCTCCCGTACCAGTGGGAGCAGTGTCTTGACATGCGGGTACTACGATCTCTCTCCTTCTCTCTTCCTTTAATGCCCCCAACCCCTCCAATTTCTCCTCTACCCCCAATCATTGATCATTAATGCTGCCTTCCGGAGTTTCTAAGGCGACGTCTTCCGGCGTCCAATCCTTCCTTTTCGTGTCTCTAGTTGCTTTTTTTTGCCCACACCATTCCTTCGAGCTAAGACTCTCTCTCAGATTGGATCATGAGTCTCCTTCTGCTTTTCTTTAGATCTTCTCCTGTGTTTTCTCTGTTTCTTTTTCAATGTTTTTCGGGCCTGTTAACTCTTTTTTTCCCCAATGCTTCCCTTTTTCTCGTCTCAATGCCAAAAGAAATGAAGAAGAAAACAAGGCAAAATTGCTACTTTTTCCTGTCTTCTTTGTTTTCATTTGGCTCTTGGGCTTTTTATGTTATTCTGTGTGTTTGTTCGCTCAAGCCTGATAAAAAAGAGGAAAGGGCTGGAGAAAAAATCGGAGGATGAATCGGGGACGCAGAGATCCTCTCGCGTCTCTCTCCTTTTAATCTCAATACCATTCAACTTTTGCTTCTTTTTTTCGAAATTTTCACATGGGTCTGACTTCTGATGCAACGTTTTATCCGTTTATCAAATCAAAATCCCATTTTTATCAGAAAAGATCTCTCCTTTTTATCCCTGGTTGTTTTCATCGCAGACGGGAGAAATATACTACGTCAACTGGGAGAACGGCACCAGGACGACCGAGGATCCCCGGACCTCCTCCGCCGCCTATCTAACGAGCTACTACTCGGAGGAAGAAGAAGACGAGGATACCTCCAACGACGACAGCACCTCTGGAGACGGCGGCGATGACGGCGACGGTGAGGACAGCGGCGAGCCCAGCTTCTCCTCGAGTGTCCACTCAGGCCTCTCCTCCGTCTCCTCCCCCTCCCCGGGCGAGACCGCCACCAGCGCCGCCGAGCCCTCCACCGGTGGCGGCAGTGGCGAGATCCTCGTCGCCGCCGGCTGCAAGGCCTGCTTCATGTACTTCATGGTCCCCAAGCGCATCGAGGACTGCCCCAAGTGTGGCGGCCTCCTCCTCCATCTCGGCCGGAACGGTTGCATCTAAAAATTGTTGGTTTTTGGCTCGATTAGTGAGGAAAAAAAAAAAAAAAAAAAATTTAGCTAAAGTTTCGATTTTTCCTCCTCTTCCCTGTTTCCATATTCTTCTCGCCTTCTTCTCTCCCCGTCTATATCCCCGTCTATACCCAGTTGTCAATTACAGAGATGAATCTGTAAATAACGGTAAATAATCTCTTTTTTATGCCAATTATTCTCTCCAATACCGTGTTTATAGATTTTTCTATGATTTACAGTAGAATTTTTTTGTTGTAAAAAAAAATACACTCTATTTTCGGTTCTCTCGTGGACTGAGAAGAAAGCATGATCTCTGTGGGTAGGATTCTGATTCGATTTTTCTCTTTCCTCTTTCCTCTTTCCCTCTAGCCCTCCACGTCGGGCCGTCTCCATACCAACTTTTCCGTACAAATAATGCGCTTTGGTTTTCTCGGTGTGCTTACTTGCGGTGGCCACATCTCCATCTCAATGTATACTATCAATGTCTCTTATACTCTTCTGATGATGTTCTAATTTAAAACTAAAGTACATCTATCAGATGGCTATAGATGCCTTGATTCTTAATGTACTTGTCGATTTCATCCCATCCTTCAATCAATGGGTCCTCTGAGCTACATACATGCTTTGGGCCATACCCCAAGCATAATGAATTTGGCAATGCCACGTGCATAACATGTGCCAGAAGTTTCCAACTGATGCGGGCATTGCAGGCCACATGATTGGATTGCCAGTTGTTGTGCATATCGGTAGCAGCCGTTATAACGTATGCTAGGGTGTGGAATTGTATCCTGACCCACAACATAATGAGACGTACGTTAAATACGTTTTTAGAGCATAAGCCTAATTCCATTCGATTCAACCTTCCTAGTGTTATTGCGTTACAATATAAGTATATAAGAAATGGTCTTGGTCTCATCTTAGTGGGACTTTTCCATCTCTAGCATAACATTGGCTGGATCCCTTGCCTTAGTGTTATAATATTTCTTCTACATTTTATTCCCTTCACTTTTATCCTATCGCCTACCGCTATAATTTGCTTCGACCATCTTCCCACGTAGGTAAAAGCATAATGGCTAGAAGGTTAGACAGTGGTCTGGAAAAATTGATACGCTTTCATTCCATGAGACTAGAAATCTAGAAACGGTTCATCTTACAGCCACGCGCGCGCGCGCGCGCGCAGATTAGAAGTGGAAAGCGGAAGCATGGTCTCTTTTATGTCTCATGGGCGGCAAAAACCTAAAAAGCAAGGGACTTGGAGGTAAAAAGAAGGCATATCACGGTGTTACATGCAATGTTAGAAACTCCAAACGCATTTTATCTAGTAGACTGGGAAGGGAATAAAGTCGGGGTCGAGAGAGTTAGGTGCATCCGACAAAGGAACCTTTCCTCGGTTTGGCAGAAAGGAATCTATGCAGTGGGGAGAGCCACTGAGAGCAGAAGACAACAGAACAGAACACAACCCATCCACAGTCAGAACCCCAGCGAGAGAGAGAGAGAGAGAGAGAGAGAGAGAGAGTCGAGTAAAGAGAATCTCATACGCGCTAGTCCTTACAACAATCCCCAACTCATATCTCTCCCTTTGCCTAGCGAGACCCTACCACTTTTGAGGCCATGGCCAAAGAAGACAGGGCTTGTGATAGGAGGCAGAGG
Source organism: Metroxylon sagu (assembly GCA_017589505.3). Taxonomy (NCBI): domain Eukaryota; kingdom Viridiplantae; phylum Streptophyta; class Magnoliopsida; order Arecales; family Arecaceae; genus Metroxylon; species Metroxylon sagu. The sequence continues at coordinate 125,688 of JACVBY030000443.1, read as the reverse complement.
GCAGCAGCAGCAGCAGCAGCAACTGCTGCGGCACCAACTTTCCTCATTGTTGATATCCCATCATCACCTTTGGAGAACTTTTTTCGTCTACAGTGGGTCAGCTCCTCCACCCCTATCACCTGCCCCTTCGCTGCTTTCGTGTAAACTACAGTGAAGGTGCGAGCTGCTTTTGGGATGGATGCTCCCTTTCTGAGGCATGTTGGTGGGATGGTTTGGAACTGTTTGGGGTTAAGGAAAGGGCTGTGTGGTTGCTGTGAGGGGAATCATGGCCAAATGATGCAATCCTAAGTCTCTCTGAGGCTCCCCTGTTCCTCTGGTCTATGTGGCCCCACAAGGTCCTAAAATGTAATGCTGCCAGTTTCCATGTAGTACTACAGCGATAAGAGTGACCCTTAGTTTTGGAAGGGGGATTAATCCATAGCTTCAGCCTTGGTAGGCCTTAGGGTTCAGCTTAGAAGTTCCACTCTAAGAAAACAGAAACGCAAGGAGTAACAAAATGAGATTAGCCAAACATGCATATGTTTGTTTTGAGGTGACTGTAGATAGAAATCTTCTATTACATTGATTATTCACAAATTACCATTGGACCTGTTGGACTTAGGTTGGGTTTTATACCTAACCCAAGACCAATGGGATGTCCATATGGGTAGTTGGGAGATTAAGATAAGATGATTAATCTATCTTATTTATTCCTTATCTTAAATGAAGTTTGAATGAGATTTAAATCCTTTGTAGATTCTCTACTTTTAATAAAGCTTCTATCTACCTATAAATTTTGCTGAGAATTTCTATCCATATTTGCAGAAATTCTAGCTCTCTCTCACTTTTCTCTCTCTTCTCTTTCTCTAACCTAGATCTAGAGCCACCATCATAAGCTCTTAGTTTTGTGGCATAGGCATCAAGGAAGGACTTTAGTAGTCCTCTTGGAAGATAAAGTTTGTGTTAGGACCGTGCTAGGCATATGGAGTCATGTGAAGATGCCCATAAGACAAGCAATGTCATCCGACAAATGAGTCTAGCATTTGATGTTACTTGCTAACATGGCAACAAGTCAAATAATATACTGGCATGGCCATTGATGAGGCAGCTTATGTGGATGCCATGTAGGCTTGATGTGGCATCAGTCGCCTGTGTAGCTGCCATGCCGCAGATGGCATAGCACTTATGTTGCTGCCACATGTTAGCTGGCCATCTGCGGATGTGGTGCCTATGTAGCTACCACATGTCGGATGACGCGCCAAGCTGACATGATGATATGGCCCTACATGGTTGTCACATGTGGTTGTGATGTGGCATGGCATGGCACTAACGCAAACTGTCACATTATCTAGAATGATGATGTGGCGCTCATGTGGTAATCAGTTATGCTGGCATGAACAATCACGTGGCATGATGAGGTATCTCACTGATGTGGCATTTCTTGATGATGTTCCTACCATGTGGCAATGATGTGGCAGAGACATGACCACAACGTGTCTGCTTAGATGGCTGTTGCATTTTTTTACTATTTCAAGGGCTTAGGAGTAATTTTGCAGTGTTCCACAGACTAGCTATTACTTTTTCGATCTTAGGGACTATTAAATAGTTTCTTGTAGCAATAGGGACCTTGGGTTAATTTTGCTTGTAAATTAACTTTAAGCCTATAAACTTTCCATTTTTATAGAAAGGGACATTTCTTTTATAAATACCTTAAAAATTCATAAAAAATTATAAAAAATTCTAATCCAAGCATAATTATCATACTTAGTGCATAGATGATATTTATGCCAATATTTGCGAATTTTTTAAAGAAAAATTACGTTGATGACCTATAAAATTTAAAGGTTGTGCATTTAAATAATGCTATGATACCTTATTATAATTAGGCCATATTTGGAAATTGGCATGATATTTATGCTTAATGCTAAAATTAATTATTATCTATTATAATTAGTTTATTTCATGATAATAATTTTTGAATCATATGATGCGTTCATATTCATTTGATCATGTCATATGTTAAATGTGAATTTGTTCCAATTAGCATTATTTTTATGAAATTAGGCATAAGTTCTCTAAGTGAAAAATTATTGGATTAAATACTCTATCTTACTAAATGGATGATGATCATGAGCTTAGCATAATTTTTGATCCTATTTTATAGAAAAGAGAATCTAAATCGAACTAATTTTTAGATGATGAATAATATCTATGACGTGTCTAATGCCAACCCTTGCTTTGTAATGAAGTGTAAATGGCTTCAATGAACATTGTCATTGATTTTACTAAGGGAGAAAAGTTTGATGGCAAAATTATAATATCTGGCAAAGAAAGATCCAAACTTGCTAAATAAATAAGATATTTGGAAACCCTTACCAATTTGATGGTCCCACTTAAGGAGGGTAACACCACCCAAAATCATCGTAATAAGGAGGCGTATGACACTTAGGTTAAAAAGGATCGCTGTGCATATTTGACTATGCTAAGCAGTATGCAAAATAATCTCATCAGAGAGTTTGAGACTTGCCTCATAGCTTTAGACATGTGGAACTAGCTTAAGATCACTTTTGGGTAGACTTCCACCATGAGGCTCCATGCCTTGAAGTTCCAGAAGTACACTAAATGTTGGGCCTATGGTAACCTAAGAGGGGGAGAGTGAATAGGTTTTACAAAAATTAAACTCAAAAATTATATGCTTGAAAGATAAGCATAACAAATTGAAGCTTAAATAGAAGACCCAAATGTTAAGGTAATCGGAGCACTAAAAAGATAGATCAAATTAAATAGAGTGCTTACTAACCAATTAAAAGAAGGCCCAAGTTTTAATTATATCAAGCATAAAGCAAAGTATAAGAGATTTAATGTAAGAGCACAGACAAGTAATTGCAATAGAGTGAGATCAAGTACATGAAAGTAAATGTATAAGTAAAAATAAATGAGATATAAGATTTATAGTGGCTCAGCACCCCTTGCTTACATCTACTACCTAAGACACCTTCTTAGAATTTCTACTATCAATCCTCTTAAATTGAGTGAGGATTAAGCCTTTACACACTTCTTTTTATCGAGCTTAAGGGGAACCCTTATAATACTTTTTCTTAGGTTAAGGATGAAACCACTTGCTCCTTTTTCTTAGGCTAAGAGTAATTCAACACTTTCTTCTATAAGAGAAATAATAAGAGTACTCTCACAATAAAAGTAGACTTATAATTATAGCACTAAACTTGGTAGGAAGGGATTTTGCACAATAAGGCTCAAAAACAATTTATCTTAGACTATCTCAATGATTTTTCACTTAAAATCAATGCCTAATCCCTTCTAATCCATGTTAAAAATAAGTGCCCAAGTTTCAATTTATAGAAATTTAAGAAGTAGCCGTTAGAAACCAAAGGCCATCTTCTAATAGTCATTTGATTTAGCCATTATGGCTATTAAGCTAGGCTGGGGTCGATTGCTGAGGCTAAGGCCAATCGACCACTAGCCCTAGGCTGGTCAACCATCCTAACCTGCAATGGTCAAATATCCAAAGGCTAAAGAGCCTATTTTATGCGCAGTTTTCTAGTATGTTGCAGTGGTCGGTCGTACCCCTACTCTGATCAACTACTCATATTATGTTTTAGAGTTTTTTGTTTATTTTCAAGTTATTCTCTATCCAAAATCTATTATAATTCATTTTAATTACTTTTGAGCCCTGTGTAATTTATCTTCTGCTAAGTTTTACAATGAAAATCCTTAGGAGGATAAAATTATAAATGGAACCTTTACTTTTGGACTTCTTGTATCGGTTAAATATTGATTTGACTTTGTTTCTCCATCGATTAGGATTTCTTGCATGTTGCTTGAGTTTCTTGTACATCAAATATGTGCCAAATGATCTTTTGCTCATGTTTTGGTTTGTATCAATCATTATACCTATTTTATCATCACAAACTCATGCATTGTATTAGTTCTTTAATCAATATTTTTGTTATTATTAAAACATATATATTTGAACCCTTAGGTTCAACACTAAAGTCCCTAAGCATAATATGGTTGAGCATCTACATGTCATGAGTGCCATGATTTGTGATCTAATAGCAGTTGAATGCAAACTCATTGATGAGTAGTAAGTGCTTGCTATCGTATGATCCCCGCCGGACCTTAAGTAGGCTTAAATGAAGCTCCTGATGAGCCACAATAAGAATAATAAGACTTTTTAACGAAATCTTGCATCATCTCTAGTTAGAGGTAGAACACCAAGAGATGAATCAAGCAATTATTCTTGTCACTCAAATAGGGTAGCGTAGTGCAAATAGGCCCAAGCATAGAGGATAGAATAAGAATTCCAAGCAAAAGATAGGGAATCAGGCACCAATAGGGTGGAGTTGCCAAGTGCCATAGAGGCAAGCCTGAAGGAAAGAAAGGCATGGCCAAAGTCAAACGCTATAACCACCAGAAGAAGGGACACTTCACTCATGATTGTATTGAGTCGAAGAAGGTATCCTCTTCACTATCCTTTCATTCTTTGTGTGTTTACATGTATTAGTTGCCCATGTTTTACTCGATTGGATTATGGATACAAGGGTAACAAAACATGTAGTGAAGGACTGAGTTGGTTTCATGGATTACCATCGAGTTCCAACTGGCACTGGTACATCATGTTGGGGAATATGATGAGAGAGAAAGTACTGAGAGTTAGAGTATACCAGCTTAAGATGCTTAATGGGTGCATCCTACTTCTACATGATGTATTTTATGCTCCTAGAGTTTGGTGTAATCTATATTCAGTTTTAGCTTTATTAGTCCTAAGATTCTCTTTCCATTTGGATAGCACCCAATTGGATATTTACCTTAGTGGTTCACTTTTGGACATGGTTTTTTGGTTGATGGTTTCTTTAAATTAGACTTGGTTTGCAATTTATCTAATTCCTCTTTTGTCTATGCAGATTCAATTAATGACGATGTTGAATTTATGAGATGGCATGCTAAGCTTGGCCACATCGGTCAAGAAAGGATGGCTAGGTTAGCAAGAGAAGGCCTATTAGGGTCTCTCAATAAGGTTACCCAACCTGTGTGTGACCCTATTTGAAAGGAAAGCTACCAAGAACCTTTTGGTAAGGTTGTTAAGGCAACCTATTCTTTGTAGCTAATACACTCAAATTTCTACAGACCTATGGATGTTAGGGCACACCATGATGCATCCTACTTTCTTACATTTACAGAAGACTATTCATGATTCAATTATGCATATCTGATTTCTCACCAATCTGAAGTACTAGATTGCTTCAAATACTTTACGTGTAAGGTTGAGAATAAGAAAGAGAGGACATTGAGAGTTCTCCAGATCAATAGAGGATGTGAGTATTTATCTAGGTAGTTTAAGGCCCTCTAAGAAAAAAGAAAAATATAGGCAGCTTATAATTCCTAGCACACCATAACAAAATAGTGTTGCAGAGCATAGGAATCATATCTTACCAGATATGGTTAGGATGATAATGGTGCAAGCTAAGCTCCCGATTAGTTTCTAGAGAATGCTCCTTTGACTATTGCCTACATCCTTAATTAAGAAAGTTCTAATTTTGTGCTCTCTATTCCCTATGAATTATGGAATGGTGCAAAACCTAATTTAGAGAATCTATGCCCTTAGGGATTAGCTGGATATGTTCGTAGTTCATCCTACAAGTATGGCAAGCTTTATCCTAGGCTAAGCAAGCAAGTATTTGTCATATATCTTAAGAGTTAAAAGGGATACATGAAAACATCCTGATGGGGGTATGAAAGAGACAGAGTAATGCGATGTCCAATTCTTAGAGAAGAAATTTCTAAGCATTGGTGAGATTAGAGGAGATCTTAAGCTATATGAGCTTTAGGACGATCCTACATCGTCTAGTTGCAAGGGTGGGGGTTACAACCTCATCTATGATTACTGTGGATAGTAGGAGTAAACAACCACCTAGTGGGGCACATATTTGAGTGAGAGTGCACTACCAGCATAGGCTAGTAGGAGTGCACCACTAGATCACAACACCGAAGGTTTACAGTTGCATAGAAGTGAACATGGACATATTCCCCATCATTGTTTTGAGATTGAAGAAGAGGCTTTCATGTAGTTTTCATTGGACTTTGATGAACCTACTTCTTATCAAGAAGCAATATCCTTACTTGCTCATGATGAATGGTTAGCTGCTATGAGAGATAAGATAGACTCGATGGCAAGAAATAAGGTATGGAAGTTAGTTGACTTTCTACATGGATGCAAGATTATTGGAAACAAATGGGTTTTAAAACTAAAATGTAAGGTAAATGGGTCAATTAACAAGTATAAGGTCTGATTTGTGGCAAAAGGTTATACCCAATAAGAGGGTATTGATTATGAAGAGACATTCTCCTCAATGGTAAGATTTATCTCTATTCACTTGATACTAGCTATTGTATCCCATTTGGACCAAGATAATATTTCTTAATGGAGAACTAGATGAAGAGATCTATATGGATTAGCCACTTGTTTTATTACTAAGGGATAAGAGCACAAGGTGTGCCACTTAAGAAGATCCATCTATGGTCTCAAGTAGTCATCTAGATGATAGTACCTTACATTAACTCTAAGGCCATATGTGCATTGTATAAGGGCATAAGGGCATTGTATGATAGGATTGAATGAATGGGATTGGATCTCTATTTCTAAAAAAAAATAGTAAAAAAGTATGGTAACTGAACCCATTAAGAAAATAGAGGAAGGGATATTGATCCTATCCTTATATGTGGTTGACATCTTATTGGCTGACAGTAACAAGGAGATGATCAACACCACTAAGAAGTGATTGTCTTTTGCTTTTGAGATGAAGGATATGGATGAGACAAATTATATGCTTGAAATTAGGATCCTAAGGGATTGCTACAAAAGGCTTTTGGATTTGTCCCAAGAGATCTACATTAAGAGAATATTGGAGAGGTTCCAAATGCACTATTCAAGGCCTACTGATACTTTAGGAGAGAAGGGATAAAGCTTGAGCCTAGATCATTACCTAAAGATAGATGAGGAAAAGAGGCAAATGGAAAGAGTTCCATATGCTAGTGCAGTTGGGAGCTTGATGTATGCTATGTTGCGCACTTGCCTTGACATCTGCTTTGTAGTTAGTTTGGCAAGTCATTACTTGAGTAATCTAGGTTCGGCTCATTGGCTAGTAGTCAAGAGGATTTTTTGATACCTCCATAGGATTATTGATCTCATCCAATGCTATCAGGGTAGGGACTTGAGATTCAAAGGATATTGTAATGTAGATTGGGGTGACAATGTAGGTTTGCCTCAGGATATGCATTTGTCGTTGAAGGTAGTACTGTTACTTTGTGTAGCAAGAAGCAGACCTGTATGTTTCTATCCACCATAGAGGCTGAGTATGTTGCCTATTCAACAGTAGTTCAAGAGGTCATGTGACTAAGGAGGTTCTTGCAGAGATTTGGTGTATCGGCTTGAGCTAATTAAGCTATTGAGATTTGTTTCGATAGCATAGCTACATTAGAGTATGTGAAAGATCCTAAATAAAATGATAAGACTAAGCATATTGATATACACTATCACTACATACATGACATAGTCAAGCAAGGAGAGATGATCTTGAGGTGTATCTCTTTTGGTAGTATGTTGATTGACCCTAGACCCTATAACAGCCAATCCCTAGAGATGTGTGCCAGTCCCATATTAGGAGTTTGGGATTGCGTAGGATTTCAGTAGATTACCTTTTAAACATTAGATTATATCTTATGCATTGATTAATATGATATATTTATTTTCTTTTTTATGTGTATTTGCATGAATGATACTATTTATTTATGGCACATGATTGTTTATGTGTGTCACCAGGCTTAGAACAGTCTACTCAAATGGACGATCTCCCTAATACTTGATAGCAAGTAGGATGAGATGAATGGAGTCATAATTCTACTTAGCACCTAAGTGGTGAGTAAAGAATACATATATTGCATTAGTTAGTCTAGGATGAGACTTAAGAGAGCTGGGTATATGAGTCCTCCACAACTCCATATAAAGTCTGATTGAGAGTCGAATGTGAGCACTTAGGACTGGGGCTGCTCAGGTTGGCAGCCTGTGTGGTGACTAGAGCAAGATTCGTATGGTGTTAAGAGTAATACATCCTAGAAACCAACAAGGCCAACATAGAAACATCAACTCTCAAAAAAAAAAAAAAAAAACTCATAATGCCCTAGTCCTATTTGATTACATCAAGTTAAATGTCGTTAATCCCTCGAAGAGCTACATTCACCTTTTCTTGCAACTTGTATTACATCCATAACCATATCACTTCTCTAAGCATTGTGACCTATCGATAATGAATAAAATGCTCAGATGTAACCAAACAATCTTCCCTTGTTCTTAGGTCACTTGGATTCGAGCTAACTACTTTTCTAACTATGTCCCTTATGACCGAATTAATCATAGTAGTAGGTAACATGCCTAACATTAACTCTTTGTTTCATGACATAGTCAAAGATCATATAAGGCATTATTCTAGAGACAACAATTGCCCTTTAGGACTCACATAGTGAGGAAGCAGGGATCCTTTCATTCACTTCCTAAATATGGTCACCAAGCATATGTAGTATGAAATACATGCTATATCAGTAAGTCTCACCTAGTGAGCACATGCTATTTCTCATCAACATGTTGTATAGATCTTGGTCTAGTTATTCCTAGAATGTCTAACTCAAATTCTCTTCTTGCGCCCCCTTCAAGGCATCATGGGGTGAACTTGGATCTGGTTTTCATTAGGCAAATATGGATTGTGGGGGCATCTATATTTGATCCTCCTAAGGATCTCATCTTGGTTCTTACCAAGATGACATTTCCTCTGTCTCATCCTTTGCTCACTAGTACATAGTGTCAAAAGGTGTTTACTCATGTGAGTAAACCAATTAGCTACTAACAAACTTCAAACTTTTACAATCATGTATGTGCTAATACTCATGCCATACTCATATATACGCCAAAAGATAGTGAAGCAAAAATATATCAAATGCATATATATATATAAAGGATGAAATATTCCAAATACATAAAACACTAGTGATCACTAACAATCAGTATAGCTATACTCTATGAAGTCCTAATGCTCTAACATGTGATAAAAATACATCTTTAGGGATAGGTTTAGTTAGGAGAGATCAATGACCATGCATCCAGTAGAAATATGTTGTACACTTACCTTTGTGCTATTGCCTCACAAGAACCTCAGCCAAATTACTTCTTGGGTTGTTGCAGAATATGCCACAAACTCTGCCTCCATAGTGGATAAAACTACATAGGTATGCTTCTTGCTACTCCAAGAAATAGCACCATGCATGATTCAACAAGAATGCAAGACTTGAGGTTGACTTATGCTCATATAGGTCACCTCCCCAATCAATATCACCATAACCTATGATGCACAAGTCCAACCCTAGATTGCATAGCATGTAATCCATAGTATCCTTGAGATACCGAAGGATCCTCTTCACTGCTTTCTAATGCACAATCCCATAATTTGACTAATATTAGCTGACTAAGCCTATAGCATAACATCTAGCTATGTACATACCATAATATATATCAAGCTACCAACTGCATTGGTACATGGGATACAATTCATCTCCAATTTATATCAAGTTACTTGCTAAAGCTTGAAATACTTTTAGTGATCATGAAAAATTTATTAGATACTTTTTCATCCTTCTAAACAATTGATTTATTATCAAAAGACCTCAATTGAGCACTTTATAGAGAGATTTCCTAGGTTCCAACTCTTCATAAAATTCTAATGTCTTAAAACTAATAAACTTTCCAATTCTTGTAGGATACTAATTTTTTAAGAAAACTAAAGAGATAAATATCTATTAAATATTTCAAAATAGATTCTTGACTCAAAATTAACTTTTAACTCATTCAATATATTTTTAAAATATAAAAATTTGGATAAAAACACCAAAAATTATTCTTAATCACTAACAATGCATTTTCGTAATTTATCAAAAATTCGATAACAATGATATATGTTCATAAAATTGCTTCTAACTTCCTCACTTGACCTTTGATTTAAGTGATTCAAGAAGCATTAGAAAGCTAAATCAATAGTAAACTTTATAGATATAGATTCAATTAAAAATTTTAATTATATTAATTTTTATATTTTTTAACTCAATCCAATTAAATTGCATCTTAATCTAAAGTAAGTTAACCAAAAAGGTTGGGTCTCACATCTCCCCCTCTTAAAAAATATTTCTTCCTCAAAATTTTAATTTAGAATTACAAATATTATTCTCAAGTCACAGATGCTTATATTTATGTCCTCTTTCAATCACAATAATTTAAATTATGATATTAGATCTACCACACTTCCACTGCACAACTTAATATAAATCTCTATATTAAAGAAAGGTTTCACCTACTTCCATTCAATCTAATTTTTACCTATAACATCACTAACTAATCTAAATCCCTAAGGGTCAAATCTAAACTTATCCCTAGGAATCATACCTAAGCTCTAATACCATTATAATTATCATGCCTCAGACCCGGCATGAATCTAAAGCATAACAATCCATTGCACACTTGAAAATAAATCCTCAGCATGCAAGGTATCATATGTAGAGCAATTTTATATAATTAATTGAGATAAAGGGCCAACTTCTATCTAACTCATGCTTATGTCTCGGTCTTTGAAACAAAAAAAATAATAATAGAATTTTATGAGCCTTTGCTCAGTAAGTAACACTAAGCATAAATTAGTTGTTCAATCAAGTAAAGATTTATAAAACTTTTATGAAACAATGTATATTATTAATTAAAAACTAATAAGTTACAATTTACAAATTTACATATCATTGATTACTAATACTTATAAATTTCAAGGTATCTTTAATTAATAGTCAAAACTTTTCATGTAATATCTTTCATATCATCGTATTCAAAATTTTCAAATCATTCATCATTAATAATTTTTATATCATTATATTACTAATATCTTATGATCACAAACTACGGTCACATATATCCCTATGACAGGGCTAGTGCAATATATTTTAACCCTATGAATGGGGGTTGAATCTCTATATATATTCTTTGCAAAGGTAGGTCCCCATATCTATCATCATATCATTACATCAGGAACCGAGAGTTCATGTCTTAGTTAAGTCTTTAATTCCTTATTTGTCAGTAATTGCTTATTCATGTATCATGTAATTTCATTATTTCTTCTTTATTATAATATAAAATCAAAGTATAAATACAATAAGATTTTTCATGGTGACCAACATAAAGAGGTTATTGAATTTGTCTTGTAAATTTGCATTACTTAAATTATGCAAAATTATAACTATTTACATAGGGTATTATTCAATGCTATTTCTATTTTGCATATTAAAATAATAATAATAACAATGTTTAGATAGTAAACATCAAAATAAATGAATATTTCAATTATGCTAATTCTTGATTATAAAATAGTATCATTAATCATAGCCATTTCAATTTACTTTTTATAATTTAACAGTAATAAATAAATAAATAATCAAAATTATAAGGCTAATTTACAATTAGTCTACTTACTTGATCCAGATTTGTAATAAACATGCTATGTAGAATTTAAATATTTAATAATATCTATAGGATACTGATTTCTTTAAGAAAATTAGAGAGATAAATATCCATTAAATATTTAAAAATAGATTCTTGACTTAAAACTAACTTCTAACTCATCCAATATAATTTTGAAATATAAAAATTTAAATAAAAACACAAAAAAAAAATTTTAATCACTAACAATGGTATTTTCGTAATTTATCAAAAATTCGATAATAATGATATACATTCATAAAATTGCTTCTAACTTCCTCAGTTTCTTAATTGACCTCTAATTTGAGTGATTCAAGATGTATTAAAAAGCTAACTCAATACTAAATATTCAATCAAAAAATTTTAATTATATTTTTTTATATATTTTTTTAACTCAATTCAGTCAAATTGAGTAAGCTAGCCAAAAAGGTTGGATCTTAGACATTCTCTTCTCACATGTTGAGCAAAATAATGATCTCATGCTCATCCCATCCTTTTTTTTAAATGCCAAGGGACTCTTTCGCATCTCAAAGGATTAAGCTCCCGCCCCTCTCCTCTTCGCTTGACCTCACCAGGGTTCTGTTCACCCTCCCAAAACCGGTTTTTCTTGGTGCTTCCGGTGTCTCCGTGGGATCTCGGAAGACGTCGGAAGAACCACCGCATGGACCCAGCCCACCTGTTTCTGCCTCCATAAAAGAATAGAGGAAATAGAGGATTAAGAAAGAGAGTACAGCGGACGTAAACAGAGAAACGAAAGAATAACAAATCGCGACGTTAAGTAGAGAAAAGAAAGCACAGCATATCGCCTGAACGTGGGGCACCGAAAGTTGTACAAGTCCTTGGGGTTTGGAGTGAGATGGGGATGACTGAACCCAAGCTCAAGCTTGGCATACGTAAATAGACGCGTCTCCACAGCCCGGTCCACCCCTAAGTTCCACCGCTCGGTGGCAGCCAAAAACCCAAACGCACCACCACCGCCGTATAGAGGAGGAGCCCTGCTTGCAGTACCTAGCGTAGAGGAGGAGGAGAAGAAGAAAAAAAAAAAACAATGATAGACGTGATGTTGAACAACAAAACCCGACGCACCACTGCTTGCAATTCTAATCACCTACCGATCCGTTTAAATCTTACTCCATGTGCATTGTTGAAGGCCAAAAAAAAAAAAATAATGATAACAATAATAAAAGAGTTTACAATGCCCTACTTGCGCTGTTGAAGATTCGGCGTTGAAGGTCCAACGGCGCAAGCGACATATTTTGGCAAGGAGTTATTGATGGGATCGTCAGAGATTAATTTTTTTTAAAAGAAAGTTGTTTCAATTTTTTTTTATAAAAAAAAAGAGAAACTCTTCTTTCTTGTCAGAGAAAGATTGTTTAAGTTTTTTTTTTATTTTTTTTCTTTTTACTTTTTATTTTGAGAACGTATTTCATACTTTCTTTTATAAAAAACTTAGTCTCTTTTTTTAAAAAAAATATATTCTAGATCTTCACTCCTATATTTTTGTAATATTGAGTAAGACCATTGTTCTAAAATAGATCTATTCTTCTTATTGTAAAAGAACTTTGTCTACGAATTATTTTAGGAAAATATCTTTTTTAATTATAACAGAAATCTATTTGGATTTTTTTTTGGATTTTTTTACTTTTCACGAAAGCTATTCTCAAACTTTTTTTTGAATTATTTTAAACCAAGAAAATCTGTTCAAGATTTTTTAAAAATAATTCATTTTTTTTAGAATAGTTGTTCTACATTTTCTTTTAAAATAATCTTTTTTATACAAGAGGAAGTTATTTGGCATTTCTTTTATTATCTAAAAGAGAAATCTATTACAATTTTTTAGTTTCTCTTTCTTGATAAAAATAAGTTAGGTAATAGAAAAATTATAAAAGATATAATTATTGAATAATAATTAATTGACTCGGCTATATAACTATTGACATAATAAAAAAAATAGTATGATCAAATGGTCACTCTTGTTATAAGACTACTAAACTATAACAGTACCTTTGTAAAATTTTTAAAGCTTAGCTCTATGACACTTGTAATAGCTAATATCTTGCTCTTAGTATTTGTTTTACTATCACAACTAGCTTTAAACATTGAATAAATTGCATCGTCTATATTTAATGTCATAGAAATTGAAACTAAATTTACACCATTTGAACTAAAACGAAACTCTTATTGTGCATTCTAAATTTCATATTTGTTTAATTTTACATCAAGACAAGACGCCATAAAATTCATAAATTTTGAATGCTTATTTAATAACTTTATCTAAACTAGCCAAAAATTGGTCTAAATGTCAAGCCAATATGGGTACGCATAGAAAATTCTTATTATTTATAATATATTATTTATAAAATTTATCATGATACTCATCAATGTTAGCTAAATAGGACATAGCTAGACTGTAGAGGGATAAGAAAGGTTATCAATATTTTATCCAAAAAAATTTTATCATCATTTTATATGGCAAGAATAACTTGTAACAAATCATAAAACAACTTGTGTGACAAGACTAAGTTGTCACAGATTATAAAACTTGTTACAAGAATATATTGTAACAAAAAAATAATAATTATATGTGATAATAAAAACTTGTGACAAAAATTAATTTTTTTTTGCGATTATATCAACTTGTAACAAATAGTAAACAATTTTATGTGACAACTTGTATGGTTACTTAAAAATAAGTATAAAGAAAAAGTTATAAAAAAATAAAATTCAAAAACATCTTATGTGACACTTCCTTAAAAGTCATCACAAATTATGTTAATTTCTATGTCAACTATTTTTTACTATCACTAAAATACTTGAAGTATTAAAACCGGTGACAAGCAAAAAATTTTATCACAAAATATATTCTTTTTGCAACAAGAATAATTTATAATAAATTAATTTTTTTTATGATCTAATATTATTATAAAAATTAAAAATAAATTGAATTCAATGATAAGTCATAAATTTTTTTTTGTAATAGTTTAGATATTTTTAGTGATAAAATTTTTGATGCCTAATGAAAAAAAATATAACATTGAATTTCTTGCGGTGACTGTTTAATTATCCTTCATGAGGATGTCAGCTCCGATAGCACTGTCAGTTCTGGAAGTGAAAGACAGGATGACATCTGTCCCATAATGTTCTCTTTATTAAACTTTCGTAGGCCATCTCATGCATCTAAGCTGAATTCACGTAATTCACGTACTCTCTCTCTCTAAGAAGGTGAAAATTAAAGCAATAAAACTTGACCTCTTTTTCCCCATATAATTGGAAGTGAAGAGTGGATAACTTTTATACTCTGCTCTTTTGCTCAAAAAACCTTTTATTTTCTGATTTTTCTTCCCACGGTCTCTGCTAAAGTTTTATAGGCCTGTAAGATGATATCAATGTCCTTGCATTCTACTAGTATACATTGTTCTGGTAATTTGCTCTTTATTGGGAGTCCTTAATGACAATGACTAGACCAATACAGGAGGGTGCATGGCTTAGCGTTGTTTCCTTATTGTTTTTTTTTTTTTTTCTTTTTCTTTTTTTTTTGGATAGAAAGATGATGGGATCTGTATTACGAAAATGAGACGGAAGTATCAAAACAGCAATTATTCTATAGAATGAACCACCCAATTACCTTACCTCCATTCCAAGCATAAGTTTTCTCTTTTGACAGATAACAAGATTAAAACAAAACAGTTCTAATAGTTGCACTACCGCTAACCATAGACAACTCATTTTGCAAAAGATAGCTACAGTCTATTGGTTACAATCCTCTGATTTGATGATGTTTCATTTTTATGGTTGAAAAAAAATCTAATCAAGTTTAGAAAATCTTTCTCTTTTATTTCAACTTTCCTACCATCAAAACAGTTAGAAAAAATTGATATTCCTTTCAAATTCTTTAGTTTTTCTGGACATATTTTGAAGAAACCAAGCATACCCTAAGTACTTTATAGGAATAATTGATGATGATTCATCTGCAAGGAAAAAAAGAAGCTCTGTGACATCTAGAAAATCTATGCCTATTTCATTATAATTCTCCCACCATACAAACAGTTGGAAAAGTCAGTTTTTTCAATTTCTTCAATTTTACAGGGATAATTATTTCATCATTTCTGTGGAAGAATTGACGGTGCTCCCTGTGTTGACATATCATACATGATCCCCTCAATCTCGAGCCCGTTGGCTGAGGCTATACATCACGTCAAAATCTCATGGTGGACATGTTGGCCCAAGTCGGACCATCGCAACTCATAGAGATGTGATAGTAGATTACATCCGAAAACGACAAAAATTAATAAGAAAGCTTAAATTTCTTTCGCTATACGTCGCCAAAGGAGAATAACCCAGCACTGGTATTGGGCCTATCAAACGTCTGTCAGAGCTAATAACCCAAAGCTTTGGCTTATAAATTCCACAATTAACTATGAGTTGAGGATATGATGTGATACGGGACGGATTAGATGTTTTTTGATCGTTCAACCTCTAGGATTAGGCATCCTATGCAACAACAATATTGCGAGACTATTTTAATTGGTTGGCAATAAAATTCTTCAAACCAGCTTGCTTTAGGGCCATCATATGAATATTTAACATGCCATCCTTGCATAGCTCCATCGGGCATCAAAACATTCTTTAAATAAAAGATGAAATTTAAGTACAACGTATACAACGCAAGCATTATGGTTTCTCTTTCTTTTATTTTTTTCATGCTATATACCAAACTCCATCGAAATCCTCTAATTGCCAATATATATATATATATATATATATATATAAGTTAAGTATAAAGCTACAGTGCCTGCATTGAGTGCATTACACTTAAGTTTTATTGTTTAATAAAAATTTTAGTAAAATATAATAATACGGCTGCTTATGTCTTGGGGACTCTAAAAAGATCTGCATAACTCACATGACTTGGAGTGATGCTAGGTCACTAATTATGAAATTATCCGGCCAGTATTAGTAGGTCCGAGAAACCTTTCCATGTACACATAACAGAAGCCTCGAATATATTCCTTTAAATTTATAGGACCCTCTCCCTATTCAAGCTGTTTATATGCCAGGCTTGAGCTTAACTTACCAGAATATAAACCTAGCCAATTAACACATGCTTAGCACACCTTGAGAGCCAGAGTGAATTAGATTTCATTGTCGACGCCAGAAAAGGTGCAAACAAGAGAAGGATTTTTTACAGAAATCAGGGGTGAGGTTTGAATGGTACTGGTCGAAAAATGGCTTTAATCGGGAAAGCATCATTTCTAAAATTGTGAAGCTGGGATTCAGCGGACAGGACCTTTCAGGTATTCAACATTTTCATGATCGCGAAAGAAACGAACACCAGAGGATGATGATATGCTAATCCAGCTTGTAGACAATAATGACCGCAAAGAAGAGCTTATCGAGTCTGATGTAAAACAATAGTCTATAGCATTTGTTCACATGCATTTAAAAGAATTAAACCATACCATTTTGCTACAAGACAAATCTAGAGTACCTAAAACCGAGGCCTCTTACGAGCACAGTTGTTCGCCACCGGGCTCATTTTTGAAAAATGAGGTAACAAAATGGGATATTATTGTAATAGGCATTCGTATTGACATTTTGTAATTATTCATACGCGATAATTATTATAAAGTAATAAAAATATTTATCTAAATAATTATGAATGGATAAGAATCCTTATTTGATTATAAGGAAATAACTATGAAGTACTCAAAAAGATCTTATTTTATAGGATTAAAACTCTTATTTAATAATCTTTATGAACAGAGGATGAAGCTGTCTACTTCTAATAATTGAAAAATACATATGTTCTCTTCACATGAGGAAGAGATTTCTCCTCATTAATTTTCGTAAGCTACCACTTTGGCTTGAGATTTGAGGTGTGGAAAATATGTGGGTAACTCTGGTAGCCATCTTATGAGGCGAGAAAGACACAATGATGCTTGTAATATAAGCCAAGGATATTGATCTATTTTATTCAGATTTAAAAAAGGTAATCTACTTACCAAGAATCCTTTCTAATGGGCTAGCAGCTTCTTATGAGAAAGCTATTAATTCACCACTTCTGAGAAATAGATATAGGAATGAGATCAGTTCGATGGCTAAAAATGATGTATGGGAGTTAGTTGACCTTCCGTCTGAGCACAAGACCATTGGAAACAAGTGAGTCTTGAAAATTAAACATGAGACCCATGATTCAATTGATAAATATAAGGCTCGCCTTGTGGCAAAAGGCTGTTTTTAAAAAGAGGGTATAAATTATGAAAAGACATTTTTCCCAATGATGAGGTTTGCCTCATTTCGACTAATTCTAGCTATTATTGCACATTTGAACTTAGAGTTATTTCGAACGGATATGAAAACAACATTTCTCATTGGAGAAATAGATGAGGAGATCCATATGGATTAACCAATAGGTTTCATGGCCAAAGGACAGGAACGCAAAATATGTCACTTAAAATATTCTATTTGCAGCCTAAAACAATTATCTAGGTAATGATATCATCAATTCCATCGAACTATCACTCCGATAGGCTTTACAATGATCGAGGAAGACCATTGCACGAATGTCAAAAGGATTGACAAAATAGTTTTATTCTTTCACTATGTGTGGACAACATTTTTTAAGCCAAAAATGATATGAAGTTAATCATTGCCACTCATTGCTAGTTGTCCTCTACATTTGAGATGAAGGACATGAATCAGACAAATTATATATTAGGAGTTAAAATTTATAGAGATTACTCTAAAAGACTTCTAAGTTTGTCTCAAGAGACTTACATAAGAAGAATTTTAAAATGTTTCCAAATGCATAATGCCAAGCTCATTGATACTCCAATGGAAAAAGGTCGTATTCCTATTGCCGAACAATGCCTAAAATCAGAAGAAGAGAAAAAGCAGATAGTCAAAGTTTCTTATATAATACGGTTGGGAGTCTAATGTACGCAATGATATAACTTCTATCTAACTCATGCTTATGTCTCGGTCTCTGAAACAAAAAAAATAATAATAGAATTTTATGAGCCTTTGCTCAGTAAGTAATACTAAGCATAAATTAGTTGTTTAATCAAGTAAAGATTTATAAAACTTTTATGAAACAATGTATATTATTAATTAAAAACTAATAACTTACAATTTACAACTTTACATATCATTGATTACTAATACTTATAAATTTCAAGGTATCTTTAATTAATAGTCAAAACTTTTCATGTAATATCTTTCATATCATCGTATTCAAAATTTTCAAATCATTCATCATTAATAATTTTTATATCATTATATTACTAATATCTTATGATCACAAACTACGGTCATATATATCCCTATGACAGGGCTAGTGCAATATATTTTAACCCTATGAATGGGGGTTGAATCTCTATATATATTCTTTGCAAAGGTAGGTCCCCATATCTATCATCATATCATTACATCAGGAACCGAGAGTTCATGTCTTAGTTAAGTCTTTAATTCCTTATTTGTCAGTAATTGCTTATTCATGTATCATGTAATTTCATTATTTCTTCTTTATTATAATATAAAATCAAAGTATAAATACAATAAGATTCTTCATGGTGACCAACATAAAAAGGTTATTGAATTTGTCTTGTAAATTTGCATTACTTAAATTATGCAAAATCATAACTATTTACATAGGGTATTATTCAATGCTATTTCTATTTTGCATATTAAAATAATAATAATAATAACGTTTAGATAGTAAACATCAAAATAAATGAATATTTCAATTATGCTAATTCTTGATTATAAAATAGTATCATTAATCATAGCCATTTCAATTTACTTTTTATAATTTAACAGTAATAAATAAATAAATAATCAAAATTATAAGGCTAATTTACAATTAGTCTACTTACTTGATCCAGATTTGTAATAAACATGCTATGTAGAATTTAAATATTTAATAATATCTATAGGATACTGATTTCTTTAAGAAAATTAGTGAGATAAATATTCATTAAATATTTAAAAATAGATTCTTGACTCAAAACTAACTTCTAACTCATCCAATATAATTTTGAAATATAAAAATTTAAATAAAAACACAAAAAAAATTTCTTAATCACTAATAATGGTATTTTCGTAATTTATCAAAAATTCGATAATAATGATATACATTCATAAAATTGCTTCTAACTTCCTCAATTTCTTAATTGACCTCTAATTTGAGTGATTCAAGATGTATTAAAAAGCTAACTCAATACTAAATATTCAATCAAAAAATTTTAATTATATTTTTTTTATATATATTTTTTAACTCAATTCAGTCAAATTGAGTAAGCTAGCCGAAAGGGTTGGATCTTAGACATGCTCTTCTCACATGTTGAGCAAAATAATGATCTCATGCTCATCCCATCCTTTTTTTAAATGCCAAGGGACTCTTTCGCATCTCAAAGGATTAAGCTCCCGCCCCTCTCCTCTTCGCTTGACCTCACCAGGGTTCTGTTCACCCTCCCAAAACCGGTTTTTCTTGGTGCTTCCGGTGTCTCCGTGGGATCTCGGAAGACGTCGGAAGAACCACCACATGGACCCAGCCCACCTCTTTCTGCCTCCATAAAAGAATAGAGGAAATAGAGGATTAAGAAAGAGAGTACAGCGGACGTAAACAGAGAAACGAAAGAATAACAAATCGCGACGTAAGTAGAGAAAAGAAAGCACAGCATATCGCCTGAACGTGGGGCACCGAAAGTTCTACAAGTCCTTGGGGTTTGGAGTGAGATGGGGATGACTGAACCCAAGCTCAAGCTTGGCATACGTAAATAGACGCGTCTCCACAGCCCGGTCCACCCCTAAGTTCCACCGCTCGGTGGCAGCCAAAAACCCAAACGCACCACCACCGCCGTATAGAGGAGGAGCCCTGCTTGCAGTGCCTAGCGTAGACGAGGAGGAGAAGGAGAAAAAAAAAAACAATGATAGACGTGATGTTGAACCACAAAACCCCGACGCACTACTGCTGGCAATTCTAATCACCTACCTATCCGTTTAAATCTTACTCCATGTGCATTGTTGAAGGCCCAAAAAAACAAAAAAAATAATAATGATAACAATAATAAAAGAGTTTACAATGCCCTACTTGCGCTGTTGAAGATTCGGCGTTGAAGGTCCAACGGCGCAAGCGACATATTTTGGCAAGGAGTTATTGATGGGATCGTCAGAGATTAATTTTTTTAAAAAGAAAGTTGTTTCAATTTTTTTTTATAAAAAAAAGAGAAACTCTTCTTTCTTGTCAGAGAAAGATTGTTTAAGTTTTTTTTTTATTTTTCTTTTTACTTTTTATTTTGAGAACGTATTTCATACTTTCTTTTATAAAAAACTTAGTCTCTTTTTTTAAAAAAAAATATATTCTAGATCTTCACTCCTATATTTTTGAAATATTGAGTAAGACCATTGTTCTAAAATAGATCTATTCTTCTTATTGTAAAAGAACTTTGTCTACGAATTATTTTAGGAAAATATCTTTTTTAATTATAACAGAAATCTATTTGGATTTTTTTTTGGATTTTTTTACTTTTCACGAAAGCTATTCTCAAACTTTTTTTTGAATTATTTTAAACCAAGAAAATCTGTTCAAGATTTTTTAAAAATAATTCATTTTTTTTAGAATAGTTGTTCTACATTTTCTTTTAAAATAATCTTTTTTATACAAGAGGAAGTTATTTGGCATTTCTTTTATTATCTAAAAGAGAAATCTATTACAATTTTTTAGTTTCTCTTTCTTGATAAAAATAAGTTAGGTAATAGAAAAATTATAAAAGATATAATTATTGAATAATAATTAATTGACTCGGCTATATAACTATTGACATAATAAAAAAAATAGTATGATCAAATGGTCACTCTTGTTATAAGACTACTAAACTATAAGAGTACCTTTGTAAAATTTTTAAAGCTTAGCTCTATGACACTTGTAATAGCTAATATCTTGCTCTTAGTATTTGTTTTCCTATCACAACTAGCTTTAAACATTGAATAAATTGCATCGTCTATATTTAATGTCATAGAAATTGAAACTAAATTTACACCATTTGAACTAAAATGAAACTCCTATTGTGCATTCTAAATTTCATATTTGTTTAATTTTACATCAAGACAAGATGCCATAAAATTCATAAATTTTGAATGCTTATTTAATAACTTTATCTAAACTAGCCAAAAATTGGTCTAAATGTCAAGCCAATATGGGTACGCATAGAAAATTCTTATTATTTATAATATATTATTTATAATATTTATCATGATACTCATCAATGTTAGCTAAATAGGACATAGCTAGACTGTAGAAGGATAAGAAAGGTTACCAATATTTTATCCAAAAAAATTTTATCATCATTTTATATGGCGAGAATAACTTGTAACAAATCATAAAACAACTTGTGTGACAAGACTAAGTTGTCACGGATTATAAAACTTGTTACAAGAATATATTGTAACAAAAAAATAATAATTATATGTGATAATAAAAACTTGTGACAAAAATTAATTTTGTTTTGCGATTATATCAACTTGTAACAAATAGTAAACAATTTTATGTGACAACTTGTATGGTTACTTAAAAATAAGTATAAAGAAAAAGTTATAAAAAAATAAAATTCAAAAATATTTTATGTGACACTTCCTTAAAAGTCATCACAAATTATGTTAATTTCTATGTCAACTATTTTTTACTATCACTAAAATACTTGAAGTATTAAAACCGGTGACAAGCAAAAAATCTTATCACAAAATATATTCTTTTTGCAACAAGAATAATTTATAATAAATTAATTTTTGTTATGATCTAATATTATTATAAAAATTAAAAATAAATTGAATTCAATGATAAGTCATAAATTTTTTTTGTAATAGTTTAGATATTTTTAGTGATAAAATTTTTGATGCCTAATGAAAAAAAATATAATATTGAATTTCTTGCGGTGACTGTTTAATTATCCTTCATGAGGATGTCAGCTCCGATAGCACTGTCAGTTCTGGAAGTGAAAGACAGGATGACATCTGTCCCATAATGTTCTCTTTATTAAACTTTCTTAGGCCATCTCTTGCATCTAAGCTGAATTCACGTACTCTCTCTCTCTAATAAGGTGAAAATTAAAGCAATAAAACTTGACCTCTTTTTCCCCATATAATTGGAAGTGAAGAGTGGATAACTTTTATACTCTGCTCTTTTGCTCAAAAAACCTTTTATTTTCTGATTTTTCTTCCCACGGTCTCTGCTGAAGTTTTATAGGCATGTAAGATGATATCAATGTCCTTGCATTCTACTAGTATACATTGTTCTGGTAATTTGCTCTTTATTGGGAGTCCTTAATGACAATGACTAGACCAATACAGGAGGGTGCATGGCTTAGCGTTGTTTCCTTATTGTATTTTTTTCTTTTTTCTTTTTCTTTTTCTTTTTTTTTTTTTGGATAGAAAGATGATGGGATCTGTATTACGAAAATGAGACCGAAGTATCAAAACAGCAATTATTCTATAGAATGAACCACCCAATTACCTTACCTCCATTCCAAGCATAAGTTTTCTCTTTTGACAGATAACAAGATTAAAACAAAACAGTTCTAATAGTTGCACTACCGCTAACCATAGACACAACTCATTTTGCAAAAGACAGCTACAGCCTATTGGTTACAATCCTCTGATTTGATGATGTTTCATTTTTATGGTTGAAAAAAAATCTAATCAAGTTTAGAAAATCTTTCTCTTTTATTTCAACTTTCCTACCATCAAAACAGTTAGAAAAAATTGATATTCCTTTCAAATTCTTTAGTTTTTCTGGACATATTTTGAAGAAACCAAGCATACCCTAAGTACTTTATAGGAATAATTGATGATGATTCATCTGCAAGGAAAAAAAGAAGCTCTGTGACATCTAGAAAATCTATGCCTATTTCATTATAATTCTCCCACCATACAAACAGTTGGAAAAGTCAGTTTTTTCAATTTCTTCAATTTTACAGGGATAATTATTTCATCATTTCTGTGGAAGAATTGACGGTGCTCCCTGTGTTGACATATCATACATGATCCCCTCAATCTCGAGCCCGTTGGCTGAGGCTATACATCACGTCAAATCTCATGGTGGACATGTTGGCCCAAGTCGGACCATCGCAACTCATAGAGATGTGATAGTAGATTACATCTGAAAACGACAAAAATTAATAAGAAAGCTTAAATTTCTTTCGCTATACGTCGCCAAAGGAGAATAACCCAGCACTGGTATTGGGCCTATCAAACGTCTGTCAGAGCTAATAACCCAAAGCTTTGGCTTATAAATTCCACAATTAACTATGAGTTGAGGATATGATGTGATACGGGACGGATTAGATGTTTTTTGATCGTTCAACCTCTAGGATTAGGCATCCTATGCAACAACAATATTGCGAGACTATTTTAATTGGTTGGCAATAAAATTCTTCAAACCAGCTTGCTTTAGGGCCATCATATGAATATTTAACATGCCATCCTTGCGTAGCTCCATCGGGCATCAAAACATTCTTTAAATAAAAGATGAAATTTAAGTACAACGTATACAACGCAAGCATTATGGTTTCTCTTTCTTTTATTTTTTTCATGCTATATACCAAACTCCATCGAAATCCTCTAATTGCCAATATATATATATATATATATATAAGTTAAGTATAAAGCTACAGTGCCTGCATTGAGTGCATTACACTTAAGTTTTATTGTTTAATAAAAATTTTAGTAAAATATAATAATACAGCTGCTTATGTCTTGGGGACTCTAAAAAGATCTGCATAACTCACATGACTTGGAGTGATGCTAGGTCACTAATTATGAAATTATCCGGCCAGTATTAGTAGGTCCGAGAAACCTTTCCATGTACACATAACAGAAGCCTCGAATATATTCCTTTAAATTTATAGGACCCTCTCCCTATTCAAGCTGTTTATATGCTAGGCTTGAGCTTAACTTACCAGAATATAAACCTAGCCAATTAACACATGCTTAGCACACCTTGAGAGCCAGAGTGAATTAGATTTCATTGTCGACGCCAGAAAAGGTGCAAACAAGAGAAGGATTTTTTACAGAAATCAGGGGTGAGGTTTGAATGGTACTGGTCGAAAAATGGCTTTAATCGGGAAAGCATCATTTCTAAAATTGTGAAGCTGGGATTCAGCGGACAGGACCTTTCAGGTATTCAACATTTTCATGATCGCGAAAGAAACGAACACCAGAGGATGATGATATGCTAATCCAGCTTGTAGACAATAATGACCGCAAAGAAGAGCTTATCGAGTCTGATGTAAAACAATAGTCTATAGCATTTGTTCACATGCATTTAAAAGAATTAAACCATACTATTTTGCTACAAGACAAATCTAAAGTACCTAAAACCGAGGCCTCTTACGAGCACAGTTGTTCGCCACCGGGCTCATTTTTGAAGAATGAGGTAACAAAATGGGATATTATTGTAATAGGCATTCGTATTGACATTTTGTAATTATTCATACGTGATAATTATTATAAAGTAATAAAAATATTTATCTAAATAATCATGAATGGATAAGAATCCTTATTTGATTATAAGGAAATAACTATGAAGCACTCAAAAATATCTTGTTTTATAGGCTTAGAACTCTTATCTAATAATCTTTATGAACAAAGGATGAAGCTATCTACTTCTAATAATTGAAAAATACATATGTTCTCTTCACATGAGGAAGAGATTTCTCCTCATTAATTTTCGTAAGCTACCACTTTGGCCTGAGATTTGAGGTGTGGAAAATATGTGGGTAACTCTGGTAGCCATCTTATGAGGTGAGAAAGACACAATGATGCTTGTAATACAAGCCAAGGATATTGATCTATTTTATTCAGATTTAAAAAAGATAATCTACTTACCAAGAATCCTTTCTAATGGGCTAGAAGCTTCTTATGAGAAAGCTATTAATTCACTACTTCTGAGAAATGGATATAGGAATGAGATCAGTTCGATGGCTAAAAATGATGTATGGGAGTTAGTTGACCTTCCGTCTGAGCACAAGACCATTGGAAACAAGTGAGTCTTGAAAATTAAACATGAGACCCATGATTCAATTGATAAATATAAGGCTCGTCTTGTGGCAAAAGGCTGTTTTTAAAAAGAGGGTATAAATTATGAAGAGACATTTTTCCCAATGATGAGGTTTGCCTCATTTCGACTAATTCTAGCTATTATTGCACATTTGAACTTAGAGTTATTTCAAACGGATATGAAAACAACATTTCTTATTGGAGAAATAGATGAGGAGATCCATATGGATTAACCAATAGGTTTCATGGCCAAAGGACAGGAACGCAAAATATGTCGCTTAAAATATTATATTTGTAGCCTAAAACAATTATCTAGGTAATGATATCATCAATTCCATCGAACTATCACTCCGATGGGCTTTATAATGATCGAGGAAGACCATTGCACGAATGTCAAAAGGATTGACAAAATAGTTTTATTCTTTCACTATGTGTGGACAACATTTTTTAAGTCAAAAATGATATGAAGTTAATCATTGCCACTCATTGCTGGTTGTCCTCTACATTTGAGATGAAGGACATGAATCAGACAAATTATATATTAGGAGTTAAAATTTATAGAGATTACTCTAAAAGACTTCTAAGTTTGTCTCAAGAGACTTACATAAGAAGAATTTTAAAATGTTTCCAAATGCATAATGCCAAGCTCATTGATACTCCAATGGAAAAAGGTCGTATTCCTATCGTCGAACAATGCCTAAAATCAGAAGAAGAGAAAAAGCAGATAATCAAAGTTCCTTATATAATACGGTTGGGAGTCTAATGTACGCAATGATATGTACTCGACCTGATATTTTCTTTGCTTTAGAGATGGTGAGTAGATATTAGAGTAATCCTGGTACTATTCATTGGCAAGCAATTAAGAGGAGTTTTTGATATCCGAGGTACAGAGAACCTTACCTTATTCCATTATGGTGGTGATTTAAGGCTAACTAGATATGGTGATCTAAGGCTAACTAGATATAGTGATGCTGATAGATCCACTAATAGAAATGAACGCAAATTTGTATCAGAATATGCATTCATATTAAGTAGTGGAGCCATTTCATGGTGCGGCAAGAAACAGTCCTGTGTCGCCTTATCCATGATAAAATTAGAGTACGTTACTTGTATAGCTATAATTTAAGAGGTTATTTGGTTGAGGAGATTTTTGTAGAGTTTGAGCATAATAGTGCATGCAGATGATGTCGTTGTGATTTATTGCTATAACACAGCTACAATAGCTTATGCAAGGTATCTAAAGTATTATGAAAGATCGAAACATATCGACACTATATATCACTTCATTCGAGATGTTATTATGCAGGGATAGATGATCCTTAAGTATATTTCGATTAGCGACATAGTTACAAATCCTTTTGCCAAACCTCTCTCTAGAAATATTTTTCTTAAACATGTTAAATGTTTGGGTTTGTATAGGATTTGATGTTTTGTGGACACCATGAACTTTATACAATATGCATATACCTTTCTTTTCATATTTTGATGTTCAAAATTGATGCACTATATTTTTACAAAGTAGAATGCTATCAAGCTTTGATCGGCTTACTCACACAAGCGATTGCCCTAGTGCTAAGAAGCAAGCAGGATGAGACATTTTGGCCATATTAGCACTTATGACAATGTAATGGTGATCATCTTGGCGCTTAGTTAGCGAGCAAGATTTAAAAGATATGTCACCTTAGTAAAGCTAAGTTAAGACTATATGAGTTGAAATGGAGATAATCTACATTTTTATTTAACTTGTAAATAGTCGAATGTGAGCTTTCAAAGAAGGCATTATGAGAGTGATTGAAATGATCAAGTTAGGTACTTGAGGAGTGATTGAACTAAGATTTATATGGTGTTATAGCATAACATGTCCTAAAAGAAAGCTCTACCATAGCATATATATCATATTGTATGCTATAAATCGACCATAAGGAGTGACTGAATGGATTCCTACTTCGTCACTATGTGAGACTAATGGACCTAGAGTCGTTGCTAGTACCTTTTGAGACTTAAAATTATATTATAAAGTGGATACTTGATTACGTTACTTTATCATATTATCTAAGGGCCATGAATCATGCGATCTAATGGAGTATGTCTAGAAAAGCGATTAAGGATAAATGGATTGGCATAAAGGGCTAAGAAAAAACTAATTGATATCACACTTATGATTGGTGACTCTTGTCCAAGCAGTTAAGTCGAATAAGAAATTTAATTAAATATGAGCACAAATGCATTAAGTGAGAGGTCAAGCATAGCTCTATATTATTTTGAGGAATCAAAGATGCTTGATTTGGTATAACCAAATAATTTGGGGTACATAATGAGATATATTGAATGGTAATATTATATCAATATGATGGTGACTTAATATAACACTCCTCACCTTTATCTTTCTCATTCGATAGCAAGCTCCATTTCTTATATGAAGGAAACAAATGAATGAGAGATCATTTGAGAAAACACTTTAATGTCAAATATGTATACTCCATTTCTTATATGAAGGAAACAAATGAATGAGAGATCATTTGAGAAAACACTTTAATGTCAAATATGTATAAGTAGAAGATGTTGTAATAGACATCTATATTGGCATTTTAGGATTATCCATATAGGATAATTATGAAGCAATAAGAGTTCCTATTTAAAGCACCATGAAAGGATAAGAGTCCTCATTTGATTATGAGGAGATTAGTGATCAAGGAGACCTTATTTTCTCCTTATTTTATAGGACTAGGATTCTTATCTAATAATCTTTATAAATAGAGGATGAAGTCAACTATTTTTAATAATTGAAAAATACATGCATTCTCTCGATGTGAGAAAGAGATCGCTCTCTATTAGTTTTCTTATGCTCTCATTTTTGGCCTGAGATTTGAGGTGTAGATAGTTATTTCACCTTATGCTCTCACTTTTGGCCTGAGATTTGAGGTGTAGATAGTTATTTCACAAGGTAAGAAAGATGCAATGAGATTCATAATGCAAACCAAGAATTCTAATCAATTTTACTCATATTTAAAAGAGGTATTCTACTTATTCTATGTCCATTTATATTTTCACCAACAGAGATATTTCAATGAGCACAGAATAAGTTTGGCAATCTCCAGAGAGAAAAATCTAAGGAGAATGGAATAAATGCTTGCCTTTCTTTGGGAAGGAACAGGGAGAAAAAGAAAAGGCCAAATGGCCTGTGACTAAACACTGAAAAGGATGATAGAAGGAATGATGATTTTTGAACTATTAAAAAAAAACAAGCTACCATTTGGGCACACGTGTGGCTTTGGACAATAAAATGACAATACCCTCTGACAAGCTTATTCCCTGCATCAGCTGCAATGACCATTCCCCTGCCCTCGCCCTTTATACTGGTGATGAGTGCTAAAATAAAGTTCGGTAAAGAGTTTGGAACAAGGGAATTCATACATTTAACAAAGCAAGCGACGCAGTGGTGGGAGTGGCAGCAATGCAGCTATATAATGGCCAAAGAATGGCATGGAAAGGTACCACCCTCTATAATCTAGAAGCGAAAGTAACAGTTTGAGAATAATGATAAGCAAGTATTCACAAGACCAAGCTGCAATGGAACAAAAGAATGATAGTAGAATTGCCATCTAGCCTGTAAAAGACATAGCACAATACAGAGTTTTTTAAGTAACTTGCATGCATTATGAAAATAATTTATTATTATTCTTAACTAAGGTGAACCGTTTACCAAGCGTTCGTTAATAAAACACCCGCCATTACGTTCCAGAGTCTCCAAGGGTAACAAATGACCATGCAACCAAGCACAAATGCATGGCAGATGCGTTCTTACCCTTTTTGGATGCACTTCATATATAGTTTCATAGGCTGATGGAAGATGAAAAAGGCAATAAATGGAGGGGGGGAGTGATCCTTTGAGAATTACCATAAGGAACAGAGAAAGAGATCAAAAGGCTACAAATCTGGAACTCAGCCACACTAACTTCAATCTACAAACCAGTCTAAACAAGGTTGTGCTACCACTAAAGAGCAATAAAGAAAACACGCCAAGCACAATAGCATTACCTTACAGACTGATGGTAGCTAATGATGGCAATATGGTCATGCCATCAAATTCTATAATGTCCAGACAAAATCTGGAGCATCATTCCTTGGTCCAGACACAGTCCGGTAAACGTAGATCTTGTCCACCTTACGAAAATCACTTGGATCTTCCATCTCAACAGTGTCATCGCTTTCATTTATGACCTCAACATTGAGCCTCGGCATCTTTGCTGCAAGTGTCTTGCAACCCCTTAAGGTAACATCACAGGATGACATCCAAAGGGATCGCATTGTTGCATACTTTCCGACATCCACCAAAAGTGCAGCATCCCCAAATGGGCTATCCCTTATCTCCAATTTCCTCAGATTTTTGCAACCATTGAGCACATACATCATTCCCTTATCACTTTCACCAGCAAACGCAATTGAGAGCATTTCTAGGCATTCAGCATACATACCAATGTATAAGAAGACCTGGTCTGTGAAAAGGCCTGATAGTGACAACCGCCTTAGGTCTTTACAAGACTGCACAATTGCCCCGAAACCTTCATCTAATGGCTGATTGGTCACTGGGTCCGGCTTCCTTGGATCAAGAATACATAATCTGAAGCGTGTAAAATGTGGGCAGTTCTTTGCAACAGTGATAAGTGCAGCATTCGTCATCTGGTGGCAAAAGTATAGCAAGGAGTTTAGTTTCGGACATCCTGAGGATATGGCCACCAGCCCTTCCTCTGTTACAGCAGCAGTTCCCCCACCACCGACATCAGATGGGAACACCCTCAACTCCTGCAGCTCTTTACAAGTGCTGGCCACAACTGCTAATCCTTCGTCTCCAATGCAATCCAATAGCTGCAGAAGCATTCAAGCTATTACTAAGTCACTTTGATACATATCAAACCAGTTAATTCCAGCCAAATAAGCCAACAAGAACTTACCCAAAGCCGTTGAAGTTTAAAACACCGACAAATCAGCTTGATAAGGTCAACACCTTGAATTGCTGGGGCATAGCTCAAGTTTAGACCAGTCAGGTTTCCACAAGTGGGATACACAGCTGGAAGGAAGTGAGGTGCAGCATCCCAAAACCCGGACAGGCTTTTCAGTGATTTGCATTTAACAAATTTATCGATCAGTCTGTAATAAGCTTCATAATGGTAGTCAATGGCGAATGAACCAGTGCCCAAGTCCACCAAGTTGGGTGCCCGAGCAAGGATCTTGGACAGTGAATCAACAGACACAGCGCTATTGAGTCGCAAGGTCCTGATGTTTGGACACCTAGCAATGAGCCTCTCCAACACACCAGCATTCACCTCCCCTTTCAAGCAGGCGAAATTCAGTGTTATGAGTGAAGTACAAGAATCAGGGAAGCAGCTGAGCCATCGAGGCCCGCGATCTTCCACCTCATTTTCCTGTAAATCTAGCTTCGTAAGGACCCTGACAACCAGCAAGGAAAAAGAGAAAAGGAAAAAAAAAAAGAGCAAGGAAGACGTCACAGTCAGGAACTTTAAATCTTAATCGGCTACAAAAAAAAGGTTTTAATACCATCTGAGCATGGTTCCACAAGAATCAAGTTTGCATAGGTTTGTACCATGTCAAATTATTTAAAAAAAAAAAAAATCTTTCTACCCAAAAAAAAAATCTCAGGTAATAACTTCATACAAATTATTATACAGAACAATTAATCAATACAGAAAACGGAACCCCTAAACTACAATGAAGTCAACTTTTCATACAATTTATTATACAGAACAATTAATCAATACAGGAAACGGAACCCCTAAACCACAAAGAAGTCAACTTTATTTTTGTGTGTGAGAAAGAGGCCATAGAAACAGAATCCAGCTAGGGAGACATGACTGAGATCCAATTCAAGCGGTGCATAATATCCAAATAACAAACAAACATTGGGTAACATCAGGAAAAATTCAATTTTTACATCTGTCTACGATAAAAGAAAGCTAGAACATAGCACACATCTACTAGCGAAAAAGCATAGAGAAGTGACGTGGCTCACCTGCAATGGGTGGCAATCGCCGCAAGCCCGTCGGTGCTGAAACCCTCACAGCTGACGAGAACCAGGACCTTGAAGTTGGGGAAGGAGCGGGCGAGGAGCTCGAGGCTCTCGTCGGAGACAACCATCCTCTTGAGCCGGAGCTCCTCGAGGTCAGGGCAGCCCTGGGCGGCGGTCTCGATCCAAGGGAGGGCGAAGCCACCCCAGTTATAGGGAACCAAGTTGAAATCGGCGAAGTGGGGCTTCCCCTTGACGCTGAGCGACCTCATGCCAGGGAACCTCGCCACCACCCGCTCCGGCCGGACGGCGTAACAGTTCCCGACGAAGACGCTCCGCCGGCTCAGTCTCTCAACCCGGAACCAAGTCTTGCACACCGTCGACACCGTGTTCCGGTCACGGTGCGAGCCCAGGAAGTCGAAAATATGCTCCACCACCTCCTCCGGGAAGTAAGTCATGGCTGAAAACTAGCACCAAAGCTCTCTCTCCTTTTCTTCTCGCTCCTTTACTCCTCTTCTCAGGGTTAGGCTTACCTGGAGAAGACGATAAAATCGCCGATATCTGGTGCCAGATTCGTCCAAATACTACCCAGAATAGCAAGAACATAGGAAGAAAGAACCCATCTTTCCCATATTCCTCTCCTCCCATCCCAGTTTCACCTCAAACAAATCAGATCTACTCCATGGAAACACCATAGCGTTCGCTAGAACTAGTCAAAAAAAAAAAAAAAAAAACCCGCCTTTTACACATAAATCCACGGAAAATCGAGCTCAGAACACCCTAAATCAAGGGGAAAAAATCATCTTTCTGCTTCGGATCACATCCCAAAGTATTCGAACAGCTCAGAACACCCTAAATCAAGGGGAAAAAATCATCTTTCTGCTTCGGATCACATCCCAAAGTATTCGAACAAAATTGCGGGAATCTCACACAAATCACGTCGAAAAAATCAGAAAAAAAAAAAAATCCTGAAGAGAGCCCGATCACCGCATCTCAAATCAAGCAATCGATCTAAATTAAATTACTTTTTTCAAAAAAAGAGGAGAGGGAGAAGGAGAGATCTAAACGGACGAGGTATGGAGACATGAACGGCCTCAGCCCCTACTCCCTTCTCTCCTCTCTTCCCACCATCATCTCTCCTTTTCGGTCCTCCCCCACCCTCTTCCCCTCCCCCGGATCTCCGCAACTCTTAACCGGAGTTAAAGCCGGGTTAGTTCCGCTAACGCCGGTTCGTGGATCGGAGGCCGGTCAACCCAGCGGTTCTCGTGGACGAATCCAACCGTCAGATCCTCATCCGTGGTGATCTCATGCCGGCGACCCCTCCGCCCATGTCGCATAAGAGCTCCGCAAAACCGTTGATCCAAACCCCGAAAATATCCCGGATCGCCCCACGTTACCCAAAACGGCACGGCTGGGGGCCTTTATTAATTATTGTTAGTAACGGAATCTATAAATTTATAATGATTACGTGTGACAGGATTATAATTATTAATATATTAAAATAAGATTTTAATAATTTTTCTGGGAGCACATTTGGAAAGGAGAGTCAGGAAATGGACGGCTGTGATGACGTGATGGGCTCCACGGAAGACTGGGTGGTGGTTGTGACATCGGCATAGGACCAGAGGAAGTACACTGTCCTTCCCCACTCTTCTGCGAGCAATTTGTTGCTCTGTTCGCTGGAATGCCGGATCTACCCCTGATCGTTTCTGATGATGCCACGTGAAGGAGAAAAGATCAGACGGTTGAGATGATACGAACTTAGTGGGCCCAGGGAACAGTGAGGGTTTTGGGGCACATATATTTGAATCGGGAACATGGTATGAATCCTAAACAAAACAAATATAGCCAAAGTCTACTAATATCTATGTATATAAAGGGAGTACATGTTAAATTTAAATATATTTAAATAAATTCGATTACTTCTTCTCTTCTTAAGTTGTATCTATAGTTAATAAATTATGAATCTTAAAAAAAAAAAAAATAGTTCTAAAATTTATATAAATTTAAGAAAAAAAAATAATTAAATTTTAAATTTGATTATATCCAAATATAATCAAGATTATATATATGTTTCTATTTTTTTACCTTATATCACCCTAAAAGTTTCACCTTGCTGAGTGTCAAGGGCTTTGAATTTTCAAACACAATTATTTCTTAATTAGATATTTCAAATCTAGAAGAGATTTTATATGATGGAGTTTGTCTGCATATGCCCTGCTCTTCCTGATAAGAATATATATTTGGACAAGTTTGCCTTTGAGGGGACGGGAGAAATAAATTATTTTACATGGCACCTAAAATAGTTCACACATTGGAGTAGTACTGTCACACTCTAGGTCCAAGTTATAACAACTCATTACACGTAAGGCATTTATTGTAATAATAATTAATCAAAATAAATTAAAACTATTATTTCATAATCATTCCATCAAATAAATGTTGTTATGGCTAGAAAATAAAATAAAACATCTAGCACAAAGGTTTATTCAAAAGGTAACTAAGAAGATCATCTGGTAGGTGCTGCTTCTATCCAAGGACCCCATCTCATTCATTAAATTTGAATATATATATATATATATTCAAAAGCTAACCAAGAAGATCATCTGGTAGGTGCTGCTCTATCCAATGACCCCATCTCATTCATTAAATTTAAATATATATATATATATATTATGAACTCACGCTCAGTAAATAAAATTAATTATAAAATAGAGAATCAATTAAATATGAGTTGTAGAGAGTGCAAGTCATAAAGAAGTTGATATCTTACTGTGTATATGATCACATATTATATAAATCATAAAATATCTTAAGATAGTTTTCAATCTTTTATGAAACATTACATGTCATCAATATTCAAAAATTTCATGTCATCACTTATTAAATCTCTACGGTCACAGACTACAATCAAATATATTTCTATGATTAGGCCAATGTATCATATTTAACCCTATAGATGAAGGTTGAATCCCCGAATATATTTGCTGTGAAGATGGATTCCGATATTCGTCATTTATCATTACATAGTGGATAAAGAGTTTCATGTCTTAGTTAAATCTTTAATCAATAATTTATCATTTATCAGTATTTGCTTATTTGTGAAATCATGTAATTTCACTATTCTCTCTTTTATTATATGGGGTTTATTTTCCCAAGGTATAAATATAGTAAAGTTTTTATGGTAACAAATATAATAAAATTATTTAATTGATCAATTGATTTGCATTATTTAAATATACAAAATCATAACTATTTTCATACTATTCCTATTTTGCATATAACAACAACTTTTGAGTAGTAACCATTAATCATTAATATATATAAATGAAACATATATTTCAATTATGCAAATTATTGATTGTTAAACAGTGCCAATAATCATAGCTATTTCTATTAACTTTTCATAATTAAACATTAATAAATAAATAACAAGAATTATAAAATTAATCTATTTATTAAAATGGCTAATTTACAATTAATCTACTTACCTTGATTCATTGATTAACGGGGTTAGGTCAAATCAATTTGGGCTGCTACTTCGTTATATAACAAATTCTTAGATTAATTCTACAATCATAATGGTTCACAACCACAACCCAGACTCAGGACAAAGACCTACCATAGATCACTTGGGTTTAGGTCATATGGGTCATCTAGTCTTAACAATCATCTTAAATATTAACCCAAAGTTAAGTTGGTTCATACTTGGATCTAAGGCAATTCCTTCTAGTAAGTCCCAAACCAACTTGAATTCATAATAGATTAAATTGGTTTAAGGTCACATGGTTAGTCAACTTGAACCAAACTCCTGCAAGTTGGACCAATTTCATAATAAGGTTATTCAGGCTAAGCTTATGCTTAGGTTACGGAGTTTAATTGATTGAACCCAAGCTCCAAAGGGTTAAATCAATTCCAAATGGGTTGACCCATTTTCCTTAACACCCATCTGATTTAAAGGCTGGTTCAAAGATGCAATAGCTCGACTGGCTTAATAGGCTAAGAACCATTGTCTTCCTTTTGAAATTCCTACCCGATGCTTAGGTCTGATCATAGATAGACCTTGGCAGACATTAGCACCACCAACAAGGCAACCAAACTCTGACCATAGCTAGATCTTCCCCCCGATGGGGATCCGATAGATCCAGAGCTTCGATTCAACACACAGAGACAACCCAATTTTTTTTCAAAAGAAACAGATTATCAACACCTTATAGATAGCAAGAACCCAAGAATCGAAGGGCTTTAGGGCTTAGATTTCCTCTTACCCTCCGACCATTGCCATATTTTGGTTCTAGAATGGGTTTGATCGGCTCTTGGTTTGGGACCAGCCATCAAAAAGGCCGTAGAGGGCCGAACATCTACAAAATAGGGTACGGCTAACATTAGGTCACAAATCTCTCTATTCTTCAACGGTGATTGATCCTAAAGTCAAAACCTAAAAGAATAAATCAGGGTAGGATGATTACCTACTCGGATTCCTTGTCGAAATGCAGGTGAAAGCCGATAAAGACTAAACACGACACTCTATTTCTTTTTCTGTAACAGAGTTGTCAAAAACCTAAGTTAGTCTTTGATTTCCTACCAAAATTCCATCACAATCTTATGCTATCAAGATTGTGGATCGAATGAGGAACAAAAGAACTAAAATTTTAAGGCTTACCAAGAATTTGGATCAGATTCAAGGTCCTTCATTTCTGCTTCTTCTTCCATCCAAAATGGTGACTCTAACCCAAAATCTCAGGGTAAAGCTTTGATTCTCTTCGATAATGGCCAAGGGCTTTAGATCTAGATAAAGGGGATAGGGCTTAAAGATAAGCCCTATCTTCTTCGGTTATCCTAGGAGGAAGGTGAGTTCGTGTTCCTCCTAGGCTTCAGCTTGTTTTCATTTTTTCTTTTTTTTTTTTTAACTTGACTTGGATTGATCAAATGGACCAAGTTTGGATCAGATCAGCTCTCATGCAGGTGTTCTCATCATGAGTACATTAAGTCGGTACCTTTCTATGTTCTTCATCTTCCATGGGCTGTTTTTATGGGCACCCAAGAAAGGGACTTTGAAGGGAAATTTTAAAATTAAAGATGATTTCTTATGCATCATGCCTAAGATGGTGTCACGCGTAAGTGGATGTGGACGGCATGGTCCATTTGCTTGCCTCCACTCCCCTAATCCTTGTCAGGGTCTCATTGCACTATTTTGCTCTAAGAACAACAAAAATTTGAATTTCTAGCAGGGAGATGCTGACAATGTGCCTCTTTTTTTGTTGATTATAAATGACGGACTAAGAACGGGACCAACCAAGAACGAGTAAGAAAGATCACAGAGAATAAGGGTCCTTCCACAACAAAAATTTGATAGTGTCATAAATCACGCAATAAAAAGTGCGTGGTATCTTGCACGAGGTTGAAGTCGGAAACCACCACAACCTCAAATTTTAGTAAAAGATTCCAAGGGCAAATGGATCCATAATCAAATCTATGTAGCTTGAGCGCACTAGCCAGGCACCCTAGCAAATTGATCCATAAATTATCAATGATTCTGGAAGACCTGAACCTGGTCCATTTGACTGCTTTGGGTCAGGCCAAATCAAGGAATAAAAAAATAAAAAAATAAAAAAAAAAATTCTGAGATAAGGCCGAAGCTTGGGAGGAAAACGAACCCATCTTCCTCCCAGGATAATCAAAGAGATAGGACTTATCTCTAAGCCCTATCCTCTTTATCTACGCCGATGGCCTTTCCATGGCTATCATTAGTGTGGAGTTGAAACTCGGCCAGGAGCTGGAGGGTGTGAGCTGCAGGGTCTCGTGGATTGGAAGTTAGGAAGCTCTCTTCTACCTTGGAGCCGATCAATCCAAGTTGTCTTAGGTAAAAACTTAAGACCTTTGAACCATTTGCCTTCCCTTTGATCCACGATCTTATTAGCATGAGATTTATAAAGGAATTTCAGTGGAATTCAGAGTTTTAACTTAGATTTTTGGCAACTCTGTTTCAGGGAAGCAGAGTGTTCGTGAGTAGATCGCCGGCGTCTTCTTCCTCTCCGGCATCAAAGCTACCGGGTAAATCTCTCTCTCTCTCTCTCTCTCTCTCTCTCTCTCTCATGTTGTCCATTATGGTCCCTGGTCTAGGGTAGTTTCCGGCGACGGCCGGAAAATGCTGTGCAACAGGGCATTAGCAATGCCTTGTTCCATGGTTGTTTGGCCCTTATGGCCGTATTTGTGATTAGAACAGGTCATCAGACCTTCACCAGAGAAGAGATTCGACACCTCACCAGAGTTAGGGTGCCTTGCCGGAAGTGCTAGGCCGGCCAGCGTATGGCTGTGTTCGGTCACAGGCACCGATTAGGTCGGAGTCGGGAGTCGAAGAGGAAGAAGGAAAGCTTTCCTTGTGAATTATCTGAGCCGGCCCATTGTAGCATTTGAACCGATCCTTCGAACCGGCTGAATTGTGAGGAAAATGGTTCGCCCATTTGGAGCCAGTCCAACACATTGGAGGTTGGGTTCAAACCAGTTAAACCCTGTGACCTAAGCATCAGTTTAGCCTAATTGAAATTAGGATGGGTTGGGACCTAATTGATAAGGTGGTCTAAGCTAGGAGCAGGTTTGATTTTGGGTTAACCTAAATGACCCATATGACCTAAATCCAAGTAATTCGTGATAGGCACGCTTAGGTCCTAAGCCAGGATTGAGTTGGGAGCTATAATAACTAAAAATTTAATTTAAAAATTATTATGTAGGTGAGCAGTAGCTTGACTTGATCTCACCTTGTTAATCATCAAATCAAGGTAAATAGACTAATTGTAAATTAGTTATTTTAATAGTAAATCTAGCTATTTATTTATTAGTGTTAAATTATGAAAAGATAATTGAAATAGCTATAATTATTGACATAAACAATCAATAATTGCATAATTGAAATATTTGTTTTATTTATATATATTAATGATCATGTTTACTACTCAAAAGCTATTGTTATTATTGTTTTAATATGCATAAATAGGAATAGCATTGATTAATGCTATATGTAATAATTATTGATTTTGCATATACTAAATGTTAAATCACAAGATCATTCATATAATTTTTAATGTATGCTTATTACCATGAAACATATAGTATTTAGACCTCAATTCCATGTTATTATAAAAGAGGAAACAATGGAATTATATAATCATGCAAATAAGCAACTACTAATAATATTAAAATTTTGATTGAAACCCATCTTTGTAGGAGAAAGTAATGATTCAACCCTATCTACAGGGTTAAAATTTACTGCACTGTCTCGATCATAAGGATATATAAGAACGTAGCCTGTGACTATAGAGAATTAATTAAGTAATGATATGAAAGTTGTTTAATAAATAATGACATCAAACAGTTAAACAAGTGATGACATGAGAACTGTTTAATAAATGATGACATGAAAACTGTTTAAACTGTTCAATATTGATAATAGAAAAATTTTATTACGATGATATGAATTATTTACAAAAGATTGAAAATTTGCTTAAATAACATGCACCCATTATAATTATTTATTTTACTAATTTATAGTTGGTTCTATTTATTGAACATGAACTCATAAAATATCTTATTATCTTTTTCAAATTCAATGAATTAAGATGGAAACCCTTAGATAGAAGCAACACCTATCAAATCATTTTCTTGGTTACCTTTTTGGATAAACTTATATGTTAAATGTTATTTATTTTCTCGTTATTTTGACATTTATTTGATGATATGATTATAAAATAAAAGATTCAATTTGTTGATTAATTACTATTGTATTAAAGGTCTTGCACGCTTTGCAAGCAGTGAATTGTCAAATCTAAATCTATGTGGTGAGTTGTCAAAATCGGAGTCCATTCTAAGGTCTAAAGCGTGATAAATTTATTTTTAAAAACTTATAATTATTTAAAATAGACTATATTGTACCATAAAAAAAAAATAATGGATGCTTTACGTGTGACTATAATTTATATTAATGGAGTATAAATGCATTATAGCCTACCAACCTATTTACTTGAGCAAATAAGCCTAGAATTTAGAAATGATTAATGTTGATACATAAATTTTTATTTTTTTTTATTTTTTTTATTTACCTTTTTGCCTCCCAGCATATACTAACAATCAAATGACATATTAAAGATTTTTTTGAGTTACAAAGTAATTCATATCTAATGTAGAATCCTGTTTCTTGTATGGACTCTCTTTAATAGAAAATGCAATGAGCTACCTTGAATTTTAAAATGATTGTTTTTATAACAACTTAATCCTGATTTTTTTTTTTTTTTTTTCCCTTTTCGATAGTAACAAGGGCAAGGCTCCAACAAAAAGCATTCATAAGTATATCTACATTTTTCCTGATCTAGATTTTAAAAAGAAAATGAATAAAATAATTTTTAAAAAATGATCAGAAAATTGAAAAAAAAGGCCTGCCCCATGGGTATTGCTGGGCCAAGAGTCCGAATCCATGAATCATGCCAGCACGACCTACAACAAAGGCCATGCCAGTCCGATACAGCCCATTTTATACCACTAAACATAATTAGGTATTAATATTCACTAACACATTTCCATAAATTTTAATAAGACATACAACGACCATAATGGTGCTAGACTTACAGCTACCTATAATTATTTTAATGTCCTTTCTCATTCCATTTTTTAATCCAATTACAATAGACTAGAGCACACAGCAGAAGCCAGAAGATTAAGCATGCCCCACCACCAGGTAGAATGCCCACTTAGATAATTATATGAAGTGGGCTGCCAACCGTTGCAATATAAATTGTGCTATTAGCCCATGATTCATTTATATAAGCTCTTTAGTTAGGCTTTGGATGCAACTGAAGATTTGATTAAATATTTCCAAAGCTCCAGTACCATCGGGCAGGCTGAGGGAAGAAGACTAGAATGCCAAAAGAATCTGGAAGCAATGTGTTTAGAGGGATAAAATATGGTGAAGGCACGGCTGGATGGGTCAGCCAGGCATCTTTAGTTGGTAGGGATCATGGCCCTTAACAGGGGCTTAAAAATGGTGCCTGGCCTGTCCTTTCTTTTGTCTTACGTTCCATTGTTGCGTGGGGGAATCGAGAGACAGCCGTGACCGGAATCTGATGACGACCTAAACCCAATGATCAGGCCGCCAAAAGAGGTGGGTTAGGCAGAGAAAGTTGATTACATGCCACAAAGCATGGCTACATTCATCGAAAAATATTGCCATCGGTAGCAGGGGGAATGATGGTTAAAGGGTACCAGGTTTTGTTTAGAGGGCCGTAATTCATCTCTTGAACATCATTTGCTACAAGTTGCAGCCATGTGAAGCATGCCAAAGAGAAAAAGTAGGAGCTAAGTGGAGAGAAGCCCTAGGAATTAAGAGTTCAGAATTTGCAACTAACCTAAGAGGTTATACTCACGGTAAAGTTGAGTGCAAACCACTCTCTAATGCACTTGTTCAATGAATCCTTCGCCTCCAATGTGAAGGGAGGGTAAAAAGGATCATGGCTTTTGTAGGGCAGTCCACCTCCCTGCCCAACAGGGCCACCATTTAACACTGATCAGATGTCAAAGAGTATGGTGCAATCTGATGTTGTAAAGATTCTTTCTCTTGATCAATTCATACCTGACAAGTCAAAAGGAATCTTTTAACTTTTCAAGATGCTTAAGGAGTACGGCTTATCATTCTCTTCTTCTTCTTGTTGTTGTTCTTCTTTTTTATCTTTTTGTTTTTCCCCTTTTTTTTTTTGTTTATTCCAAACCATACTGGCTAGGGTTTGTTGGCTCAAACCATAAATAATTGATAATAGTAGAATTCAATGAGTACACCCCTTAAATGTTTCTTTTGTGATAGAACCATCCAATCACGAATTTATCTTTTCTTGATCGCATTCAATTGCTATCCGGCATTACCTAAATATTTCCAAACTTTTATAGGAATCTTATCAAGTCTCATAACTTTTCCTACTTTCATCTTTTTTATAGCTTTTTTACTTCAGATGTCCTAATTCTATGAGTATACACCACTTTATCTTTAATGGAGCTAGTAGAATATTCTAAATTATCTACATAATTTTTATTTAATAATTTATTAAAATAATTTCTCTATTTTTCTTTGATCTCTTTCTCCTTAACTAAAACTTTTTGATCGTCATCTTTAATGCGTTTAACCTAAAATATATCTCTAATTTTTTTCATCTCTTACTCTTGCAATTTTATATGTCTTTCTTTCTATCTTTAGTTTTTAGCTTGTGATATAATTCCTCATATGCCTTACATCTAGCCTCTCATACCATTTTTTAACTTTTTTCTTAACCAGTTTATAGTTTTTATATGCTTCTCCATTCTTACATTTAGATAGTTTTTTATAGTACTTTCTTTTAGCCTTAACTGCTAATTAAATTTTTTTCATTCTACCATCACGTTTCCTTATCATATGGTCATTTTTTCTCTAACTCTCTTAATACCTTTATAGTTACTTTTCTAATACTATTAGCTATCTCTTCCCATATGGTATTAATCTCTCTATGTATACTCCATTTTTCTTTATTACTCTATCCTTAAAAATTATTAATTTCTCTTCTTTCAAATTCCACAACCTAATCCTTGAATTCTTATATCTTATAATTTTTCTCCTTCATTTTTGAATATATACATCCATAACCACTAAACTATGTTGTGTAGTTAGACCCTCACTCGCTATAACCTTACAATCTTTATAAAATACTTAATCAATCTTTCTAGTAAGGAAGAAATATATTTGACTAGTATTATATCCACTTTTAAAAGTTATCAAATGAGAGTACATCTTTTTAAAAATATGTATTGACTAATATTAAATCATATACTATTATAAACTCTAAAATTTTATTTCCTTCATCACTTCTATCTTTAAATCCATAACCTCTATATACTCTTTCAAAACCAATATCATACTTTCCTACATGTCCATTTAAATCTCCTCTAATAAATATTTTTCTCCGATAGGAATCTCTTGAATTAGTCTATCCATATCCTCCTAAAAATTTTGCTTTGTCACACTATCTAAATCGAGAAGCATAAGCACTAATAATATTTATTGACTCCTCGTCTATCACTATTTTAATTAAAATTATTCTATCTTCTATCCTCTTAATGTTTACAACTTCATCTTTTAGGTTTTTATTTACAATAATTCTTACTTCATTTTTATTCCTATCTTTGCATGTAGACTAAAGTTTAAAACCATCAATCTCTTTATTTTTTCATACATTCACTTAGTCTTTTGTAAGTAAGCTACGTTAATTCTCCTTCTAGTCATTGTATCTATTAGCTCCATTAACTTTTCTATTAATGACTCTAT
This sequence comes from Metroxylon sagu, assembly GCA_017589505.3. Taxonomy (NCBI): domain Eukaryota; kingdom Viridiplantae; phylum Streptophyta; class Magnoliopsida; order Arecales; family Arecaceae; genus Metroxylon; species Metroxylon sagu. Next base: position 82,719 of record JACVBY030000443.1, on the reverse strand, counting down.
ATTTGAAGTTGCTGAATATATTTTATTTTATTTTATTTTATTTTTATTTTCTTAGATTATACCCATCAGTGAAAGTATGAAAATCCTTACTAAAACCCTTGCTTATTTTTTGCCATATCCGAGTATCAATGTGACGCCTCATTTTCGGGGTTTGCCTTTGCTATCTTTGTCGTTTCCATTATATTCGGAATCCAATGCAGTGCGTCGCTTCCAAAGAACGCCCTAACTTTATCAATTTTTTTTATTAGATTCATATTCATAAGGTATACCTATAGTTTTACACCAACCATTTTTTCTATTAGATTCATGTTCATAAGGTGTGCCTATAGTTTTACACCAACCGTTAACCTATTGCAACCATCTTTCTTTATTCGAACTTGAAACTGGCTATGTATAAAAAATGCTCATGTTCATAAGGTATGCCTATAGTTTTACACCAATCATTAACCTATCGTAACCATCCTTCTTTATTCGAACTTGAAACCAGCTATGTATAAAAAATGCTCCACCTCGAGACAATCACTTATATTGGCTTCACCTTTATATATCACAGCAATCAGCATCTTCTAGGGCACCTACAATCAAGCAGTATCATATTCATAGATATCTAACCATTGTCTTTCACAAAAGATCATTTTCTAGAAGGTAGTGCATGAAGGTTTACCTAAGTAGCCATTAGGTGTCTAATAATATATTGGTCTAAATGACTTGATATCAGTTGGTGTTTATGTACGCTTCCTTGCAATAGTTACCACATCAAATCCAGTCCGATGAACCACTTTGGATCGATATGAAATTTCCAGGGCGGCAAAACCTATCATCAATTTATAACAGGAATTATATATATGATAACTACAATTTCCACTCTTTAACATGTTTTCCCAAACCTTTTTTTCTCTTCTGCCCATAGTCCTTGGAAGAAAAATAGGAGGTGTAACCTTAGACCACATTAACAATTGCTTCCAGTACCTACGAAGAAAAGATGTACAAAACAAACCTCACCATGCACCAACCAACATGAAAATCTTTGAGCCTTCATGTGACACAATTAATACACAAGGAAAGGGTGAAAAAACAGGAAGATCACCCAACATGTCTTCTAAAAAGGCGATAGAGCACTGACAAGCACACAAAGGAACAACGAGGATTGGTGGCAAAAACGTGAGAAATCACTAGACACCTGACAACCCAACAAGGTCCCCCACAACCTTCTCTTCAATTTCCTGCATAGGGAAAATCAAATAATTAAGCAACTAATGCTCGCCCATAAGAATCATTGATCAGTATTGATTTATGAATTTGAAACCACTAGAACAAATATAAGTATGGGACTCTCTCTACATGTATCAAGGTAGCATTGACACAACAGGAGACACCCAACCACTTATGCTCCACATGTCAACTCTACTATATACTAACAAAGGTCAGGACAACCATACTGGATAAAATAACATATCTAAATAAGACAGACTTCCATACTAGTGATTCTTAGGCCCCATTTGGCATTATTGTAGATAATAGAGCTTTAACCTATAAAGATTTGTGCAATAGAGATTTCGCTTGAAGAGCTTTTAATAAAAAGCAATTTATTGTTTGATAACTACATTTGTAAAGTGCTACAAAACTTTAAACATTCATTTGGTAATCAAATTAAGAAAGCGTTTAGCATAGTGCTTCCAATTATCTAATTATTTATATCACAAACTATCATTATAAAGTATTCTTAATTTATAAATTATTTATTTTTGATATATTAATCTAAATAATATAATAAAAATAATTTTATATATCATATAAAAATATAATATTTTTAAATATCTTTTTATAATAATATTATCATAATATAATAATGTATATTATTATAATATAATATAATACAAATATAATTCTATTTTTACTATAATAATATTATAATAGTAATATTTACATATAACATTTTTTACAATCTAATATAATTATTATTTTATATCCTAATATATTATAATATAATATATAATCATATTTTAAATATAGTAATTATAAATTATTATGGTATTATTACAATAATATTAAAATAATCATATTTTACTATAATATAACGTACTGATATTATATTATAATATTAATATTAAATATGACTGTTTTTGGTCTTTTGGACTCATGACCTCCAAGTCCAATGAAAACAATTTTCTTAAAAGCCAACGACCATTTGTTCTAACATAAGGTTCAGGATAAGTACCAAGATGCTCTTTTCCACTTCATAGTCACAATATCTCATGAAGCTGACAACTTGCCTCACTAGCAAAATCTATTGGAGGGCATATCAAAGACCTAGGCCCAAATCTCTCCTTCACCAATGTTGAGTTACAGTCATAGGGGACATTTGGTCCATGGATTACAAAATTTCATTCTGGCATCATATTAACAAACATGTGATTCCTTAAATTTAAATGCCTGAGCATATAGATACCCATATTTTGTTCATGCAGTAATTTGATTGTAGATTGCTGGGTAGATTGCAATAACATATTTGGTTGACAAGCCAGATTACTAAAAATTCAAGTGAAAAATATGTTAAAATTTTAAAAATGCTCCTATTTTTTAAATTAAAAAGCAAATAAAGCAAAGAAATATTTTCAAATATAACAATTATATATTATATAAAATATATAATAATTAATTATGTTATTTTTATACAATATGATACAAATTATTATTAATAATATTACATAAAATATATAATTAACACAGTAATAGAATATATTATAAATATATATAATATAATCATTATAATTATATATTATATATAAAGCATATAATATTATATTTTAATGTAAATAATTATTTAAACACATTTAATAAAAATTAAATATTTATAAAATAATATACAATATTATTATTAATAATATTATATAGTATAATAATTAATATAATATTATCATAACAATGGTAGTAACTATATATATTTATTATATTAATAAAAGTATTAATATATATATAATATAATATATATATTATATTCATAATATATGCTATTTATCAGTGTTATTAAAAGCACTAGGCGTATTAAAGCATAAAGGATGCTCAGAACTTAAGCACAAGTTGGCACTTTAGCGAAGTACATATTTTTAAAATAATAAAATAATTTATATAAGCAAGATTTATAACACATTATAGAAAAAAGCTTTAAAAAATTATAATAATAATATATTTAGTCTTTTAACTCAATGAAAAGCCTTCTCTTTCTCAGTTAAAATTTATAGTCCCTTGATATTTTTCCTCTTTCGCAGATGATAGCATAATTTTTGATGTTTTTAACTCTTTATCTTCCAACTTTTAGCTTTCTTATAGGGTAAAAAAAAATAATTATGTATGCAATTGTACATTATAAAGTTAATATAGTCTAATAAATAATAATAGATTTAAAAAAATATTACAAATATAGCTTACAAAAAAATTCGCGCCTTTCTTACATCTTAAATTAGATTAAAAGTATATTTTTTTTTACCTTAGTTGTGTCAAAAAGAAGACATTTCGCTTAAGGTACAAAAAGCGCTTAATATATTTGATGTTTAAATAATTATTTTATTATTATTTTAATTATTAGCAATGTTATAAAATTAAATTTATTGTATTAATATATAGTATAGTTATTATACTAAGGCACCCCTTGGATAACATTGCTAATTTATTATATTATAAAATAAATACAATATAAAATAATAATATGATATTATTACAATAATAATTTAATAATATTATTAAATTCTATTAATTATATGATAAATAAAAATAATAATATAGCAATTACTAAATATTACAAAATATTATTAATAATATTAATAATACTATATATAGTATAATAATTAATATATATAATATCATAAGAATAATAATAACAACGATAACTATATATATTTGTTATATTGACAAAAATATTAATATATTTATAATATAAAATATATATTATATTCATAATTTATACTATGTATTATATTACAAAATAAATACAATATAAAATAATAAGTAATATTACTACAATAATAATAACTTAATAACATTATTAAATTACATTAATTATATGATAAATTTAATATTATATTATATATATTATATTATACAATAATAAATTTTATTAATATATTAGTATAAAAATACTATAATTATAATAATGATAAATATATAAATATAATTATATTGAAATAATTAATTATTATATAATTTAACATAATATTTTTATTATTTATATTAATATGCATAAAAAATTAATTAAAATTTTAATATAATATATTATATTAAATGGGCTCTCTCTCTCTCTCTCTCTCTCTCTCTCACTCTCACGAACAATATTTTGTTTTGAGGGACAATTTTGAAAAAAAGTAATTTTCTAGATATGTCAAATTTCTACTAACCAACACTCTGAAATTATCTAACCCTTGATGGGAATCAGATTGCTATATTTTTTATTCTCAGAGCAATGTTAAATGACCATCAACTTTCCTAGATATATCAAATCAAATGCTCTAATGTAATATTACCATCAAAAATTGCTAAAAATCTTGAAAGATTCAACGAACCAAACTCCCCCTTAGAGGTATTTGGAAAGAATTACCCCCATTTTGTAACACATTGCCTGCAAGCCTCTTTCTGCCACCAAAAGAAAAAGAAACCTAAACAAGCAATGATTTTTTTGAAGAAACATGTGACATAAAAGTGAGACAATTTAATAAAAAATGTGATATAGTTTCAAAGCCATCCAAATCCTTGCCTACCATGTTGTGCACCAAGTAATTTTCTTCCAGGATCAAACATGTCTTTTACTTTCCCCCCTTTAAATCCATGAGCTACAATACTAATTATAAGAGATCTAGCTAAAATTTTATTCATTCCTTTGATTTTTCACTTCTGATTGAAACAAAAGTATTCAGAGATGCAATCATAGATATATCTACTGATGCTGTGGCATTTCGAACTCTCTACAGTAGGTACCATATTCTTAGAATATCAAGTTATTGTCTTGTCACTGTTACCACTAGTCTCTAAACTCCTACAATTTTTTGATCATGAATCTCCCCTCTTCGAGGAACTTGAATGCAACCAGTCACTAATCTTTTGTATTTTGAGTACAGTTGTTCTCTAGACTTGGGATAAATAAAACTCTTGGATTATCATGTGAATGATATGGCTCTTTTGGGATGAAACACTTTGAGACTATAGCATCAAAGTAACAGAGATGGTCTGAAATATTACAGTAGGTAAATGAGCTTCGGCTCCTCTAAATTTTATTTTTCTCGAGCTCCTGTTAGACATATTTCCCTTATAATCATTTCCCCTGATTATGAGGTGATTTAATCTCATCTGTGCTCCTGTTCAAAATGCATGCTATCTGTCTTCAGTGTGTTATCTCAGAAATAGATCATCACAAGTTAGTGGACAATCGACTTGAGTTTGTCCAGAATTTTTATGGGGTTATTATGACTCTGTTCTTGCTGCAGGGTTATTATGACTCCGTTCCTACTGCATAGTGTTTAGAAGCTTACATTTTTCTGTGTATTGTATCTCATAAACTTCCGGTAGTTCTATGCTCTCAGCTCCTAACAATACTTAAAATTGCTGATAGCAAATTTCCCACACAATTGCGAGGATATCAGCAAATATTACTTCAGCACTATTAACCACAACATAGAGAACGACCTGAATCATACCCAAACCCTCAATATATGACAACTAAACTCGAGCTTAAAAATCTTTCCTCTACTGTTGGCTAAAATAAAACATTTGTCCAATTCTACTGCATCCAGAATCGTCATATCTGACAAGAACAAAAATGGGTTGAATCATTTACTCGGGAAAGCAGTAACAAAGTGATCCTAAACCAAACAAGTATCCGACGTAATTCTTTCTTTCCATTCATTTGATTACCAAATAACTTTGAAGAAATAGGAATCCTAAAATGGAAGAAAATGGTTCCCAGTTTGTCGGTCTGATTATCAAGTGTTTGTCATAAACCCCAAATCTAGCCAAATTCCCATTCCAAACGATAGAAGTAACAATGAAATCCAGAACGAATGCAGGAAATTTCCATCAAAATTACCTCTTTTCCGTCTCATGTCACCTAATCACGATCATCGTGGCCATCCTCCTCCCGATCGGCGACATTACGAATCCCGTGCTGCAGGGCCACTCGTCGGCGCGTCCTCGAGGGGAGAACGTTCGAGGGATCGACCTCAGCGAGCGGATCATCCGAGAAATCACTGTCGTCGTCACCCTCCCCTCCGATCCCATCGCTACTGTCGCCATCGGTACTATCATCGGAGTCCTCGTCCTCCACCACCATCTTTCCCTTCCCCTTGTCCACCGCCGTCAGCACGCCCTTCCCCATACCGGTTGCAGCATGCCCATTGGGATCACTCGCTTCGCCGTCGTCTTCGGAGCCCTCCTCGCAGTCGGCTTGGAGAGGGGCGGTGGTGTCCGGCTTTGGTTGCTTCGTCTTCCTCTCCTCTTCCTCCCCTTCGTCGACGCAATCGGCAACCGGCTTTCGCTTCGCGAGGAGCGGGGGATCGTGCCCCGGATCCAGGGTTTGGGGCTCGTCCTCGGTCTCAGCCATGGCGATTAGGGTTTTGGATGGGAGCTCCTGGGCTGTAAACGGGTCAGACTCGGGTTGGATTCATGCTATACTTGCATCCAAATTCAATAAAACATGCGGAGTTCAATTAGAACCGTTGGAAGAAGAAAAAAAAAAAAAAAAAGAGAAAAGAGAAAGAATTAAAAAAAAAAAAAAAAAAACCTCCAAACTCACATCAAAAATTCAAAACCCGTCTAATGGTTGGACTGATGGTCAGATTTGAATATTTTAGGTTGGATTCGGCATATAATTTTATTATATGTTTTTACTTATTCTTTTATTTTCAATCCTCTTTGTTATATCTTATCTGATATTAATATTTAAAAAAGTTATGATTTAATAATAACAAATATTATAACTAATATATTCTCATTCTTATAAAATAAAAAAAGAATAAATGAATATTTTTATGAATAATAAATAATAAAAAATTCATAAGTATTCAAAAATACACAAAATTAGCCCACAAGAGTAGTGAAATTTTTACTCATTTCTAATAGTTAAAATGATAACCTGTCATAAAGTTACCAAATGGCTGTTTAGAATATTAGTGTGGCCTCCTCTTTTCATCGAGACTTTCATGCAAGTCTTGGACATAGCTTTAAAAGAGAAAGAACATTGCTTTAACAAACTTTGCAGAAATTTGAAAGATTGTCATTGAAAAGGAGCATAATTTGGGAATTAAATAGGATATGAAAAATCCAGTCACTTTGGATTTGTTTATGTTTGATTTGGTAGAATTGGAATAATTGACAACTGAGACCTAGGAATTGAAAAGGCTATCAATCAGAGTTGAGATGCTATATATTTCCCTCTCTCTCTCCGTACACATACATACTTATATACAAATAAGTCAAATTATCTTCTATTTAGTTTAAGTAACATATTTTTTTGAATTGGACAATGAAGGTTCACATCGATGATCCTAATTATTAGTATGATTAACTATCTTTTAATTGTTTATACATAAAAATTATAAGATTTAGAGAGCCCTAACTTAACACATTAAATAGCACAAAAATATATGTTATTTTGTGTTATTTAAATTATTTAATTTTTAATCATTTGATGCATATGAAAGGAGCCTTTAAATTACATAAATTTTAGTGTGAAAGCAATTAAGAAATAATAAATTATATCTAATAACTCGATGTTAAATCTTTATTATTTAATCCAAGAAAGATATAAATCTATAAGAATTGCATCACGTGTAACTTGAGCACAACACATGTAATTTGTACTTACTATACATTATGTGTACTTTATATAAATTATTGAATTGGGTTGTTGAGTTTGAGTATAACTATATTAGAATCCAATCAAATAAAAGAGAAACATATCCTATATTTGGAATCCAGATTCAATCTAATGAAGTTATCAAAAATCTAAGTTGGATCTATTTCAATTATTATAAAATAATCGGTTGGTCATCGAATTCCCGAGAAGCATTCACATTTCTAGGAGGTAGAGAGAGCTTGGGTTGTAGAACAGAGAGAGTCGAGGGTCTCTCTCATGGCCCGAACATTTACAGTCCCGATCACAGGATATTTGGTATACATCGTTCATTGGCTCTGTGATTGTCAAGTTTAGCATGGTTCGATGCCCATGGGTCTTAATCATTGGTCCTTATGGAACTTAGGAATTTGAGCAATTTTTATCAAAACATGCTAAGGCGCAACCATAGCGTCCAACACTATAGCAAGCAATGTGAATTAGATGGAGACAAGGAGCACATATACATATTGTGAACCATGGAGGCCTTGCTAAATGTAAGGACCTTCCAGCTATGAACTAGATGGAGCTTGCATGATGATGAATTTTGTTCCTCAAAATGCATGGTAGTTTAGCATACTATTATATATAAGGCTTGCATACTATTATATATAAGGCCCCAAGCCCAATTGCTAACCCAATTAATTTATTATCGAACCAAAATTACATTGTCTTAAAAATTTAAATGTTAGTTAATTAGTAGCAGGTAAATTTGAGTTATAACTCTTCAAATCAATTTTTTTTCGTTCGATGTAAGACTATTCAAATATTGGAAGTATTATAATAATAGTTAAAAAGAATATGGATAGCTGATAGTGCATGCATGTGCACCTCACCATGTGGTTCTTTCAATATAACCTTTTGTCAAAATTTCAATTTTTACAAATTAGTTTATGTGTGTGGTCTTCATAATTCTAGCTACAAAAAAAAGACATAAATTTCCTATCTCTAGTTGATGTGGACCCCTTTTTATCCTTTCAATAGAATCACTTGCAAGATGAAAATTGCATTCATATTATCTCTTTTGATCATTTGGCTCTAAATGAACTTTTTTTTTTATTGCTATAGTTGATTAAACCGTGAATGACAAAAAAATCTAAGGAGGTCAAAGTTGGAAAACAAAATAATTTGAAAATTTAATAGTTGTAATAAGCTAGTGTAGTATTTTTTATTTTGTTTATTCAAACAGTGATATATCGAGAGAGAGAGAGAGAGAGAGAGAGAGAGAGAGAGAGAGAGTGTGTGTGTGTGTGTGTGTGTGTGTGTGTGTGTGTGTGTGTGTGTGTGTGCGTGCATGGTATGCTTAACATAGATAAAATCAAGATCTCCATTGATCCAACCACATTTAGATTGGATAATAAGGTCCTGCATAATGATCTAAGTCAATAAATGTAATCTACTACCTTTAAAATACTTAGAAATAAAAAACTATATATTTTGTAAAGCTGTAGCTCATATAACAGGTGATTAAAAAAATATCCGTATACCTAAATTGTTCTCTTTTTTTTACCATTTGATACAAGGGCTAAGGATCTCTAAATCACATGGTTTTTCATTTTTAGGTGTTATATAGATAATAGATTATATCCAATAGCTTAAATCATTAATGTAGAAACTTCTTTGTCCAATCTAGACTTGAACAGATCTAAGTAAAGATCCATTCAAGTTTAGCCAAGTCAAGTTCTCATACTCTCTATACACACAAGTATATATTTATAAGTCTAGTGTGTGTATTAAAAGTACATATTCATATAAATATTAAAATATAAGGATTTTTTATTAATTAATAAAGTTTTACTAAAGTTGTTGTTGATGTTTTTTTCTAGTCTTCACACTATGGATGAGATTTTCTTCTTTGCAAGTACGGTAAAGTACCTTCCCAGTTAAATGACCACCTTCCTACTCCTAAAGAAAGAAGTGTTAGGGTGTCTTAGAGTTCTTTTGGAGAAAATCCTCTGATGCTCAAGCCAATAATAGGTGGATAAAGGAGAAAAATCTAAGGCCTTTAGAGGAGATGTCTAGGACTTAAGCAAAGAGAGGGAAGATAGAGAAGATAAGAACTTTCTTTACCTACGAGTCATGTGTTGCTTTTATAGATATTTGGAAGAATTTTATCTTAAGTTAAATTCTTGTGAAGAACGCTATAATTGAATTCTAATCTCGAAAGAGATTATATCTTACTAGGAATAAGTTAACCATATTCCTTAAAGGACTAGGCTTGCTTTAGGAGTCCTAACTAGAGTTTGACAAAGTGACCATTATGAGGGGTAGTTTTAACCTTGATTAGAGACCCCTTTTATCACATTAAAGTCTAACTCTACTATGTATTGTTACAGAATCGATCTACCAGATTATCCCACATCATTTGCTCCCTACTTTTGAGAGTTGAGTTTAATTTTATGCTCAAGTTATGAAAATAACGCTGCTTTTGTTAAGGCTGATTTGTGTTAGGCTTATGAACCCTCTTTTGTATATTTAAACTGTTGGACAACTCATCTTTAGGTTTTGCAACTCGGTTGTTGAAACCGATCGGTACCTACCTAGTTGATACCGAACTGAAAAGAGCTTGTCTACCTCACTTTGATTATAAGCTGAGCCGAGTTGGACTATTCTAGCTAGTCAGTCTCTAATGTTCATTCAATCCCAATTTGGTTAATTTGCTTAGATTTTTGAGAAATAAAACTTAATGATTTTTAACTTATTTTTCAATGTTTAAATCTACCCATAAGTCCTTATTTTATAGGCATTCCAAAAATATGGCTGTTGGGGCTCAAGGGTAGCTCTAATGATATATATATATATATATATATATATATATATATATATATAAATTATGGTCATTGGGTTGTCGAGCCCTAGTAGTCGATCACTAGCCTAGGATTGATCGATTGCTGGCCTTAGGCTGATCGAGTCGACCACCCCTTCTATAGCAATCGACCGATAGACCAGATAGAAACCTGATTTTGAAAGTTTTTTCTAGAACGATATAGTCCAGTCGATCGTTTTATGGTCCGATCAACTGTACGCACCTAGTTTTGAATTTTTATGAGTTATTTTATTTTAATTATTGATTCAAAACTTAATCTAATTCATTTTTAAAGTTTTGAGTCTTGTGCACTTATTCTCCTATCAAATTTTATAATATGTCCTTAGAAAAAAAAATTACAAATGAAACCTTTTTTTAGGATATTTTTGAATTGGCTGTTAGATGATCTTCCATTATTTTTCTTCGACTTGGATTTTTTGTATACAACTTGAGTTTAAATATGTGCCAGATGATCTTTTATTCATGTTTTAATTTATCCCAATCATACCTATCTTATTATCATAAACTCAAGTATTAATTTAGTTCTTCAATTAATATTTTTGTTATCATTAAAATATATTTTATTGAACCTTATGTTCACCATAATTATTACTCTATATTTGGTTAGAGTTACATGGTGAGAAGAACAACGCCAGTTATAAAATGCAAAAGGTGGGACACACTACAGGCCGTAGGAGTTTTTGCACAAGTTAAAGCAAAGATGGTAACTACTTATCCTTTCCATATTTATTTATTTATACATTTATATATCTATTTGTCATATTAATGCTTATTGGTTATGTATGGATAGTGGAAGGAAAGATCTGATGGGAAAGAACCAACAAGAGCTAATATCTTTATTGTGACACATACACATAAAGATCGGACTCCAGTTGATTCAGCATCAGCAGAAAAAATTGTTAGTAAATTTTGATAACTTGAAACACTACTAGTTGAATTACATTATTATATATTTAATAATTTAGAACTATCTATTTTCTTTCAGATTGAGCTCAAAAGACTTGCCAATCTCTCTAAGAATTTAGAAGATGACAATTCTCTAAATGATATATACTCACAAGTATTTGGTCCAGAGAAACATGGGTATATTCGTACATATGGAATTGGTCCCTCCCCAACTAATGTTAGACGTAAGAATTTTGGAATTGCTAATAGTACAAGGAAGGATTTAGAAATGACCAATTAGGTTCGCAATCTGTAAGAGAAAATACAACGGGTTTAGCAAAAGAATACTGAAATGAAAGCTCGCTCAGCTTACAACTTTAATGGCAATGGTAGAATTCATGCAAAGTAAGGAGCCTGAGTCTAAAGTTAATGCTCACCCCCCTCATAATGGATAGGTATTTCCACGAAGAGCATGATTTCTTATCTTCAAATTTGGATGTCAACATATAATGATTAGAATTTTTCTTCATGACAGGATATCGATGCCTCAAGTCATCATGAGGGAACACCAATGCATCAAGCTTACTCTTCTTCTTCAAGCCATATGATTCCGTTTCAAGGAGGTATTCAATTATGATCATTTATGTTTCCCTCGTGTTGTGATAATTATTATGCTATGAATCCTTCCATTGAGACCTATCATATTGGATGTATTGTGTGTAATTAATTATGTTTCATTTTAAAATTAATTTTATTCCTTTAATAGTATTTGATGATACTATTTACTTATTCATGGAGACTCATATCAAAGAGGGCAAAATTACAACATTCTCGTTCTATTGACGTGAAGTTTCATGCTTAAGTAATTTATAAGTATATTTGTTTAAATTCTATTAAATCCATTCATCCTTCTAAATGAGTTTGTACCATATGTAAGTTTATATCATGCTTGTACTTATTTTTAATCAAAGCATATATCATGCTTGTATTTGTTTTTACTTCTTTCTATAGGTTGGAATTGAGATTGTCATAAAGAGCTATAAATTTCCACATGGTCTTATGGCACTTAGAGTACTTATGAGTAAAGATTCATCAAAGATGGATGGAAAAAATGCATTGAAGCATGAATTTTGGGAAGTATAGATTAAAAGAGCGTATGCACCTCAAGAATCTTTGATAAGGCCAAAGGATCATATAAAGAGGATTGGAAATGCTGTTGGAAAGTTGATCGCATGGCCTTCAACTTATGTAATACATTAGATATTTACCTTATTTATGTATTTAATTTAAACCTCAATTCACATCGAACAAAATTTATTTTTTAATTATAAACTAAATATTCACTATAATAATTTTGCAGGTGGAATTTCATGAAGTTTGACTCATGCAAGACTATATGGAGTTTGTGTTAAAACGATGAAAAACTTTTATAATTAGTTGCTATTAAAATCTATATGAAGTTCATGTATTAGATAATTATCTTTTGATGTCAATTGATCAAAAACTATGCGAAATTTGAACATATTTGTGGATGTTAATTTGAAACCTTTGACTTCATGAATTTTAATTTTTAGTTACATAACTTATCTTGTCTATACAGTTGAATAATGTAATTGGGTGTATTTATCCTAAAATTATAGTTAGATAAATATAGTTCATATGTCTAAAATTTGTTAGAGGATGTAATATCTATGAATAATTATTTCATACAGACTGTAATAACATAAATGTTATACATCATATATTGAGCATAGTATATACTACTTTGAAAAACTAGAGGTATTTACCAACAGCTTCAAATGCCATAAAAAAGAAAAGTCTAAAAATATATGCTAACTATTTTTTTGATAATTTTAAGTGCTACCAAAACTTATTTGCTACTAACCAATATAATTGGCATGTGATTTTTAAATGCAGCAAAAAGCTTATATTGAGATTAAAAATGCAAGGTATAATATTTCACATTTAATTCAAATGATTGATATAGTATATTTGTGGCAATTATAAACATCAATAAAATATTTTAAATTTAATTAATATATTATTACTATTGCACTCCTTGCATTTATAAGTGTTCCAACTTGTAGCCACGTCATTTTTGAAATGATAGGGAAGCCTTAAAAAAAAGTCAGAAAAGATCATATTTTTATCAATATTTTATAAAAATATCACAAAATAATTTTCGATATAACTTTAAGTAATATTTTTCCAACATTTAATACAAATGCCAGCTTTGAAATGGCTAACTTTTTTTTTTTTTCTGATATTTTTTGAATGCCAGACAAAATATACATATTTTTGTTGTAGTGCATGCACCCGCATGATGACACTATGTGATTACGTTAAAGGGTGCACGAAAAATTCCTTCAAAATCTTGGCCAACAATTTAAACCTCCCTAAATTATAGTAATTTGCAATATTGAAAGGGCACACGTTGCATGAGTTTTCCATCGCATTATTTTAATCACCAGGTCGGTGTAAAGCCGGCAAGGGTCAAACCACGGACCATGGCGACCATGCCTTCCAAGAAACTGCGCAAATTCTGACGAACAGGTCAAACGTGATTGCAGTGTCAACAGTCTCACAACGTGTTCAGCAACGTCACAGTGAACCGCCGCCCGAGGCCACCAACGAAGACTGTCAATTAATCTCGTCACGACCGAGTCCGCGGTTAACCCGCTCCAGGTTTATTCCAAACCGGGTTTGAACCCCAACCCGAGTCCCCTCCATCCCCTCTCTCTCTCTCTCTCTCTCTCTCTCTCTCTCTCTCTCTGTCCCCCCAGCTTCCCACCTCCTCCTCGTGGGCCCCACAATCCGCTCCCCACGTGGAAGGTATGCACCGCACCCCTCGGAGGAAACCGGATCCCCCATCCGGTCCCCTTCCCGGGGCCTTCCCTCTCCTCTCCACTGTCCGATCCCCAACCCGTACAAATCTTGACGCGACTAGAACAGGCCGGTACACGCAAGGCAAACCCCCGGCCCAACGCGTTCGGCGCCTCCCCCCCGCGGGTCCCACAGAACCGGCTCTGGTCGCCACCCCTGATGCCATAAAATGCGGTAGCGGGACACGTGCCTCTCAGACGCTCACGACGCCGGCGTGACCCACCGACTCTTATCACCACCAACCTGCAGGCCATCCCTCCCCAGATCTTCTACCTTCTTAACAACTTTTTTTGTTGTTATTATTATTATTATTATTATTATTATTATTTTGACTTGAGACCTTCCTAACAACCTAGCTTGCTAAAATACCTGCCTTGCATGATCTCGTATATTCGAAAGAAGAGGGTGAAAATTTTTCAAAATTTGAACGTAGAATTCAGGGAAGGCGTGCTGTTATAGCCAACTCGCTTGGCGTGCCCTTTTTATTCTCCAGTGATTGGATTGGCTTTTCCTTCCGTCCAAACTTTCCTCGCTTTATCTCGCCCTATTGTTGACGGTTAAAACGCCTCGCGAATCTCTTGGAATCCTCGCTTGCTCTATTCATAGTGAGAAATATAGCATAAAAAATAGTGAAGAAAGGAAGGAAGAGAACAGAAGAGGAAGAAGCCAGCGATGTCGGGAGCCACAGTGGAGTTGGATTTCTTCGGCCTAGAGAAGGAGAACGCGGCCAGGTTCCGAGCCATGGAGCCACGAAGCTCTATTCGAGGCATTATATCCCTTCCTCCATTTGTTTTTTCCCGTCATAAGTTCTCTCTCTCTCTCTCTCTCTCTCTGTGAAACTTATGTTTGATGGTTTCTGTTGGTGGGTGAGAATAGGTATCCAGAGTGCGATATCCAGGATAGATCCGCAGCTTTTGAGAAGCATGCTATCCTCCGGTGGAGCGAGGGTGGTGTTCCAGCCGCCGGAGCCGGCGGTGGAGACTCGCCGGTTGTTCCTCTCTCCGACGCCGTCGCCGCTGCCGATCTTGAGCCCGGCCGCCACTAGGTTATTCCCAGCCTATTTCTTTTCCATATTTTAAAAATACAAAATGAATTAGTTGTTTTAATTTTTCCTCCTGCTTTTGAAAAGGAAAATAACTTTAATAATCTTTATTTAGGGCTCATAATGGGAGTCCCACGGGAACGGCTCCATTGACGATCTTCTACAACGGCACAGTTTCTGTCTTTGACGTCGCTCATGACAAGGTTTCCTAATATTTTCCTCTTCATCTTTCTATTTTTACAGTTTTAAAAATAATATCTCAATCTTTTCAATAATATAAAGCTAATTATATGGTATTCCATTTTTTTGAAAATGGACATAGGCGGAGGCTATAATAAAACTAGCGGAGGATGTTAATCGCATCAATAATCCGGAGTTCGGGTTGCTTGAAAAATTTAACGGAGGTGAGCACTACGTAAATCCCATTCCTCCTAATAAATATATATTTTTTTAAACAGTATTACGAATCCAATCTCAGAATCGACTGTTGTTTTTATTTATAATGGAAAGTGTTTCTGTTTTTTTCTTCTTTTTTTTTTTTCCCAATAGATTTGCCAATGGCGAGAAAGAAATCGTTGCAGAGATTTTTCGAGAAGCGCAAAGAAAGGTAAAAAATCCAATACGTTAAGATCGATCTCAATTTAAAAAAAATGTTTTATTATACTAAGTTATCAGTTTTATCAGTTTTTATGGGATTCCTGGGTGCCATGAAAACTTCTTTGCAGACACTCGCATGTATTATCTACTAATTTCTTCAAATATTTATGATGTACACTAGTATAATATTTTTTGTTTATATTTTATATTATTATGTTTCTTTAATATAAATATATAACAAAATAAAGAGCCAGTTTGACAGGGAGTATATATATGCAGCACGCGGCGATTCTTATTTTTATTATTTTTTAAATCATTAAAGATATATTTTTGTAATTCTATACCTTATATTTTGGCAGGCGTTATGCTATTTTACCTCGCCAGCTATTTTCGTTCGATTGGCACAACTGCTAGGTTGCTAGCGTGTTATATTATTATTATTAATTTTTTTTTTTCTTGCACGGGTCTTCCTTATATTGTGGTCTTTTCTTTAAAAAAAATATTTTCGAACCATTTTAAGTACAAAACGATGACTAACCCGTCTACCATCGCTGAACCCGTCTTACAAATTTACAAAACGAGTCATCTTATTTCCACCACACAAAAAAAAAACAAAAAAAAAAAACCCACCCACCCTGAGACCAACTCACGGCCCTTGGAAGTTTGCCCTTGAGTTCGATAATGACTGCACACCCGAAACGAGGCCCAGAAATAGGCCCACTTTGGAGTCAAGACAGAACTGCCAGCCATCTGCTGAGATATCATTGGTTGGGTTACTTAGCACGGGAACGTGGTGGGTGGGGCCAAGATGGTCGCTTTCTCAAACTGTTCTGGCTGGCCTCCAAGCTTTCGCCTCGAGGGATATAAATAAATTAGAAGTCCGAAAGAAAGGGGCACGGCGTGGCATGGGATGGGCTGATGGTGTGATTGGATTGGTGGTATCTTTTTTTTAAAAAAAATTCTGGTGCTTCTAGTCACGTTGTATCTTCTTTTTTAAATGCCCAGATTGACTGCCTGCGGACCATACGAGAAGGCACGGAAGAATACATTCATGGCTTGGTGACGGCGTCCAGCTTTCGGCGGATGGTGAATAGCCACCACCCATGCAACGAGGGGATGGCAAGCTCTCTTGCTGCTAGCTGTCGAGGAATGCTAATTTAACTATTCATTTTGTATTTTTTTTTTTTGTTTTTGTTTTTTTTGATGATGATGTACTCAGTGATCTACGTTATCAGAAATGAAAAGTTTCTCGAACTATAAATTTGTCACCGTGCATTTGAAAGTTCAAAATGTGAAATTTGATATCGTTTGACAACTCAAATAGGGGTGGCAGTCAAGCGTCGTGATAAAAAAGGGTTCACCTAAGCTTGACCGTTTGTTAAACAAATCAAAAAATCTGGATTTGAATCAAGTTAAACAAGTAATCCACGAATTGCGTAACTCTTTTACTTTATAAAATAGGTTAAACCAAGTTAAACTAGCTAGATAAGTTCAATAAACTATAATAATTTTAAAGTAGGCTAAATAGATCGAACTAAGAGCTGAAACAAGTCTAGTGATTTTAAAATGACTAAATAGATATTAAATAGATATAGATTGGGTTATTATTTGATCATCAAAATAGATTTGTTGAGTCACAAGCCATGAATATAATCTATTTATTAAATAGATCTAAATAAATTTTAATCAATGTTTATAATTTTATAATTATATAAATTGAGCATGCAGAAGATAAAGTGAAATCATAAGGAATGTTAAAAAAATGCATGCATTCTATGCTGGTAATCAGAAAGGTTTTAAATAGGTTTTAACGTGTAGATTTGGTCTTGCAATTGACCAATTTTGAACCTTGATTTAGGATGTATAAGTTTGGGATTTTTTTTTTTTTTTGGTTAAATATTTGAATTTGTTTCTTACTTTTGGTTATTCTCTAGTTAAATCAAACTGGAGCTGACGCACATCTTGGAACGAGAGAATAAATAAATTATATTAATTAGAAGTTAGTAGATAAAGAATTGAAAAAAAAAATCTGGCTATTGTTCTCTTGTATTACCTATAATTGATTGACAAGAAAGCAATCATTCTTCCAAAAATTCTGAAAAGATTTTGTCTGCTCTTTTCATTACAAGATAGGACAAAATTCCTTTCATAATGCCTCCAATCAGAACCCATGGGGCCTAGGGGGCCTAGGGAACGAAACAAAACAACGCATATCCGTTAAAGATCGGCTACCTGGAAGCTCCCAAACAATCATACGTGTTGATGCCCCGCAAGCATAATATTTGGTTAATACGAAACCTCCAGCCAACTCCCTCCTCATGTTTTTAAACAAGAGGATTGCTTGAGGCATAGGAGGAGTCATCTTTTCTACCAACTCTCACGTTTTAAACGGCCATTAGAAATCGGCGAGTTTGAGCTCTCTTTCGGGAGACTTTCACTTGTCAGTGGTATCGTCGCATTTGTCTTTGTCTCTACATGGAATATGGAGGGGAACTTTATCTCCTGTTTGTTAGTTGGAAGAGGTCATGGAGGATTGTAGTTGATCGTGTTGTAGGGACGGTGAGAGCTGGGCAATTTCTGCCGCTTACCTGCCATGGAATTTGTCTAAAAAATAATCAGGTTCATGCATGAAGCGCTTTCCAGAATTGGATTGGCTTTGGATTTCTCTATCATCATGCAAAAGGCTTTGTCCTGTCTTTACTTTTGGAATCAATTTTATCATGTCTTACTTTTGAAATTGATTTGATGAAGTTTGATTTATGGATAAAAGTGCTTGCACTTCTTATATTTCTAGAATGTTGCCGAGCAAATTTCTTCAATATCGATTGTAACAAAATAATTAGCATGTATATAGGTTTATTATTTCAGTTTTTTCGTTTAGGAGTATTTTTTTGAAGTAATCCTTTTAGGAAGATACAATCATAACTTTTCATCTCGTTTGACTAGTTTTATAATTTTCGATTTCATACAAACTTATTCACTTACTATCTACTGTACATACTTAACTACTCACTATATATACTTATATCCTCAATGCGCATACTTATCCATTCATTGTACATATATCTCTTTTATACATATTTTTTTACTTACTCTACATACTTATCTGTCTATTATATATATTTATATTCTTAGTGCATATATGTACACACACGTATCCTCTATGGACATGCTTTAACAAAAAGTTTTAATAAAAAGCTTTTTAACAAGCGGCTCTGATAAATGTGTATACAAACGGTAAGTATATAGTGTGTACACTCTTAATTATGAAAATTATCCTTGATGTGGTTGTGATATCCCAAGTTTAGTCCCACATTGGATGTGAAAGAAATGTGCTATGTGCTTATAACTCAAGTCCACTTGCTACCCATTAACTTCCACTCGAGTTTTTGAGCCACGCGGTTTCGGTCCGCTAGAAGTTAATTGGACCAACGGATGGGCTTGGGTGGGCTTGAAGAGTTACAAATTAGAGTCCCAAGTTGGTGGGCATGAGAAAAGGGCTACCCATGGGGCGGTGGTAGAGTCCCATCATGACGTGCGAGGTTTATAAGGTGGGAAGCCCATATTGGATGGGAAAGAGATGTGTGCTGGCTAGCTTATGGCGTGCGAGGTTTATAAGGTGGGAAGCCCACATTGGATGGGAAAGAGATGTGTGTGCGAGGTTTATAAGGTGGGAAGCCCATATTGGATGGAAAAGAGATAAGGTGGGAAGCCCACATTGGATGGGAAAGAGATGTGTGTGCGAGGTTTATAAGGTGGGAAGCCCATATTGGATGGAAAAGAGATAAGGTGGGAAGCCCACATTGGATGGGAAAGAGATGTGTGTGCGAGGTTTATAAGGTGGGAAGCCCACATTGGATGGAAAAGAGATGTGTGATGTGTATAAGGTGGGAAAGAGATGTGTGCTGGCTAGCTTATAGCGTGCGAGGTTTATAAAGTGGGAAGCCCATATTGGATGGGAAAGAGATGTGTGATGTCTATAAGGTGGGAAGTCCACATTGGATGAGAAAGAGATGTGTGATGTGCTCATAACTGAAGCCCATATTGGATGGGAAAGAGATATGTGATGTGTTCATAAATCAAGTCCACTTTCTACTCATTAACTTCTACTCGAGTTTTTGAATCACGTGATTTTGGTCCGTTAAAAGTTAATTGGGCTAGCGGATGGGCTTGTGGGGCGTTACAGTGATGCACGAGGGCCTTCGATGCATGCATATATTATATGATAGCACATGCATATGCCATGCATTGCACGCAATTTGAGAGAGAGAGAGAGAAAAAAAAAAAAAGGCCTCACAGAAAGTCTCGATGTTTAGAATTTGTATAGAACACGCAAACCAAGGCAGTGACTTGGCTCTTAAGTTTCTCAGCTCCCCGGTGGGCGACAAAGGTAGAGCTGGAAAGCACCCGTTAGGTGAGCAATAAAGGAATGGATTTGAATTTAGAGCGCTAGTACTATGTTGTAAACGCATGCCGGGGAATTTGTCGCCCTAGTGTTGGTCCACAAGAATGCTACGTTGTAGTTTCCAAACAGAACTCTGAATCTGTAAAGGAATGGATTTGAATTTAGAGCGCTAGTACTATGTTGTAAACGCATGCCGGGGAATTTGTCGCCCTAGTGTTGGTCCACAAGAATGCTACGTTGTAGTTTCCAAACAGGACTCTGAATCTAATTGTTACTTTCTACTCTTAATGTAATTGACTAAGGAAATTGAAAAGTTGAAAGTTCGTTTCAACACGTGTGGAGAAAAATCTGCTTTACTAGAAGCCACGCATGTAAACAAGAAAAAGAAAAAAATATTAGTAATTTAGTACTAATCCAAATATGAGGGTTGCTCATGGTTAATAATTCTTTTGTTTTTGTGAATTGAAACGGTTGAATGGTCACGTTCTCTCTCCCTTTCATCAACCCAACCCCCGCCGGCGACTTTTTATGAATTGAAACGTTTGAATAGTCACCTTCTCTCTTTCTCTAGAATTTAAGAAAAAGGCAAAGTCAGGCCTAAGTGAATCTAAAATTTTCAACAAGGCCAAGACAAAATTAAGATTAATCATATCTTCATATGCATCTAACTAGATTGCAACTAAAAAATAATTTATTATCAATGTCTTCATAATTAACATAACACCATCACTATTTTTTAAGCATAAATATTAGCGTCACAATTTAGGAGCTCACATAAGAAGACTATCCAGAAAGTAAACATTATTTGGTTTTATTATCCTCAATGGATACTTATTAGAGTTTGTCATAAAATTCACCAAATCAATCAGGATATATTTTCATATATGTGGAGAACTCTAGTCCTAGTCTATATAGTACACTGCATATTCCTCTTTTATATAAGCACAGGTTGTTGAATCTAAGGATTCAATTATACATGTTTTAATAAGAAAAAAGATATTGATTAAAGGATTAATGCAATACTTGAGCTTATGTTAGTAGACAAGTATGAGGGCCAATTCAAGCCAATACTTGAACAAAATTTCATCAACACGTGCTCAATTTGCAAGGTATTCAAATAGCATGTAAGAAGTAAGTTAGAAGAAAACAACATCAAATCAACTGCTATTCGATGTAAGAATATC
Source organism: Metroxylon sagu (assembly GCA_017589505.3). Lineage (NCBI taxonomy): Eukaryota > Viridiplantae > Streptophyta > Magnoliopsida > Arecales > Arecaceae > Metroxylon > Metroxylon sagu. Next base: position 61,020 of record JACVBY030000443.1, on the reverse strand, counting down.
CGAAGAAAGATTTCTGCTTGTAATTTTGATTTTAGTTAAGGACATCTAGAGTATTTGCACAAGGCTTAAGAATTTTTAACATGATTAGACTAAGTTTTAGATCATGAAAAGCATAAAAAATACTTAAAAAATCTAAAACCCAACTTATGCAATATATCAGACGAGTCTATGGTCGACCAGAGAGATTGTGCCAAAACAAAGCTGAAACCTCTCTCTCTATACTTGAAGCAATCAATCATTATAGGCTAGTATGGTTGACTGACCTAGGGCTTACGGTTGACCGGTCTTAAGAAAGCTTGTTTTAAAATGGTTTAGGCTTTGATTTGAGCAGAAAAAAATCATAAGAAAGCTTTGTTGAATTAGTCTTCTTAAGCCTTGTTGCAAATCCTATCCATCCCAATCTTAGTGCTACAATTGTAAATCTATCTTTAATGTGAAAGTGCTCTTATTATTTCTCTTGTATAAGAGAGTGTTAGGTTTCTTAGCCCTAAAAAGTAGATTATGGGTTCATCCTTAACCCGAGAAAAAGATTATAAGGTTCCTCATTAACCTAATAAAAAAGAATGTGTAAAGATTTGATCCTCACTCAGTTTAAGAGGATTGATAGTGAGAATCTAAAGAAGGTGTCTTGGGTATTGGATGTAGGCAATGGTTGTCAATTCATTGTATCTTGTACCTTATTTCTTTTATTCTTGCATATTTACTTTCATGCATTCACTTTTATTCTATTACAATTAGTTGTCCATGCTCTTACATTGAATCTCTTACATTTGCCTTAAGTTTAATATAGTTGAATCTTAGGCTTTGTTTTAATTGCTTCTTGAGTACTTGACTTAGTTTGATCTATTTTCCTATTATTCTAGTTGCCTTAACATGCTATTGTTCTTAAATTTTAATTTGTTATACTTGTCATTTTAAGTACATAATTCTTAAGTTTTTATAAAACCCAATTTACCTCCCTTTTAGGTTGCCCTAGGCCTAACAATTTATATCAGAGGCTCGAAATAGTAGATTAATCTTCATAGAGTTAAGATTCTATTGCAACTATGTAGGGTTTACCGTTTAGTGAAGGTCATTCCACTCGTCGGCCTTCATTTTGCAATAGAGATAATTATTCCTATCGGAAGGCAAAGATGAGAATTTTTATCAAATCTATGGACTTTGATATTTGGAGAATCATAGTCCACAGATATAAGACCCCTACTAAAATGGTGAATGAGATTAAAGTTCCTAAGGAAGAACTTAATATTAGTAATGAGGAGATAAGAGCTCTCCAATTCAATGTTAAAGATATAAATATTCTTTATTGTGGCTTGTAAGCAAGTGAATTTAATATGTGAACTACTAAGAAAATATGGAATAAAATTGAAGTTACTTATGAGGATACTAAACAAGTTAAAGAGTCCAAAATTAGTCATCTTATTCATGACTATAAGATTTTTTAAATAAAACTGGAGGAATCTATTTCGAACACATTTGCTAGATTTATTGATATTATAAATGCTTTGAAATATTTTGGTAAATCTTATACTAATGTTAAAAATGTTCAAAAAATTCTTAGGTCTTTACTAAAATCATGAGAGCCAAAGGCCATCACAACTCCTGCTTTGGAATTGTTCCTAGCTTAAGTCGTGTGAGGCCACCTAAGGTTGAAATGCTGAATCAAAGAATTTCAAGGAGCTGGAATTGTTCCTAGCTTAAGTTGTGTGAGGCCACCTAAGGTCGGAAATGCTGAATCAAAGAATCTTAAGAAGCTAGCAATTATCCTCCTGCCTGCATGCATTCATCTGCATGCATCAGATTTGGTGTCAAAGCCAAATCATATGGCAGCATTCATAACAGTTAATAAAAGTATGTACCACTAAGCAGCAATTTTGATTATCAGTAAAAATATATGTTTTGGCAGCCTTGTTGAATATCGAAAAAAGAATATCCTTTAGTAGTGGTTTTAACCACTCATAATACCTTATTGTTTTAATAATTACACTATCTAGTAATTTTGGTGTGGGCATACCAAAAATCTCTTTTTCAATTTTATTTTGAGATCACCTGGTATATCAATCTTTAACATATCCATTCAAATTGCATGGTACTAATTAATAACTCATAATGTGATTGTCACGTCCCTAGCTCATAGTTTGAGTTGAGGACATGATAGCTAAAGTGGTGTCAAAGAACAAAGTTTCGAAGCATGGGATAGAATATAGATTTAAGCCACATGCTTAGAACTTTTCCTTATTGTAAACGTTTATATATACTAAAGTTGTGTAGTGGAAGTGTGGAAGACTTTATATCATAATTTTAAATATAATGATTAAAAGAAGGCATGAAGTAAAAGTATCTTAACTTCTTAAAAAACTAAGCATGTGAATTTCGAGGACAAGATTCATTTTGGAGGAATAATGCAATATCTCAACCCAACCCAACGCATATTAGTTAAAAAGTGAAGCTTCACCTAAATCATGCATCTTGAATCACATAAAATAGAGGATTGTATGGAGAAGTTATGATCAATTTAATGAACATATATCGATGCTGACAAATATTTTAAAAATTATGAAGATATCATTATACGGCCTTAGAAGTCTGATAAGAGTTAGAAGTCTATTTTTAGATATTTATTTAATATTTAGATCTCTTTGTTTAGGTTTATCTATATCGATAATGATTTAGTACTATCATTTATTTCAAGACAACCTCGCATTTATTTTGATTTTGTATTTTGATCATGAAGTTTAAAGTTAGATCTTCCTAAATAATACAAGGAGAAAATTTCTTAAATCTCTAGTCATGATTTAGTGTGTCATGTTTGAAATTTATGGACTTATTTTGAGACATAATTACATGCTAATTAATTGTAATTTGGGTGATAAGTTCTGAAGGAAATATTAAGCGTTAATTGGATGGTTATAACTCATATTGGTAAGGTAAGTGATGGCTCACTTTTCATAACTTTTTCATATATACCAGTTTTCAATTTAATATTATTATAAAAATCATATAATTGATTAACATGTGGTTTATGGATATTATGAACTCATGTTTTCTAGTTAGAGATTAAAATGACATTTTTATTATTAAAAATTACACATGTATGTTATAGAATCTAGTTTTGAAAGTGTTTGTCTTTATATAGGCTAATTTGATAGGGTATATTTTGGATTTTGAATCTTAATTTATTGCGTTAGATACCCTGCCAGTAACAATATTATATTAGACAAATACCTTTCTAATGGATAGTTATCTATTCAATAGGTGCCTTTCCATACAATGGACAAATATCTTACTAATCGATGTTATATATTGGATAGATATCTTGCTAATTAAGGATTATAAATTAGTACTCAATCAATTCTAAGATCATGATGAAAGCCATAGTTGGATTGGCTATTAAAATAAATTATGATTAATCTAATTATTATTATGAGTATGAACTAAATATTTGAGAATTATGAATATTTTTTACTTTTTTTCAAATTTAAATATAATAACTTACTTAAATGTATGGTATGATTATTAAGAAAACTTATTGACATGCTATTTGAATTATCTAGTTGAGGTGCTTATTACTTCTTGAGTTATTGAGCTCACTATTTTATTTTTTCTTCTTTCAAATATAAAGTAGCATATTTGTTAGGGACTAATGCAGAAGTATTTAGTTGTATGAGAGGATTATAGGTCATGATCAAAGATCAATTTTGATTATATTATATTTATTATTAAAAATATTTGTTATTAATGATATAATTCAAATTATTAGATATTTATTTTGAATATATTGAATATTAAATTTAAAATTTATTGTACTGCTTACTTAATTATTAAATATCATGATGAATCTCTTATATGTTTGTGAGGCCTTATGGGTATGTAGTAGTTGTCATGCCTTTAACTTGAGATAAGAATACGCATACAAATACATACATACATACATACATATATATATATATATATTCACAAACTAATATTTGCATTATTAGCCCATAATAATTATATTTTCACTCTAAACTATGATTATAAATATTATGCTTCCAAATTCCTGCCCAACAAGTAGAGACATATGCAATATGAATTTTGTGGCTCATTTGGAATAAAATCACATGTGGGTAACATATTGAGCCCATCTTATGTAGACCATATTCATTATTCATGCAATCTCCTGTTGCACTTGTAGTATTTTAATGCTTATAACTATCTTTAAATTTTAAATTACATAAAAATTTTTTAGATAAAGGAAAGAAAGTCATACTTTGGCGTTTAAAATATTTATATTGATAAATACTTTCCGCATAGATATCTAAAAATGACCACAATAAGTGGACATTTGTGTTGAGTGCACTCTGACCATTCTTACCTACAACCAATTAACATTTTTGATCATTTAAAGGAGAAAGAAGAGCTTGAAAACTTTTTTAAAAACTTATCATTTAATAACATCCTTAGATGATCAAAGAAAAATAAAACCAAAGCATTATAAAAAAATTCCCAGGGAAATGGCCGGTGTGGGTATTTTGGTTCCCTTCCCCGGTCAACAAGCCTTCCTATTTCCTTCCGCTTCCCCCTTCTCCAATTCAACGTTCAAATCCCCCTCTCTCTCTCTGTCTGACCTCTGGCCACCATTGACGACCATTCCCCTCTCCATTAAAAACCTCACTCTCCCTCTCTCCCTCTCTCCTCATCCGTATCCGTATTGCTCTGCCCTGTCCTTCCACCTTAGATTTTTCTCTCGATTACCAGCGGTTCCGAGGACAGGCGAAGAGAACGATGGTGAGATTGCCGTACTTGACAGCACTCACGACCCACTTCAGCTACGGCCTCCTCTTCGCCTTCGGGCACCTGAGGGATTTCTTCCGGAAACTCATCGATTGGTCCAAATCCAAAGACCTCAAGGTATTTTTCCTCGGTTTCTATTTTCCTTTTTTCCTCCGTTTGCGTCTTCTAGTTTTGCCCGGTTTCTTTGCTATCTCCCTTGGATTTGGTTTCTGAGAGGGATATGGTTGCCATTGGAAGCAGGGGTATGCGCCGATCTGCCTAGGCTACGAGGACTTTTACATCCGTCGCCTCTATCACCGCATTCAGGTGCTTTGTTGTTTCAATTTTCTTTTCGATTTCTTGTTCAAAATTTTATCTTGTTCTTTTGCTAATGCTGTCGGTTTTTTTCGTATGATCTATGAGCCTTCTATTCCGTTAATAAATAATAATAAATTTATAAAATAAGAACAGTATGGTATTGAAGGGAATGATTCGGAATTCATTCCATCACATCATGGTGAAAGGTTGCTTTTTGAAAGCATTTGAGAATGCTGTATTTTTCAGCCCTTTCGGTGATCATGCACAAACAAATAAGAGATGCAGGAAATGAGAACTGTTGATAGGTGCTTGCTTCTTTGACTATTGATATCGGTTTCCTTATCCACACAACAAATTAGACTTTTTCTTTTTTGATAATTGGTTTTTGCAAGTAGTTCAAGAAAATGATTGGTCTTATTTTATGCTCTCATTTTATTTTGTCATAGCAACTAGAAAAATAATGAATCTGATGCGGTTTATTGCTAAAATAGAAGACTTGAAGCAATGGAATTATTAGTAAAGGATGAAAAGAAAGATAATGAGTGATGCAGAATCCATCATGTAGAGGATATGACTTGGGAGTCAACCAAGTAGAAAAATTTAATAATAATTTTTCAAACTAAATCATGGTAGATGCATCCTCCTTATACACATAGACCATGTGATGTAATTAATTACTAAAAGAAACAAAGTGACTAAGAACTTTTACCAGATCAAACTGATCTTATCAACACAACCTAGTGCCATTCTAATATGATTCCCCCCGGTATCATTCTAATTTCTTGGTCCAGATTTGATCTGAATTTTGATACCAATAATAACTAAATAAGAAAGCGTAAGTGGGAAAACTTGGGGCTTGAATTTAGCTTCTTACAAGTGATTGTATGTCCAAGAATTGTAGATATCTATTAGACCCAGGGTACCAGAAGTTGAATTATCTTGCATTTTGCATCACTTGCTGCATGTGAGAACATGATGAAATCATATGAGTCTAGAGTAAGAATCATTGTTTCAAGTCCTAGTAAAGATAGAGGGAGTCCTAGCCATCCCATCATATTCTTGTGAGAAAATGGCAATGAGGCGGGGTGGGACTTTGAAATCTATCCATGTATGGAAAGAAGAAAAAAGGAAACAAAGGAAGGAGGAAAGAAAAAAAGAAAGGAAGGAAAGAAGAAGAAAGGAGAAAGAAAGAAAGGGAAGAAAGAAGGTAGAAGGGAAATAAAGATGAAGAAAAAAAAAGGAAAGAAAAAAAGAAGGAAGAAAAGAAATAAAGAATAAACAAAGTAAGAAAGAAATAAAGAAAAGGGGAAAGAGATGGAGGTATTTATGGGGATGCTCTACTGGTAGAGGAGGTAGAAACTTGACCTGACCCACTAACCCAACTTGAACCCACTTGAAAAAAATAGGGTTAGGGTTCCACTTTTTTTTTTTTGGACCCGAACCCAAAATAATCAGAAAATTTAAGGATTGGGTCATGTCGGTTTATTGATAACCTGAAATAACTTGAAAATAATGTTTTCCAAAAAATTTATAAGCTTTGATCATCACTTGTAATTAGTTGTTTGGATATGAGGGCAAGATAAATTTTTAATTTTATTGTTTTTAATTTTAGAATTTTGTTTTGATGGCATTTGTATATTTTATTAATTATCAATTAGATTGTTTACATGGTTAATGTTTTAATATTTTATATTCTTTGATATATAATATAGTTTATGCTAATGTGACTTGATAAATGATGGGATTAGAAGTGCATTTTTTTAAGTTGAGTGTTATTGAAGGATCGATATCAATAGCTTCAAATACCTTTGAAGAGAAGATGGAAGATAAAATTAGGCATGACTTTACTCTTTTTTTATTTATGGGATTAAAGATATTTTCAATATTTGCTCATTTTGTTCTGTAATCTTATCAATAATTCGATATTAATATTTTTTTAATTCTAAAAGTATACTTTTATAGACTATTGCTTGACTATACTATTTTAATGTTTTATAAGTTTATAACCATTATTTCTGTTAGTGTCTAATCATGCTATCATTTTGTGTCTATCTGCTCTAGCATTTAGAGTGACAAATAGATAAAAAAGAAAAGAAGGGATTGAATTGATCATTGATAAATTACTTAAAAAGAACAAGAAAAAAGCATGCATTGAATTCTTGAAGAAAAAAAAAAAAAAAAAAAAGCCAATCCAAAATGACCCATAGGTTGATCCCCGATCATTTAGGCTTAACATTTAGCTTCAATGACCCGAACCCAAAATGACCCAACTCAAAATAACCTGATCCGCCACCTTTATCTATTGGGATGGCCATTGTGATAGAGCAAAGCACTAGGACGTCCCATTTCATATAGAAACTAAGATATCTCTAACCATGAGATTTAAAATTTGGCAAGAATTACCATGAGATGTTTCCTCATCACTAATTTGATTTTGATTGATGAGACAGCCAAACTGACAGGATTTTCTAGGCTAGGGAACTTGTGCACATTTAGGAGAGTGAAGTTGCTATTAGTATTGTCTTCCAAACAAGAATGGTCCACTAGGATAATATCATCATTCAAATCTTCAAAGAACTTCAAGTTCATATGGATTTTACTCGAAAGCTTTCCAAGTATAATCCTTTAATAACAATTCTGATTTGGCAGGACTGTTTTGGCCGACCAATTGCAAGCGCACCAGATGCTTGGTTTGATGTGGTTGAGCGTTATTCAAATGACAACAACAAGACACTACAGTAAGTATATCTATGTGGCTTTTCCATTAGGTATAGTGAGTTGCTCGTAACTAGTAAGTCTAGGTATCAGGAACATATCTGTTGTGGATCAGGCTTTGTTTTGTGATGATATTTGGAGCTTAAATGATGGGCACAAAATTTTACGTTTTTCCATCTGCTGCTACTAGACAAAATGCTTTTGTGATGGCAATATCTTCTCTGGGATGTGTGAAAATTTTACTTGTTACTTGGTGCAGGCGGACCTCAAATACTACTAAATGTCTCAACCTAGGTTCATATAATTACCTTGGATTTGCAGCGGCAGATGAATACTGCACCCCTCGTGTTATTGAGTCTCTAAAGAAATACTCGCCTAGTACCTGCAGCATTCGTGTGGATGGCGGTAAAAATATTATGCTTACTAAGTTAAATTATGCAAATTTGCATGTAGTTGGGATTAATTTATACGTATATACTTGGTTTGGCATCAGGCACAACTAAACTGCACACAGAGCTGGAGGAGCTGGTTGCACGATTTGTTGGAAAGCCGGCTGCTATACTTTTTGGCATGGGTTATGTGACAAACTCTGCCATCATTCCTTCTCTGATTGGAAAGGTTTCTACAATTCTTATGTTAGATATTACAAACATGGGCTCCCATATCATCAGACTTTACTGATTCATAAGTGCTCCATATGATCGTATAGGGAGGGCTGATAATTAGTGATTCTCTGAACCACAACTCAATTATCAATGGTGCTCGAGGGTCAGGTGCAACGGTGCGGGTGTTCCAAAATAACAGTAAGTTTTTAATCCATGGTTCTAGCATGTCAGCTTATCTACTGTATTCTCATGTTCTCAATCTTTACTCCTCTTATCCTTGTAGGTCCCTCTCACTTGGAAAAGGTGTTGAGAGAGCAGATATCTGAGGGACAACCTCGGACGCATAGACCCTGGAAAAAAATTATCGTTATTGTTGAGGGCATCTACAGCATGGAAGGAGAGCTATGCAAACTTCCTGAGATCATAGCTGTCTGCAAGAAATATAAGGTTTGACCACACTGACATTTTGATTTCTAATTTTCCTGCACTTTCTAACAACATTCTTTCATCTATAAACTAGAGCTTCAAAGTCAATTTGGATATTTTGTTAATTTTGGCTTGCAATGTATTCCAGGAATGGTTAGAAATGTAGAACTTGTATTATTTTATTTTTCTTTGAAACAGGTAGGACTTATTTTATTTTTCTTTGAAACAGGCGTACATATACTTGGATGAAGCCCACAGTATTGGTGCTGTTGGAAAATCAGGAAGAGGTGTTTGTGAGCTCCTAGGAGTGGATCCTGCTGATGTAGATATTATGATGGGAACATTTACAAAATCATTTGGATCTTGTGGAGGTTATATTGCAGCATCAAAGGTCTAATTCTTGCTCACCTTGCATATTATATATTTTTTACTGCAAAAAGGGAGTCCAAGATTGCTTAATGGCCCTCTCATCTGTTTCAGGAAATCATCCAGTATCTGAAGTACACTTGCCCTGCACATCTTTATGCAACTTCCATGTCACCACCTGCTGTGCAACAGGTTATATCTGCAATTAAAGTTATTCTTGGAGAAGATGGGTCTAACAGAGGTACCTAAGGAAACATTATGGAACATTGTTTTTTGTCTTCCTGAGTATATACAATGACATTATCTTTGTTTATCTTTGGGGGATTTCTTATATGTGATTTATTTGGTTATCAGGTGCCCAAAAACTTGCACGCATTCGTGAGAACAGCAATTTCTTCCGTTCTGAACTTCAGAAAATGGGTTTTGAGGTTCTTGGGGACAATGATTCACCAATTATGCCTATAATGCTTTATAACCCAGCAAAAATCCCGGCCTTCTCCAGGGAGTGTCTGAGACAGAATGTAAGTATGACCGTTTATTCAACAGGTTCTAGTGAATGATAAAAAGAATGCTTATGAGAGTTTATTCAACAGGTTCCGAGGCATGAGAAAGAAAAGAACCCCTATTTAAGTAACTCATGTAAACTCTAACCTCTTGAATCACTAAACAACCTAAAGTTGATTGGATAAAGCTAAATGGCTATGGATATTTAGGTTATGTACTTTTTCCTCAATTTTGTACTTGACAAGATGATAAATTGTAAAATGTTACTGTTTGAAATGGACAAAATGGATTATAGTAAGCCTGGCTGTTTAGGGTCTTAAGCGTCATGCTGTTTGTTCCTTTTGTTAGCTCAATTTCTTCTGTTAAGGGATCCATCATGAAAAGTTCTTTGGTGCTCCTATTTACACATTGTTAAAGTCTAATGAGATCAGCGTACAACTTGCTTGCAATCCATTATGAAAATCCATGATTATTTCTCTTCCATTTTCTGGTTAAAACCTTATAAACCTCAGCAGGTGGTACCTGCTGTGTCACCATTTTCTTATACTCATTTGTTTTTTCTTTTTTTTCCTTATATAAATATATTATGGTTTCTATGATAGGTATCTCTCTGCACCACTTTTCTAAGCTGTGATATGTGCTTGGATGACATAAAGAAAAATGTCTCTCTTTTTCACTGAGAGAAGTATTTTTCTATTTAAAATGTGGTTTATGTGTCATGCTAGCACTTTTGTTTGCCTCTACTCTTGTCCGGAAAACATATATGCCGAAGTATCTATGATCTATATTTCAAACTTATCAATGCCAATGCGTACAGTCATATGTCCACATTGTTATCATTGCCATTTATGTGGTAAATATCATTGTCTTATCTGCTGCTGAAATGGTGCAGGTTGCTGTTGTGATGGTTGCATTCCCTGCGACCCCTCTTCTTCTCTCAAGGGCTCGTATCTGCATATCTGCTTCCCATACGAGGGAAGACCTGATTCAAGGCCTGGAGGTTAGTTGATTTCCAATGTTCACCTTTCCATGGATCACTTATTTTCTCAGTAGTGCACATGGACTTAATTTTGTGACTATTCATGTTGTACACCTTCTAGGTTATTAGCAAAGTTGGTGACCTTGTGGGCATCAAATACTTCGCTGCAGAACCACCGAAGCACGAGCAGGATAGGAAGAAGCTGGAGTAGCAAAATTTCAGTTGCAGAGATCCATCACTGCAAATCGCTCTAGTGAGAACAAAACAGCTGGCTAGCCCGCAACATTTGTTATTCTTATGGCCCGTTGAAGCTGTTCTGCTCGGGTTGACCTTTGTTCATATATCACAAAAGGGAAATTTGTTTACCAGCTGTCCACAGTTTTATAAATTTCGTGTTCTTTTTCATGTGTATATCTAGTACATTAATTTCGTGCCTTTTCTTTCTGGCATCTTTACCATCTTGACTGTGGTGGATTACCTTATCCAACCCTAATTATATTGGCACCAAAACCTTGTTCTTGAGAAATGAGAATGCCTGGCTACCAGACATGGCGACAACCATTTTGGATCAAATATATGCCAAATTCAAGCGGAGAAATTTATTATAGAGTTGATGAAGGGCCATGAAGGTTGCATAATGATGGTTTGTGAATAAATTTCCCCCTTTTTTTCCAACTCAAGTACATATTATCAGTGTTTAAGGTTGATGTTACTTGGTGACATGCTGTGAGTCATCGTTTGGTATTTTATGGCTTTCTATATGCCAGGTTCTACTTTCCTGAGAGGGGCAATTCTTTTCTTAGACTAGCCCCTTATCTTTTCAAAAGTAATACGGTGGGGAACTCAACTCCAGGGTTCAGGGCCTCTCTCAAGTGGGGAGGGGTGCCAACCAGCCTAGCCAAGGCTGGTTGGCTGTTTGTAGGTTTGTTTCGTTTTTGTTGGGAAGGGCCCCAGGGCTCCCAATTTGCTCGGAAGTTAGTTTCTAATTGATGGTGTTGGATCAGCAAACTATTTTGAAGAAAGAAAAAAAAGACCATGGGCTAGAACTACTACCCTGGCCAAAATTGAGCGTTTATCCTCTCAAAAAAAAAAGGAAAAAAAAAAAAAAAAAGGTTGATGTTCAACCAGCTTATTTGCAAATCTTAAAATTTCCTTGGTAATGGTTTAACATCAGCCGAAGTAGAAGGCAACAAGGTTCCTGCTCCAGCTTTTTCAAGATACTTAAATAAATGAAAAAATAACTTCATAACTTCATGTTTTCAAGAAGCCAATTTATCATATTCTGTTATTCAACCATGCAAAATTTGTAAGGAATTCAATTCATTAGATGAGGATAGCCCTGACATTCGCAATAACGTTCTACATCTTTTTCACAAGACGATATATTTGACATCATTCTTACCCATCTTTAGTCTACTTTGAACCGTTGAGGGGAAGCGCCGGAGACAAATGATCCCCGTCTAGAAACCACAGTAGCTTTTATGAGTTGTTTTCTTTCTTTTTTTTTAAAAAAAAAATTAAATAGTGGTGTCCATCGAATTTATTTACTTGATAGATCCACAAAAGCGACATATATGAAACTATGGATGATGTGAGGCAAGTCACCTAGCTAATAAAGTACTTTATAATGCAAGACTAGATATTATTATATTAATGAAATTTTCAAAAATAATTTGTGGAACGGTAGCAGGCGTAATTATGCAACTTGAAATCTAAATAATGGAACGGTTTTGAACCTAGATGAAGATGCACCGTTAGCATAATGCCACAAGTACAAAACTTGGATTAATTTCAACAAACCAAGCAAGAGGAACAAGTGTGGTACTTCAATTGTGGTGAGCACAAACACAAATATTATCAAAGGAAATTATAAGACTATCTATTGATTAGTAACCTAGAAAAGTTATTACATGAAGCAATGATTAAAATAATAAATTTTTGAACATTACAACCAAAGGATTTTATATAAATTGAATTATTATAATATCGGTCATCCATTTATAATTTATTATTTATGAAAGGATTTGTAGAAATTAATTAGTAGAAAAGAAAGAACAATAGGCCTTATTGTAAGCTGCAATGGCATGGTCTATCAAGTGTTAAGGCTGTAAATGAGTCAAGTTTGGTCATGTTTGATCCTGATCCGATTCAGTTTTATATTCAAATTTTAATTTTAGACTTGAACCCAACCCATTTACTGATAAGGTTTGGTAGGATGGATTTATAGAAGAAATTTTACGCCTAATGGGTCATTTGGGTCCAACCTAAAATATTGTATTTGAATCAAGCATATAATTATTATTTTATTACTAAAATCTAATAATTGATAATCAAATATAGATTTTTAAAAAAATCTTTTTCACTTAATATCCTACCAAGTTTTACATACGTTTCTTAGGAAAAATAAAATCTACAATTTAACATCTTTCCTTCGAACCTTGATATGTCGGATGATCTTCGAATTTTCATTATGCCTTCTCTAATTTGTGTGCTAAGGTGAAACTTGAACTTTTATAGGATTAAGTGCATTCTTGATAAAGTTTCCATCAATTTAATTTGATTGGACGTATGTACCTATCTAAGTCATCATAACTTAAGTATACTATTAGTAATTTAATCAATATCTTGTTATCATCAAAACATGTATTATTGAATTGAACCCTACCATTCAACAGAATACTCTTTCTTACAAAATTGTATTAAAAATTTTATTGAGCTCATAATTTTACCCATTTAGTAAGATAAATACCTAGTCTAACTATTTTTTACTTTAGAGAACTTATCCTTAATAGCACAAAAAAATAATGCAAGTTAGAACAAATCCATATATAATACAAGGCATGATCATATCAACACGAACATATCATATGATTCATAAATTATTACCATGAAATAAACTTATTATCATAGATAATTAACAATTATAGCACTAAGCTTAAATATCACGCCAATTATGTGCAACTAATCTAAATATACCTTAACAATAATCATGGTATTATTTGTATGCACAGTCTTTGAATTTTATAGCCTATTAACATAATTATTCATCAAAAATTAATAAATATTAGCTTAAATATCATCTATACACTAAGCATAGTAGTTATGCCTCAATTAAATTTTTTTGATGATTTTTCTATAAATTTTTCTGATTTTTTTGCAAATTTTTAAAGGTATTTATCATAGAAAAGTTCTTTTCTAAAACTAAAAGTATATCGCACTAATGGTTAATTTTATAAAAGCAAAAATTAACATAGGGTCACTACTGTTGCAGGAAAAGTTTAACGGTGGCAGCAGCAAGTGGCAGATTTAACAAATGGATCCCTGAGGCCTAATAAAATTACACATAAGTACCAAATTCTCTTTTTTTTAAATGACAGTCACCCATGACCATGTGGCAGCCACATCAGCCATCACGTGGCTGCCACATAGGTGCCACACAGGGCAGCACTAACATGTCGCCCATGTCAGCTGATACATGGTGCCACATAGGCCATGCCAGCCATACGTGGCTGCCACATAGGCATGTCAGGCAATGTCATCAATTGTGCGCGACGAGGACCACCACATAGGCACCACGTCCGCTGCCGCATCATCTGCCACATAAGCATATGGATCCACATCATCACTTTAGTTGATGTGGACAGCAAACACGTCATCATTTTTTTAAAAAATGTGGCTGGCTCGAATTTAACAAAAGGGCAACAGCTTCTTCAAATTTACAAAATGTTGCCACTCGCAACCCCATGAACCTTCGGCCTGGGCAATCAACCATGCGGCGGTGGGAGATGGCCCTCCTGGCTGCCGCGGGGAACCATCCTGGGCCCGAGAGAATGGATCCGAAATTTATTTGGACCGGAAGGCCCACTGCGGCTGGGTTTAATGCAGCCTTAAAACACCCTATGTGGTGGAAATTGAGGTGGCCGCTGATGGCCAGCAGCCACGACACCCAGTCGTCTCACGTCTTTGGTGGCCGAAGATCCAGGTCCACCGCTCAATTTGAGCAATTTCATTACCAATCCATGGGGCCACGATTGGTCTTTACGCGCTGTATGCGGTCGGGGTGACGAAGCCCCTCGCTTGGGTCCTACCGCTGGCGGGCGTAAGCGAGGAGGCCGGCCTCAATCGCGATGCTCCCGCTGCCAGGGCTGCCATTGGTCTCCACCAGACGCACTGGCGGGATGCCCTAGTGTCTCCCCATTGAGCGCGGCTGGTGGGCACTCGCTTTGGCAGCCTGCAACAGGAGACCAGCGTGCACAGGTCGCGCGTCCGGGCCTGGCCCGCCCTACGGCAGCCTCCACATAGCTGGTGGCCAGGGCGTCTGCCTCCTCAGCCTCTCTGTGGCTCACGTGGCAAGAGGAACAGCATGGATGCATGATCTCGGCTTTGATACCAATGAAGGAAAGCAGAGGAGAAACGCAGTACCTGAATGCGGATTGTGGATTGGCGGAGTTTTACTCTTGAGATATAGTTTTATAGACGTTCGTTTAAAAGAACGAAAGAAAGAAAAAAAGATTATTATTTTTTCTCTTCTTAACTCTAAATAAAAGATAAAAGAGAGAGAACAAAATGGGTTTATGATTTTTGCCCATCTTTACATCTTTATTCCTACAAATTAATTTAAATTTTTCTTATACTATGAATATGTTTATAATTTTATAAACATAATATGTTTACTAAGTCCACTTGCTGATCCAATTAACTCTATTAGCGGAACGAAATCACATAGCCCAAAAACTCGAATGAAAGTTAAATGGTAGTAGATGAACTTGAGTATAAACGTACAACACTTTCTTTTCCATTCAATATAAAACTATTTTTAGGGTTTTACAATCTTTCCCTTATAGTTAGCTAGAATCTATTCCAAGCTAGATCTTTGGTGCTGTAATGATGGCTCCATGCCATGGCGGGACTCTACCACCATCCCATGTGTAACCCTTTCCTCATGCTCACTAAAATCTGTACACTTGGATCAGCTATGATACCATTTGTATCATTCCAAGTCCACCTGCTAATCCAATTAACCTTTTACTAGGCTGAAACCACGTAGCCTAAAAACTTGAGTAAAAGTTAATGGGTAGCAGATGAACTTGATCTATAAGCAATTAAATTTTTCATCCAATATGGGATTATTCTTGGGGCATTATAATCTTCCTCCTTATAGTTAGAATCTACTCGAGCCGGGTCATTTGTGCTATGAGGGTAACTCACCAACTTTCGTACACTCAGGTTTGCTCTGATACCATTTGTAACGCCCCAAGCCCACCTGCTGGCCCAATTAACTTATTAGCAGGTTGAAATCACGTCGCTCAAAAACTTGACTAGAAGTTAATTTAGAAGTTAATTATTTGCAGACAAACTTAAATTATAAGCACATAACACATTTCTTTCCCATCCAATGTGGGATAATTTTTGGGTATTACAATCTCTCCTTATTATAATGCAATGTCCCCGTCGCACGCACGTCACCTGGCAGCCACAATTTATAGAATCGGGTCGAGTCTTTGCAGGTGGTTCCATGTATATATGAACTCTACCACTATCCCATACGTAGCCATTTTCTTATGCCTACCAACTTTCGAACACTCGGGTCAGCTTTGATATTATTTGTAATACCCCAAGCCTACTTGCTAGTTCAATTAACTCATTAGCGGGCCAAAATCATGTGGCCCAAAAATTCGAGTGAAAGTTAATTGGTAGTAAATAAACTTAAGTTATAAATACATAATACTTTTTTTCTCATCCAATATGGGACTATTTTTAGGGTATTGCAAGATCTCTCCCTTGTAGCTAGTCAGAATCTACCTCGAACCGAATTGTTGATGTTGTAAGAGTGGCTTTACGCTGTGGCAGGACTCTACCATTATCCTATAAGTAGCCCTTTTCTCATGCCCATTAACTTCCACATACTCGGATCAGCTTTGATACCATTTATAACGCTTCAAACCCACCTGCTAATCCAATAAACCTTTTACTAGGCTGAAACCACGTAGCCAAAAATTTAAGTGGAAGTGGGTTGCAGGTGAACTTAAAATATAAACACTTAAATTTTTCATCCAATATGGGATTATTTTTGGGTATTACAATCTTTCCCCCTTATAGTCAGAATCTATCCCGAGCTGAGTCGTTGATGCTACAAGTGTGGCTCACCAACTTTTGCACACTCGGATTGGCTTTGATACCATTTGTAATGCTCCGAGCCCACCTGCTGATCTAATTAACTCATTAGCGGATTAAAACCATGAGGCCAAAAAATTTGAGTGAAAGTTAATTCAAAGCAGGTGAACTTAAGTTATAAACACATAACTTTTTTTATTTTTCATCCATATGAAATTATTCATGGGATATTACCATTTCTCTATTTAAATATGATAAATTTTATTTATTCTTTTTTTTCTCTCATTCTTTTTAAATAATATATATATATATATATATATATTCTTTCTCTTTCTTTCTTTTCGTATCCTTCGTCGTTTTCTTCTTCCCTTCCCAACCAAAAATCCAAACAGACCTTTAGAGGTCACAAGAAAGAGGATGTATTTCCCGTACTGAGATAT
Organism: Metroxylon sagu; assembly: GCA_017589505.3. Classification (NCBI taxonomy): domain Eukaryota; kingdom Viridiplantae; phylum Streptophyta; class Magnoliopsida; order Arecales; family Arecaceae; genus Metroxylon; species Metroxylon sagu. Next base: position 43,801 of record JACVBY030000443.1, on the reverse strand, counting down.
TTTCTTACTAATTTCTGTCTCTACGGAACGTAGGAGGATGTGAACGAAACGAGGTGCGAGTCGGCTGATGAACCTGACTAGACCATCGGAGTCCAAGTCCACTGTAGATGGTTTACTTGTCAATCAGATGAGAAGTCAATACTTTTAATGCTAGCAGCAAGTTTCAGGCATTTGGTAGTTTAGAAAATATCTTCCACCATGCTCAGCTTTTATTACAAGAAAGATTGTTGGACTTTCCACAGACATCATCCTGGAGGATAAGGCAGATGCAAAACATGCAACATAACACAGCAATCCTCTCTTCTATTACAGCAGAATCAAAAGAGAAAAACAGTTTCACAAGGCTTATTATCCAAATTAGAAGCATAAAATGCCTTCCAATCATTATTAATACTTAACAGAGAACCTGAGAACTAACCACAGGGAAGTCCTGGGGTGTCATCCGTGCGTACTTGAACTTTATGCTAGCCCCAGCGGCGATGGACTGGCCCTCTGCGATGACACAACGCTCAGAATCCACCGGTTGGTTGGCCGGAGGATCCACCGGCTGGACGCTGCTGAGGCCATAGCATTGCACCGTCACACTAGGCTGAGCACAGTTACAGTTGCTGGTGGCTGTCACTTCATACTCTGGCTCTCCCTCGACGACGCCACCAGTCCGCGCCTGTCTGATAGCTATATCCGATGCACTGCATGGAGCCCCACGGCCTACATTGAAAGCAGTCACTTTTGATGATCAAATCAAATCAAACAAGCATAAACGCGAGCCTGGTTAGCAAGAGATGAAAATATTTGCTTGCCTCCATTTACGATGGAAAGAAGAAGAATGGCTAAGAAGATGTTGAGGGTGGCTCCCATGTCTTCAGCTCTGAGAGAGGCTTCATACTGTCACTGTCTCTTCGTGAATTTGGAGTTAGACGTGTTAATATATAAGGGAAATAGAAAAGACGACTAACGAGTCCGATCAATGGGTTGGAACTGGCAAACACATTTAAAATAACGAAAAAGTTAAAGTATGATTTATTTCTTTATCATATCGTTGCATACTAATTGTAATGAAACATTGAGGTTTTCACCGCACCATATCTAGTGTGATTCACTTAATACTGAAAATTCGGCAAGTTTGCTAGGTTTTTACGAATTAGGATCTAGTGGATCCAATAATTAATCTAATTAGGACATTTCTTTTAATACTTAACCAAGAAATGCAGGAAGACTTGGTGTTTGATCCGTAATAACATAATATTAGTAAGAATCTTACCTTTTTGTTAATTTTATATTTGATAATTAGATATTGAGGAATGAAAGATTACCACATTTAATTTATAATAATAAAATACAGTAATTAGTTCATCATATTTTTAAATTTTATTTTAATTTTATTATAAATCTTTTTTTCTCTTTTTTTAACTAGAATACAAAAGTTGTGATAAAAATCAAGATTCTTTACAAACTAATTTTATAAATATTATATATTTAAACATTATAAATATTTAATATATATTATATATAATACAATATATATTATAATATTATTAAATATTTTATTATATATAACATATAATATATAAATATTTAGTAATATATTAAATTAATAATTTAATGCACAAAAAGGTTATAAATATTAATAATTTAAAATTTGATATTAAATATAAATATAATATTAAATATTTAAATATTATTTAGTGTAAATTAAATATATAATTACATTATGTGTTATTAATATTTATAGGAAAGTCAAGAGTATAATTTAAGATTATCATACTTTGATAATCTCAAATATCTATCAATAGAAATCGAATTATCGTAATTTATGGTAATCTTATATTACCAAAAATTAAATATTACCACTGAATTATCATGTCTAATTGCCAACATAGTAATCTGGATGATAATTTTATATTATCAAAATAATTTACCATGAATCAAACAAATTCCTAAAGGTCACAGTTCTCATGACACGTCCTTAAGCCCCTCTACTAGAAGGTTTTATAAATTAGGCAAGTAGTTGAAACATTAATTAAATTTAGATGGATTTTCATATAGTGTAACTCGCTAACACTTTGAAAAAACCCAACAATCCTCTATCACATTCCTTGATGCAGACCGATCTACATTTATTTGAGGGTGAGCAATTATTTCTCCCTCAAATTTTGGAATTTCTTTTAGAAGTTCCATTATGTTTGAAACTTTGTATGTAATTATCCTTCTCAAACAAAAAATTTTAAGGATAATTATAAAATATTTAAGTGAGTGCCTTCTGTAACCAAATGTCCTGCCATTGTTCCTTGATCCATGCATCAAGGTAGTGGGCTTGAGACTTAGGACCCAACTCTAGCCCGACATGAAATGCATTAGATTGTGTTGGTTCTTGTTGATGTATAATTTGGATCTCGTAGGACTACGTTTACCACGCTAGGTTTTGCTTGCTTGCTATTAGACGCTTATTTTCCTGTCGGACGGGAAATGGACAGGCTGGTTCAGGCAGGCTGGGCTAACCTGTGCATTTGAATGAATTTGAATTCAGCTCTGATCCAATAGCAATTGGGTTTATGGGCTTCATGCTCATAAACATATGCTTGTAGTCTAATTGATTGGGCACGTTCAATCCATAATTCTAAATTAGCTCCATTCGTGTTCGGTTGCGTCTGACTTGCCACGTTACAGTTACCAGAATCAAATTTACAGGGCTAAGAGAAATTTTTGAACTACACCCAATCCAGTTGGATACGGCTTGGGCCGATTTGAAACCATTAAGGTGGCTATATTTGTTTTTAATTTGTGAGATGGGATGGATTGGGTGGTCGCTTTTGGTGCCTTGACCTTTGCCAAGTTGGTTAGTTCAAAGGTCTGAAGTTATAACCTCTTTTTTGGAATATGGTGAGAGTTTCAGTTTTCCACTAGTTGAAGCCTTTGTTGTTGGGCGAGCCTAGATTTCACGTGAGCTAATGATTCAATAAAATAATATAATTAAGTAACTCTTTGAAGAAAAAAAAAAAAAAAAAAAAAAAAAAAAGAAAAAAAAAAAAGAAAGAAAGAAAGAAAGAGGGAGAAACAGAAGTGTAAAAGAAAAAGCAGCTGGGAGAAGAAAATAAAAAATCTTTTATAGCCAACATGCTTTTTTTTAATTGGAAAGTCGAAGAATAATTATTTGTGAACCCCTAATTTAAATGTTTTTGTTCCATTCTTCTATTGAAATTTATTTATGTTGGGTGAACAAATAAATTTTTTTTTATTTTTTATGATCTTTGACATTTCTAGAAGGTTTTTTGTAATCTCATTAATGATTTAAATAGTAAAAGATTTTCTTGGTTTGGCTTTTGTGGGTTTTTTATGTTAAATATTGATGTCTCATAGCTATATTTTTTAAGTTTTGTGTATTATTCCTTAGTTGCACATATAAATTGAAAGAGACTTTAGGTGTCCCAATAGTGGTATCAAAGTCAGGCTTCTGTCTTGGTCTTTGTATGTGAACCGAGATGGATACAAGCATCAGAAGCTGTATGATTAGTTTGAATGGAGAAAATTGAATGACTTAAAAGCCAAGAAGAAAGATTACTTGTACTATAGAGATCTTTTTGGACCAGTTGAATAAGAAAAAGTCAAACCAGAAAAGATGATAGATGAAGAATGAAAGATATTGGACCGAAAAGTTATTAGCCACATTCGACAATCGATGGATGATAGTATTTTTCATTATGTTGCTAATGAAACATCAAGCCTTATGAAAGAAATTGAAAGACCTATACAATAGGAAGACTACAGAAATAAGGCTTTGCTTATTAGAAAGCTAATAAATTTAAAGTACAAGGATGGTGGATCTATTATGGAGCATTTAAATGAAATGAAAAGTATTATTAATTAATTGGCTGCAATAAAAATGTCACTAGATAATAAACTTCGGGCTCTTTTATTATTGAGTTTTTTGCGAGACAGTTGGGAGACCTTGGTAGTATCACTAAGCAACTCAATACCAGATAGAATTATTAGCATGAGCCTAGTTACCTCAAATTTGTTAAATAAAGAAACTAAAAGAAAGTCATTGGAGGCCTCTCATTCTCAAGCACTTGTAATAGAGAAACGTGTTAAAAGTAAAAGCAAAAAGCTTCAGGATCATGGGAAGTTCAGAGAAAGATCTAAACTAAGGAAAGATATTGAATGCTACTATTGTCACAAAAAGGGTCACATGCAAAGAAAGGGTCACAAATATAAGAGAGTACAGAAAAAAGGAGTTAGTGAAGAAAAAGAGAAGGAAAAAGATATAAGTATAGTGACATTGAATAGCGATGCTGGCATCCTGACAGCTTTTGATGTAGATTATCTTCTAACAAATGATGTGGAAGAACATTAGGTTGTTGATCGTAGAGCATCCTTTAATGCTACTCCTCGTATTGATTATTTCTCATCTTTCCAAAGGTAATTTTGAATTTGTAAATATGGGGAACAAAGATGTTTCTAAAATTAAAAGAAAAGGAGATATTGTGATCAAAACCAGTCTTGGGTACAGGATGATTCTTAATGATGCTAAATATGTTCTTGACTTATGATTCAATTTAATTTCAGCTGATGCCTTTGATGAAAATGGTTTTGAGAGTTATTTTAGTAATGGAATATGAAAACTAACAAGAGGTTTATTTGTTATTATTAAAGAAATAAAGTTTTGTATCTCTACAAAACTGGTATATAGGTTCTCAAAGAAAATTTAAACATCGCTTCAAAGGATGCCTCTTTAGATCTATGGTATAAGAGACTTGGGCACATCAGCTAAAAAGACATGAAGATTTTAACAATGAAGAACCTTCTCCTTAAAGATACATATATCATCCCATATGATTGTTGCTTATTTGGCAAGCAACATAGAGTTTTCTTTGTTAGAAATGCTCTCAAAAAAAACATTAAGCTTTTAGATCTTATTTATTCTGGCATCTGCACTATGGAAGTTAAAGCAATTATAGGTGCACTGTATTTTGTTACATTCATAAATAATGCATCAAGAAAGGTGTGGGGTTACACCATGAAAACCAAAGATGAAGTCTTTAGGATTTTTCAAAAATTTCAAGCCATGGTAGAAAGAGAAACAGGTAGATTTCTAAAGTACTTGTGCACTAATAATGGGGGAGAATACACTTCTAATATATTCAAAGAATGTTATGCTACATATGGAATTAGACATGAATTGACTATTCCTTTAACTCCTTAATGAAATGGGATGGTAGAAAGAATGAATCATACTATTGTAAAGAGAATAAGGTGTATGTTCTCAACAATAAAGTTGTCTAAATCATTTTAGGACGAGGCTATAAAACTACTATCTATCTGATTAATTTATCTCCTTTATTTTCTTTAGGAGGTGATATTCCTCAAAGAGTTTGGATTGGTAAAGATGTCTCCTATTCTCATTTACGTATTTTTGGTTACAAAGCTTTTATGCATGTGCCTAAGGATAATCAGTCAAAGCTTGATACCAAAGCATCCTATGCATTTTCCTTAGTTATGGTGATAATGAGTTTGGATATAGGATGTGGGATCCCGAACAAAGAAAATTGTATAGAAGCAAAGATGTTGTCTTCCACAAAGAACTGACTATAAAAGATTTTAAGAAGATAGAGAAGCAACAAAATGTTGCACAATATATTTCAGATTCTATTCCAGTCTCTTTTCCTATATTATATGTTGAAGAATGGGGAGAAAGTCATGAAGACTATGGTAATGCTGCTAGTAATGATGCACCCATTTATGTTGATATTGGGCAAAATGATCAGTTTACCCAAGAATCTAAGGAGGGAGAAGCTACTAAAACTCACTTGAGAATATTTAAGAGGTGAAGAGTACCTTCAAAGCTATATAAAAAAGATTATGTGATGCTCACAGATGCTGGAGAGCTATAGGACTATCAGAAAGCTCAGGCAGATAAGAATCAAAATATGTGGAGGAAAGCTATGTAAGAAGAGATGAATTTACTACATAAGAATCATACATATGAGTTAGTGGAGCTATCTAAGGAAAGACAAGTTTTGAAAAAGAAATGGGTCTATAAATTTAAGTAAGAGGGTGATACAAAATAGATCAGATATAAGGCTAGATTGGTGGCTAAAGGATTTGAGCAGAAGAAAGGAGTTGATTTTAATGAGACATTTTCTAATGTCATCGATTAAAGTTATCTGAGGTCTAGTTGCCAGCTTGAACTTAGAAGTAGAATAATTAGATGTCAAAATAGCCTTCGTACATGGTGATCTACAGAAAGAGATGTATATGGAGTAGCCAAAATGATTCAAGGTAAAAGGTAAAGAGCACTTAGTTTGCAAGTTAAAAAAAAGCCTATATTGGTTGAAATAGGCTCTAAGGTAATGGTATAAAAAGTTCGATTCATTTATGATGGGTCAAGGCTACATAAGAATATGTGCATACTATTGTATTTGTTTTAAAAGTTTTTTTAATAGTGGTCTCATTGTTTTACTACCATATGTTGATGATATACTAATCATTAGGCAAGATGTTGGTTTAATAGATAGATTGAAGAAAGATCTCAATAAATTTTAGATTTCAGGATTAGCTAATAAAATCTTGGGGATGAGAATTCTACATGACAGAAAAATCAAGAATTTTTGGTTGTCATAAGAAACTTATGTTAAATAGGTACTTGAAAGTTTTAACATGAAAGATATCAAATTAGTAAGCACACCTCTTGCTAGCTACCTCAAATTGAATTCTTAGGAGTGCCCTTTAAGTGAGAAGGATAAGAAGGAAAGGAAAAAGATCTCCTATGCGCATCTGCGATAGGAAGTCTAATATATACCATAATATGCACAAGGTCAGATATAGCACATGTAGCGGGTGTTGTGAGTAGATATTTTTCCAACTAAAAAAAGGGCATTGGAAAGTAATAAAATGGATAGTAAGATATCTCAAAGGCTCATAAAAGGTTTGTCTTTGATTTAGTGGTTCAAACCTAATTTAGAAGGCTTTATATATGCAAATTGGGTAAGAGAATTAGATGGGAGAAAGTCTAATTTTGCTTACTTATTCACATTTGTAGGGGGAGCAATTTCATAGTAGTCTAAGTTGCAAAGATGTGTAGCTCTCTAAGTTGCAAATGTGTGTGGCTCACTCCAAAACTAAAGTAGATTATGTTGCAGCTACAGAAGCAAAAAAGGAGATCTTGTAGATGAAGAGATTTTTTGAAGAATTAAGCTTGAAACAGGACAGCTTTATGATATACTATGATAGCCAAAGAGCTATATATCTAAGCACGAATGCTATGTATCATTTCAAAACAAAGCATGCTAATGTCATATATCATTGGATTTGAGATGTGTTAGAAAAGGATTAGATAGAAATTAAAAAAATTCATACAGAGAAGAATCCATTAAACATGATACAAAAATTATATCAAAGGAGAAGATCGAGTTGTGTAAGAATTTAGCAGGCTTGATAGATCCTCTTGCATAAATCAAGAGAGGGAGATGTGTTGGGCTAGGTCTTGCTTTCATGTAAGCCCGTGATCCAATAAAATAATAGGGTTAAGTAATTGTTTGAAAAAAAAAATGAAATGGGAGAAATAGAAGTGCGAGAGAAAAAGTGGCTGAGAGAAGAAAAATAAAACATCTTTTAAAGTTAACAAACATGTTTCTTTGATTAAAAAGTCAAACAATCTCCGTTTGAGGTAAAATTTTAGTGGATAATTATTTATGAGGTGTTCTTCACATCCAATAGTCTAATATTATTTTTATTTTTCTTAAATGGTATATTTCTTGATTCTAATTTGAATATTTTTATTCCATTCTTCTATTAAAACTACCTATGTCGGGTGAGCAATTTTTTTTTATATATGATTTTTAGCATTGCTAAAAGGTTTTTTGTAAATTAATCAAATAGTGGAAGATTTTTTTTGGTCTGATTTTTTTGGTTTTTCCCTTCACATTGAAGGGTTGTCCATGTTATTATGATAAACTCAAATATTATATTAATCCTTCAATCAATGTATTGTTATTATCAAAATATATATTATTATACCCTCGGGTTCAATAATCTTTCCTTTTTCTATGATGACAAACTTTTAATTATGAGATAATATGAGAATGATAAACAAATACTCAAGCAAGCATCTACCAAATATATGCAACATAACAAATATACTCCCACTAAATTTATGCTTTCATTTTTACTAATTGTATTAAAAAAACATATCACTTAACAACAATTGATGCCTATTCATAATACTTCCTTTCCTTAATATAAATATCATTGATACTAAAATAATGTACCAATGTACTTAATACATCAAATAATATATGCTTAATACATAGTAAAAATCAAAATTTCTTTTCTTCTCCTACTTCCCCTACTTCTTATAAGTACGTAAAATGAAAAAATAATTCCATTTCCCTCCTTTTTCTGCATAACTCAAATATTTTTGAAAACCATATCAAACAAAATCAATTTTCATAGTCAATCACAATCAATCTTACTTCTTCCATTTTGACATAATCAAAAATGAATTAAACATTGAATACACTTGATTAAGAGGTAGGTAGATGATAGTAATATATAGAGTTAAAATAATATCATCAAAAAGCAAGGACTCATATCAAAATATGCATAATAGTATCAAAAAAGATTATGCCAATTGTTGCATGGTCATTTGAAAGTATTTTGATCTTATTTTTATTAAGAATTTTAATTCTAGTGAGATTTTTATTAGATAAGTTTTGCTTTATAAATAGACTCCAATCTATCCCATTAAATTATTGAATGATTTGAGTAATAAAATTATGAGAGATATTTCTCTTCTTGTGACTTGAAATTATTTCTAGCTTGAGTAGCGTAAGGCTACAATGTTTCTCAAGATGATCAGAGATACAAGACTTGAAATTATTTCTAGCTCGAGTAGCGTAAGGCCACAATGTTTCTCAAGATGATCAGAGATGCTGAATCGAAAACTTAAGGAGCTAATGCGAGACCAATAATTATCACCCTATCGCCTGCCTGCAACAAATTTAGTGTCAAGAACAGATATGTCTGTATCAAATTTTGTATCAGAGCCAAATCTAGTAACCATCTCTCTTTCCCCTCCACCTTAATTTTTTTATTTTTTTAATGTTCAAAACCCTAGTTTGAAAAAAAAATTAAAAAAAAAATCCTACAGTCTTCGTGCAGTTTAGATTCTGTCTTCTATTTAAAAAATAAAAAATGTCCTCCTCAATCTTTTATTAAAAAAAGGTGAAAAAAATTCATTACATCCTTGATTCTTGTTAAAAAAAAAAAAATCATTATCACTTGTCACCTGCCATCTTCCCTCAAGTCTAGTTCCTATCTCTTTTTGTTTTTTATAAAAAAAAGCTCAGAAATCAGAAAAAAAAAAAAAAAAAACAGAGAGAAGAATGTATTGGAAAAAAAGAGCGTTAAAAAAAGAATTGAAAAAAAAAAGTTAAAAGAAAAAAAGAAAGAAAACGAAGAACCGAGTTCTTCTCCTTCCCCCTCCAATGCCCGACGCTCATCTCCGCTGCCCGCCGCCTCCGCGCGGCGGCGCTCCTCGCCAACCTCCGACCAGAACCGTCGCCCCGTCTCCGACCACCGATCACCAGGCACCCCGCCATCGCTGGAGACGTGTCCGACCACTGTCGCTGACCAGCACCCAATCCAGGCCGACCAGCACCTGCAACGGTCGGATCACCGGCTTCACTAGGCCGTTCGACGTCAGCCCTCTTCCGGAAGACCCGACGCCCGTCGCCAGCTATTGCTACCAGCTCCCGCTGTCTCTACCACAGCAACCGACGAGCTCTCTGGCTGGGAATCAACCACCTGGGCTGCCGCCTTCACCGAGGGCCGCGCGGAACCTCATCTCCAGCGCCAATCGACCACCGGCCTTTTTCCCAAGATCCCAGGACGGCACCGTGTTCGCTGTGGTTCCCCCTATTCGGGCCCACAGAATAGGGGAACAACGCCCTATTCACCACCATATGTGAGTGGCCACAGTGGCCGCTTGGCCAGGCTGGAAAGGACGGGCCTGTGGCTGTTGTCGTTGGTTTAACAGAGCACTTCAACCACTCTTCTTGTCGCTAGTCCTCCGGCAGTGATCCCCTGCAGCGCAGGCTAAAGTTGGGATGAATTATAGCCTAACAGCCGGACAACCACCGATTACTTCGCCATCCTCGGGACCTCCGCTAGACCCGAACACGGACTTGGTCCGTTTGACCGGTCCGGGCTAAACCAAGTCTCCAAATTATTTTTTTTTAAACAAAAAGAAAGAAAAGAAAAGAAGAAAAACGAATCACACCGAAGACCTGGTAGGGGACGAACTCTTTCCTCCCAACTCGAAGATGGATAAGGATTATCTAATGTCTTACCGATCCCTATTTATCCAGTCATAGAAGCCCCTCTAGCCATTAGCCAAGGAGGGAGCTTAGATCTGATGAGAAGTAAGAGGGTTTAAGGTGCAGTTAAGAGAGATCGGAGAGAAAATCAGAGAAGAAAGCCTTTCTTCTTCCCTTGAGATTGATCAAGGAATAACTAGGGGAATATCAGAGCAGTGGGAACTCTCGGCAATTTCCTCTGTTCCGGTGAGAAGTCCGAGCAGGTGACTGGTGGAGCTGAATATGCTGATGATGTGACAGTACCTCCAACTGTTTGCATGCTGTGCTCTAGTGTTGAGTAAAAAGGCTCATGCATGCATTTTTTCTATGTAGATTCACTTGCCAAAACTTCATATGGTTCTGTAGGTCTTTTCTTGCCAGAGATGTCCCTAGAAGTAATAGATTTGGAGTAGTTATTGATGATGAGGAACTTTTGCCTTAGAAATTGCCATTTGTCTTGGTCCGGTCATTGGGGCATTGGGGTGGTGGTCGTGGTGGCTGATACACATGAAAATGCAAAAATTACTTCAGGTAAACAACAGATGTGAAGAACTTCCTTTAATTTTACGTATGAGAGAGGTTGTTAATGTTAAAATTTATGAAATTCCCTTTGGTGAAAATCATCACCCAAAATAACAGGATCATTCATGTTGGATCACCAAGATAAAATTAAATATATAAGCGGAAGCGTACCTGAATCCATATCGATTGATTATCCTCTAAAGTCGAACGGTTGGCCTTCCAGATCAACACGTCCACTTTAGAGAGAGTCTTTTAGTTTCTTTCAATGTTTTCTCTCTGATGATGGGATATAAAAAAGAATGTCTCTGTTCGTGTGATCTGGGGACCATGACCACTATATATATAAATAACCTAATTTTATTTCTATTTTAGCCCATCATAAAAATAGAAATAATTTCTTGAGTCTCTACACATTAAAGGGTCACATCCTATCAGATACATTAAAGTCCAAATTACTGAATACTTAATCGATCACTTTTAATTGGGCTTAAATTTATTTGACAGCCCGCAATACATAATTATTCACATATAAGCTCAACGTTGGATTAATGATCCAACAATCTCCCACTTGGGCTATATGTGTAACTTTATAATTATGCCTTTCCAGATATAACTGAATGAGCTCAAATTTGCTGTCATTACCGAAATGTATCTACAACCAATCCGGTCCATCAATCACACCAATATAGGATCAAAGTGGTCTTCATTACATCTATCGTAACTCAACCCATCAATGGTCACATATGCTGATACAATTGAATGATATGGATCATGGTGTGGATGTGTAGCATGAAAATTTCATGCAATGTGATCTTAACATGCCTATTTCCAATTGGTCATCCCTTAAATCTTAGTGAGATCAGATTATACTAAAACAGAGTGTAAACAAACCAAAAAAAACTTTATTTCTGCCAAAATAACCTCAAAATATCCATAAACTAAAATAACTGAAAAAAAAAAGTCTATGCAAGCATCTAAAATTACAAACTCCCACTAAAACTGAATATCTTCAAGTGACATGATGCCCATATGAGCAGTATGCTCATGAAACGTTTTGGATGACAATCCCTTAGTAAACGGATCCGTAATCATGGAGTTTGTTCCGATGTGCTCTATAGACAATTGTCCACTCTAAACTCTTTCTTTAACAATTAGGAACTTGATGTCGATATGCTTTGACTTCGTTGAGCTCCTATTGTTGTTGGAATATAAAACTGCTGACTTATTATCACAAAATAATTTAAGTAGTCTTTTAACATCATCCACTATGCGCAGCCCTGTGACAAAATTTCGTAGCCATATTCCATGATTGGATGCCTCATAACATGCTATAAATTCTACTGCTATTGTGGAAGATGCTATAAGTGACTGTTTAGCACTCTTCCAAGAGACTGCACCTCTAGTCAACAGATAGATATAGCCCGATGTAGATTTCATACTATCTTGGCATCCAGCAAAATCGGAGTCAGTATACCCAATGATCTCAAGCTTATCTGACCTTCGATACATGAGCATGTAATCTTTTGTTCTCTGTAAGTACCGCAAGACCCGTTTAGCTGTTTTCCAATGATCTATTCCTGGATTGCTTAAATATCTGCCCAATATCCCAGTAACGTACGCAATATCCGGACGCGTACAAACATAAGCATACATCAGACTCTCTACTGCCGAGGCATAAGGAATATTCTGCATTTCCTTCTTTTCAAAATCATTCTTAGGGCATTGATTGAGACTAAACTTGTCTCCCTTAGCTACAGGGGTATCACCTGGTTTGCAATCCTGCATGCCATATCTTTTGAGAACCTTTTCAATATAGCTCTTTTGTGATAATCCAAGAATACCTCGAGAGCGATCCCGATGTATTTGTATGCCTAACACAAAAGATGCGTCACCAAGATCTTTCATCTCAAAATTCTTAGATAGAAATCTCTTGGTTTCGTGCAATAAGTCTATATTGTTGCTGGCAAGCAAGATGTCATCGACATATAAAACCAGAAAAATATATTTGCTCCCACAGAACTTATGGTATATACAGTCATCGACCAAGTTCATCTCAAAACTGAATGAGATAATCACTTGATGAAACTTGAAATACCATTGTCGAGATGCTTGTTTGAGTCCATAGATGGATTTCTTAAGTTTGCAAACCATATTCTTTGAGTCTCCCAACACAAAGTTTTCTGGCTGCACCATATAGATCGTCTCATCAATGTTACCATTGAGAAACGCCGTCTTCACATCCATCTGATGTAACTCAATATTGAAATGCGCCACTAATGCTATTATAATTCTGAAAGAGTCTTTCGAAGAAACTGGAGAGAAAGTCTCTTTATAGTCAATGCCTTCTCTTTGAGTAAAGCCCTTTGCAACAAGATGAGCCTTGTACCTTTTCACATCACCTTTCGAATCCCTCTTGGTCTTAAATATCCATTTGCAACCAATGGGTTTCGCACCTTTAGGTAATGGGACAAGATCTCATACGTCATTATCCTTCATGGACTTAATCTCCTCATTCATAGCATTAATCCATTTGTGAGAGTTAGAACTTTCCATGGCTTAACGGAAGTTGATTGGATCATCTTCCATTATTCCAATGTTTACCTCATGCTCTTGGAGAAATACAATGTAGTCATCTGGTATTTCATTTCTCCTCTCTCTAGTGGATCTCCTTAATGACATAGGTTCTTGAGATGTTGGAGTTTGTTCTTCTGAAACAATTTCTTGAATAGGAGGTTCTCCGACAGTGTCTTGATCTATTATGTCTTGAACAAGGTTAGGAATGAGATCCTGATCAATGCCAATGACATCTATGGGAATATCAATATATTCCTCCTCAAAGACAAAGTCCCTAACTGTATCTCCCCTTGCAAGCTCAACATCCTCAAAGAACCATACATTTCCTAACTCGAAAATCGACTTACTTATGGGATCATAAAACTTGTACCCCCTGAATCTTTCAGAGTATCCAATAAAATAGTAGCTCACCGTCCTTGAGTCCAGTTTCTTTTCATTAGACCTATAAGGCCTTACCTCAGCTAGACATCCCTAAACATGCAAGTGCTTTAGACTAGGCTTCTTGCCCATCCAGAGTTTATAAGGGGTTTTGGTAGTTGCTTTAGTTGGAACTCTGTTAAGGATATATGCTGCAGTCTTAAGTGCTTTTCCCCAGAGTGATTCTGGTAAGTTAGAATGACTAATCATAGTTCTTACCATATCCTTAAGCGTTCTGTTTCGTCTTTCAGCAACACCATTCATAGTAGGTGAACCTGACCTGGTGTACTGTGGGACGATACCGCATTCCCCTAGGAACTTAGCAAATGGTCCTGGACGTTGTTCACCTGAACCATCATATCTGCCATAGTATTCTCCACCACGGTCAGATCTGATGCTTTTGATCTTTTACTGAGTTGGTTTTTAACTTCAGCCTTATAATTTTTGAACACGTCCAGCGATTGTGACTTTTCACGAATGAGATATATGTAGCCATATCTGAAAAAGTCGTCTATGAACGTTATAAAGTATTGTTGACCATTCCAAATGATTGTAGGAAATGGGCCCCAAATATCCGTATGTATAAGTTCTAAGATGTCGAGAGTCCCGTTGGCTTCAAATCTCCTTTTATTGGTTTATTTTTTCTTTATACAATTAATACAAACATCAAAGTCTGTGAAATTTAAAGAATCGAGAATTTTATCTGACACAAGTCTCTCTATTTTCTGTCTCGAAATATGACCTAATCTCTTGTGCCATAATACAGCCGAATTCTCACTGGTTAATTTTCTCTTAGTATCTCGTGTACTTAAATGCAGGGATTCATTAAATGAAGCAATTATATCAATTGAATAAAGATTATCGTAACCTGACAAAGAACCGGAACCAACCAAATTTGAATCATGAAACAAACTAAATTTTTCATTTCCAAATGAATAAAAATAATCAGATTTGTCCAAAATAGAAATAGAAATCAAATTTCGTCTAAAAGACGGTACAATAAAAGTTTCATCAAGATCCAAATAAAATCCAATCTTTAACAATAATCTAAATTTTTCTATTGCCTCAACTAGAACCGTTTTGCCATCGCCCACATAGATGTATCTTTCAGTATCATTTGGCTTTCGGCAACTCAGGCAACCCTGCATAGACACACTGATGTGAGTTATTGCACCAGAATCTATCCACCATATATGTCTAAGTACCGAAGTTAAATTAACCTCAGAACAAATCAAATTAAGAAGCATACCCTTCTTAGCATGCCATGCGTGATAGTTAGTGTACTGCTTCTTCTTATGTCCTTCAGCTCCACAGAAAAAACAACTAGTGCCTTCCGAATCATTCGGTTTCTTTTGATGTTTCTTTTGAAGTGTTGTATCTGCAGCCTTATCTTTCTTTTTTTTCTTTCCTTTGTCCTTAGAAGTTGAGGCCAGGTGAACACACTCTGTCTTATCTTGCTTAAGCCTTTCCTCTTCCTGAACACAGTGTGAGATGAGCTTATTCAGAGACCAAGTCTCTTTCTGACAATTATAGCTCACTTTAAACTGGTTAAACTGTGCCGGAAGGGATATCAAAACCAGATGCACTAGCAAGTCTTCAGAGAGGTCAAGCTTAAGTTCTTTCAGCTTGGAAGCAAGATAAGACATCTCCAAGATGTATTCCCTGATATTGCCTTTCCCCTTATACCTCATTGAAATTAGACTAGTCAAGAGCGTACCAATTTTAGCCTTTTCGTTCTTGACAAATCTTTTTTCAATATCTTAAAAGAAAGCCTTAGCAGTAGTTAATGTTTCAAACATTGTGCCCCTGAATGCTTCTGGAATGGTCTTTTTCATGATCATCATACATATGCGATTTGATTTCTCCCACCTTTCTATGTCCCTCTTATCATCCGAGGTACTCTTATCCGTAAGAGGTGAAGGAGATCAGTCCTTAATGCAAGGTCGAGATTCATGACTCCAAGAACTATCAAGAGATTTTCTTTTCAGGACTTGAAGTTTGAGCCATTCAGCATAGGAATTGAATTGATGTTAGCAGTAATGTTAGCAGGACTATAAGCTGGACAGAGAATAACAAAACAAACTCATATTAGTCTTAAAGTAAAAATAAATTCAAATAAAGATAAATCACATCCCAAAATATCAGACACTCATTAATATTTTATCTTTGGACAAAATAGTAACTTGTGAGTGATATTGGTAGTAATCAAATACTGATGATAAGAACATATCGAATAATGAATCTACCTTTGGGCCAATTTATTATTCACATGTAAAACTGAATAACCATCACGCATTTATTACCATAAGTGCACATGCAATTATGTTAAATATTGATCTTCCTTTGGACCGATGGATATTTACATAAACTATATGCACATAACCTTTTATATTTTGAAATAATATTAATTTATACAAAAGAGGTCACTTTGGTGACATGTTGTTTTAATTAATCCATCTCAAAATATATATAAACATACCAATATTTGAAGTTAAAGTTGCATCAAAAAATTATCCTTAAATCCGTTGATGCATCGATCAACCTGTAACCAGGTCAAGGCTGATCGGATGAGCCAACCCTGGTTTTACACCAGCCCCTGACCCGGTCCCTTAAAAAAAAACTCTCCTTTTTTTTTTGGAAAAGATCCAAAAAAAAGAAAGAAACTGTGACGAATCACTTACCAAAAAAAAATAAAAATAAAAATAAAAATAAAAATAAAAATAAAAGAAAGAAAGGAAAGAAACTATTACGAGTTACTTGCCAAAAAAAAAAAAAAACTGTTTCGCCGCAACGTCCCTTCATCGGTGCGGGTAGAGACCCGCATCGGTCTCCATTATGGTCGGCGGTGAAGAAACCGCCTCTCCCTTTTTTTTTTAATGATAACCTGTACTTAATGTGCGGCCACAGATGCCATGGCCTGATGACCGTGGCTCCTTCAGCAGTGTGGCCTAATCACTACGCCTGAAAAAAAAAAACTTGATGCCGGTGATGGGGAAAACCATCAGCAAGAGTCTGAAACCCGAATGAAAAGGAGAAGGAATATTTTGAATTCCTTCTTTCCGTTTATTCTAAAATAATAATAATAATTTATTCTGTAATTCAATCTCGATGATTCAACATGAAGGGGCTCTGATACCATTTGTTAGAATTTATGAAATTTTCTTTGGTGAAAACCATCACCCAAAATAATAGGATCATTCATGTTGGATCACCAAGATAAAATTAAATATATAAGCGGAAGCGTACCTGAGTCCATATCGATTGATTACCCTCTAAAATCAAGCGGTTGGCCTTCCAGATCAATACGTCCATTTTAGAGAGAGTCATTTAGTTTCTCTCAATGTTTTCTCTCTGATGATGAGATATCAAAAAGAATGTCTCTGTTCGTGCGATTTAGGGACCATGACCACTATATATATAGATAACCTAATTTTATTTCTATTTTAGCCCATCATAAAAATAGAAATAATTTTTTGAGTCTCTACGTATTAAAGGCCCACATCCTATCAGATACATTAAAGCCCAAATTACTGAATACTTAATCGATCATTTTTAATTAGTCTTAAATTTATTTGACAGTTCGCAATACATAATTATTCACATATAAGCTCAACATTGGATTAATGATCAAACAGTTAACTCTAGTAGTTTTCATCCTAATACTGATATGTGTAAGGTGAAAGGAGATGTGGAGTGGTGTTTCCAGTCGGGTTTATGTGACAAAATCTTAGAGGGGATGTTCCAATAGGAGGCCAAGAACATTTTTACTTTGAGCTGAATGGTAGTCTTATTTAGATGGTTGACGACGGAAGTGAAGTTCATATTATCTCCACACAAGCACCTAGGAAGCACCTGGGAGATGTTGCTCATGTTCTTGATCTTCCAATGTCAAAAGTTTGCAAGACCAAGTGCATTGGTGGCCGTTTTGGTGGAAGAGAATCAAGATTTGCCTTCAGTGTTGCAGCAGCTTCTACACCATCGGATCTTTTAAAGAGAACAGTGAAAATTACTTTAGACAGGGATATAGACATGATGATAACTGGAAAACGGCACAGTTTCTTGAGAAATACAAGGTGCAATACATGAAGTTGAGGGTGAAAGTGAACTGCAACCTTGAGTTAAAGTGAACTGCAACCTTGAACTGATTTGACCTACCCCATGATTAGCGAGTTGCGGTCAGCACAGGGGTAGTGGTACTGGAAAGAGAGCTCAAGAATGATGACGAGGTTCATTGAATTCCCACAACATCAACATCAAAGGACTTAACGTGTCCAATAAGGACAACATAGGACACCATCATTGGGTCATCCATAACAATATGCTGGGCCCTAAATTGGACTCAAACTAGTTCCTTAGCTTAAGAGAAACTCAAGAATAGGGCAGATCAGGGCAAGTCCAGGAACCCAGTTCATATTTGGTTCCAGAATAGGGGATGAACGGCACCGACTTCTTTTGCTACAAGGAAATAGGGGCTCACCCCCTTCTTTGATTTGCCACAAATCAGGAAGGCTGCTGCATTTGTTGAAGAAGAAATGAGATCCCAGCTCGGCTGGGTCTTGTTTGATCTGGTTTGGTCTTGATTGATCTCGTCTAGTTACTAGGCCGGTCAATTGGACGGGGCTCTAATGATTTATTTCCCTTTAAACCACCTAAGTTTCAGTCTTTGGGCTTGATTGAGCCTTGATTGAGCCTCTAAGCCTAGGGCTGGGCTTTACAATAGTGAAGCAAGGGAGGATTGAGGAGTTTGACTTGGAGCGCCCCCTGCTTCCTCCAATCTGCTGCTCTTCTCCCTTGGTTGCTAAACAACCAGCCATGGACCAAACAACAACTCATTCTTAGATCTGGAAGATGATGACGTATCAGCAGTATTGATCTCCTTTATAGGATGAGGTACCCCTGATTCTTTGATTCCAGACCCCTCCCCACCAACCACTGGGGCCACCTTCGAAGAGATACTAAAGGTGCAATCCTTTACTTCATGCCCTACCCTTCCACAGGAAAAGCAGTAGATTGGAATCCTTTCATATTGAAAACTCTGCCAAGATGGTTCCTCCTCCTTCCCACTAAGAAGTTCAACTCTCGGGACCAATGGCTCCTCAATGTTTGCCTGCACACATGCATGGGTGAAGTTCTATATGTGGAGAATATCCTTCCACTCATCTAGCCACAGTGGCTTCCCAACCACAAAAGCAATCTCCAGCATGCGCTCCATAGTCCAAAATTCCACTAGCAATTCTTTCATTCTCATCCACAAAGCAATGCTTTTGATTGGAGATTTTGAGATCTAGAAGTTTGGGCGCCATGGCTCAATGGGCAACACACGTCCCCCTACGAACTTTTGGAAGATCTGCTTCTGAATGGAACCTAAAGAGGTAATGATCTGCTTTAATTGGAAACACAAACTTTTAAGATCTGCATGGAACCTAAAGGCGTAATGAAAGTGTCCCTTGCTCCAAGCTCACCAAAGTACATTGATAGGTAAATAAAAGTTATAAGCACATAACATATTTTTTTTCGATTAAGGTTCTTTTTCGGATTAGCTCTGATATCATTTGTAATGTCCTAAGTCTACCTACTGATCCAATTAACTCATTAGTGGACGAAAATCATATGATTCGAAACTCGAGTGAAAGTTAATTGATAGCTGATGAATTTGAGTTATAAGCGCATAACATATTTTTTTCTCATTCGATGTGAAATTATTCTTGAAATATTACAGAATTTGTATAAAATTTCAAACTAAATTTCTTCTCTATTATCCTCCTAATCAATGCTAGCTTTCACTTCGCTCTTACATCCAGCATATCTTCATCCTCAAACTGGACGGCTTTCTTGAAATGGCTACGTAGCTTCTCAAGCAAAAGCAAACTCCAGCATGCACTCTCTAGTCTAAAATCTCACTGGCAATTCTTTCATTCTCATCCACACAGCAGCACTTTAGATTGGAGATTTTGAGGCCCAGAAGTTTGGGCGCCATGGCTCAATGGGCAACATACGTTCCCCCACGGACCACAGACCATGGTGGTAACTTTTGGAAGATCTGCTTCCGAATAAAACCTAAAGATGTAATGATCTGCTCCAATTAAAAACACCTCAAAGTCGCCTACTTATCCTTCAATGAACTTGTAAGAAATTTCAGACTGAATTTTTTTCCTGTTATCCTCCTAATCAGTGTTAGCTTTCGCTTCACTCTTGCATCCTACAGATCTTCATCCTCAATCTGGACGGCTTTCTTGAAGTGGTTGCGTAGCTTTTCAATCTCAACATAAAAAACTGGACATAAGCCTATGGCTGAAGTCATCTGGTCACTAAGGACCATGATCCTGGACCTTTCTGAGGTGAGGAGCGCCCTCCCTGGTCGCCGCCATTCTCCGAATTCTGCTGCACTGTTTATTACTTAATGTGAGTCATTAATCACGGAATAATGACTACGTTTCACCCTCCAAAAGATATACTACCCTTCATGCGGTTGGCTGTTAAGAGTCCAAATTGGCTAGCGCTGCCTATGAACTTTTACTTCGCGCTTTTATGTAGTACTTTGCAATTAGCACGAGGAAAGAGACCTTCAGCGGCGACCAATATCATTGTACGTACTCAATGACACGTGTTTTGGCTGGGAATTTTACAGTTAGACATGTTAAGCATATGAGCTCAGAATTTCTAGCTTTATTGTCGATTGATCAACAAGTTGGTACTTTCATTCCGTGTTTTGCAAAAGATTGCTGAGATTCCGACAAACATTAAAAATACAGTAAAAAGACGGCGTTTTGATGTTCAGAAATTGTTAATAGATAAAATCTTTCTGCTAAGATGACTTGCTTAAAGCTTTTCTATAGTATTCAAAACTTGAATTATTGTAGGAAAATATTGGTGATGATATTATAAAAGATCTAATTTTTATTTGCAGAGTAAGACAAAAATATTTATCAGTGAAGAAACTTTGTTGGTTACTTTGATTAAAATAATTAATGCTATGAGAAAAGTAAAAAGATTTTCTGATCACTTAATCTGAGCTCATCTAATATGATTTCTTCTTGGAGGGGGCACCAGCACCCCTGGTGTGTCCTTCTTCCATTTCTATTATGGATTATTATGGGCTAATGATCGATTTAATGATGAAGATTAAATGTCTTTTTCCTGTCATGATTCACAAGACTAGGCAAACCTTGGCTTTCATGTCTCGGTGGGTCGGTCGTTACTATTTTAACCGCCGCATATAAACAAGTCGGAGCCTGCACCGTTGCTGAAATCCCCAAGTCAAGCTCGAGAGAGGACAAAGCCAGCAAAATCAAGCCATGGATATGGAGACGGACGCCAGCTTGATTACAATTGTGGTTGAGATATATAGGTTGCATACAACTCCACCGAAAGGCATGAATACTATTTGTTAAATTGTTTATCCCAATTTTGGCATTGCATAAAATAAATAAAATTTAAGAAGCCCAAAGTGAAAAAGAGTTTCATTAGCTATGAAATTTCATGCCAGCTAAAAAACCTCATACTTATCTTTAAAATGAGGATGTTGGATTTGACTTAATATTTTTTTAAATCTAATTTTTGCTTTTTTTTTTTTTTTTTTTTGAAAAAACCTTAGGTGCAAGAGTTCTCCTTTAGGCGCAACCATTAACGGTACCATATTGATTCAAAGGTTAAAGAATTCTGAGCTAGAATAAATAGATCTATTACTTTTCTTTCTTCGTACAGCTCTGCTGCTGATCTTTAAAGTCTCTTTATATATGCGAAAATCCTTAATACTAAAAATATTGATTTTATTGTTTTTAGATTCTATCTTTCTCTTCCTTTTGCCACAGATCCAGACTTGTGGTACTTCAATACTTTGCACAAAGGAAACACAACTGTCGTCTTGATAAAAGATGCAATATCATGATGAAGACCTAGCGGTGATTTCACTTAAAAAAATTGATTAAGCTAGAGATTTTTTTTTTTTTTTTTCTTTGGAGGAAAGAGAATGCTTCTTGCATCTCTCCAGGCTTCAACGTTAGCTTCATTAGAGCCTTGGAAAAGAGCCTTTTCAAAACTACTGACAGACCTCAACAGACATCTCATTTCTCTCTTTAGATCATTATGCAATCTCAGATTCAATACATGACAAATGTTTTACAAAAGAGGCCTAACTCTTCATCAAAATAAAAAAAAGGACACCATAACTCCCCTGCTGCTTGAAGGAAAGAGAGGAGATGAAAGGGCCTTTTTCTCTTTTCAATTTCTGTTGTTCCTCGTCTCCTTATTTTTATTTGGCTATCAACTGTCGCATCTCTTTAGAATTCTTTTTCCTTCTTTCTTCTTCCTATATTGTTGGTAGATAGTTGTTGAAGATTTAAGGATAATAAATTCTCCAATTGATGTCTAGACTGTTCCAACCTGCTCATATGTGAGTCATCTAAGATTTAGATTTCTAAAAGAGTTATTACCACATAAAAACGAAAAAAAAAAAAAAAATCTAATAAATATGTGATTAAGAGAATACAGGATAAAGGATGTGTAAGGAGAAATGAAAAGAATAGAGCACCGCCACGAAACAGCTATAAATATAAGGATTTGTTAGAAATGGAATTACCACAAGAACCGACCCCTCTTTTTGCATCCTTGGCGGTGCACTTCACCCGGCCTCCCGGCCCCATGGTACTCGATAGAAGAGGGGGAGAGAGAATTGCGATGACCAGTCAAAATATACGCGTATCGGCGAGGGCCCTGCCACCGCCCTTCACCTCCTCTCTACCCCACCCCTTTCTTTCCCCGCCCCTTCCTTTCCTCAACTTCTATATACAGCACACCTTCCCTGCCGTTAGAACCATCGTGCTTTACTTCTCTTCCTGCCTTTCTTTGCTTTTCTTTCTTGGCTTTTAGTTTCAGCCTATAACTTTCCACAATGGAAGCCTTCTCATACCAACAGCACCACCCTTTCCTTCCTGACTCTCCTGACCTTCCAACATTCCCCTTTGAGATGCCCTTCCCAGTACAGCAATATGGAGAGATGAGGAATGACTCTGCTTCGTGCTTCTCTTACTCCTCTCCTGAAGCTATCCAAGAGGTCTCAGCTATTGATGCCAGAGCCTATGAGAGGAGCAGCTCTCTTAACATTTCCTTTACTTCAGTGGGGAGCGAGATGGCTCTTTCCTCGGTGGTGATTCAACCCCATCATGAGAAGATCCCCAAACAAGTCTCTATGGAGAAGAGAAGAAAGAATGGATATGGGGATTGCTTGAGTCGTGATCAATCCAAGGTAATTAAGGACAACCGTGCAAAAATCCTAGACTGTTCGGTAGCTCTTGTTTTCAAATATAACTTGTTTTCTTTGCTGAAGTACCGTTTTACGCTATTAGGAAACAAAAGAAATTAACCGTAGGAATCAGGGAAAACACAATGGCGAGTTGAACAGAAAAAGGAAGAAATCCAAAGGTGTTGATTCGAAAGCCACAGTGGGGGGTGAAGAGGCCCCTGCAGGTTACATTCTCGTAAGAGCAGGGAGAGGTCAAGCAACAGATAGCCACAGCCTTGCAGAAAGGGTATTATTCCTCAAAACTTAAACGCATCTTCTCTTCTCTCTTGCGACCACATTGATTTCTTATGTAAAACTCATGACTTGAATCATCATATCATGGATTTTCAGGTCAGAAGGGAGAAAATAAGTGCGAGAATGAAGAAGTTGCAAGGCCTTGTTCCTGGTTGCGATAAGGTGAAGCTTCTTTTTATCGTGCACCACTCTGCGTACAAGGATTAGATTTAAAGACATTTTACTCAAGGATTTCCCCATGGTTTTTCTTGTAGGTTACTGGGAAGGCCCTACTAGATGAGATAATTAGCTATATACGATCTTTGCAGAACCAAGTCGAGGTAATCCCGAGTGATCAATTGATAGTCTCCCTTCTTATTTAATTTAGCACATATGAAGTGCTTCTAATGCAGCATTTGTTTGCATCATGTGCAGTTTCTTTCTATGCAGCTTGCTTCTGTGAATTCCATGTTATATGGCTTCGGAGTGGATTTTGTTGATTGC
This sequence comes from Metroxylon sagu, assembly GCA_017589505.3. Lineage (NCBI taxonomy): Eukaryota > Viridiplantae > Streptophyta > Magnoliopsida > Arecales > Arecaceae > Metroxylon > Metroxylon sagu. The sequence continues at coordinate 19,918 of JACVBY030000443.1, read as the reverse complement.
ATGAATAATCCAGAGGTGGTGTAAAATCCCAAATTTATCCTATATTAGTTTGTTTCTATTTCATGATTATGTATAGATTTCTGAACAAGTATTTATACCATATTTGGAACAAATAAATTTCATAATTTTTTGTGAAATTAAATTCATGATTTGCTCTATGTGGCAATACAATAAATTATAAATTTAAAATTCCAACTATCAAATCATAGAATTCATAGAATTGTTTCTTCTTGCTGCAAATTCCATCAAAATTCCTATCAATTTTGATAGGATTAAGAAATGAATTCCATAGCATAAACCAAATAAAATTTTTAGACAAAATTATCCTTTGTTTATGATATTATTATTATTATTATTATTATTATTATTATTATTATTATTATTATTATTATTATGATAAATCATTATTACACTAATAATTATTTTAGTTATAATATATGTATAATATTATGATAAATTATATAATATAATAACTAATATAATATTATTATGTCAATATATAATATTAATATAATTGGATATCATTTTAAATATTAAATAGCAATATTATTATATTATTATATATATATAAACAATAATAACATCATTATTATTATTATTATTATACATTGTAATTTCTAATAATATAATTATTTATATTATAATTAATAATATAATATTATTATTTTAATAATATAACATAATATAATTATAATAAAATGTAATTAAATATAATAATAATAATTAATATCATTAAATGTGACTTTGAAAATATAATTAGCATAAAAATTCTCAAATCATCATTTTTAATTGGTTATTAAATAAGAGTAATTTGGAAAAATGGAATATTGAATTGAATTTTTATTTTTCTAAACATGAGAATCTATTTACGGATAAATTTTTTTGTAGAATTCATTCAATTTACAAATGAATTGCTCCAAATGGAGCCTTAATATTGATAGATTTGTACCAATACAATTCAGAATATGGGGATCATACCACAACACGTGCAACTTGTGAGCCAAACCACTCACGTTCTGCCTACGGATCATGGGAGTATGACAGAAAACTATCAAATAATGGATCCTTCAACTCCTCTTTCACTGCACTGCCAGGGACCCATAGCCTTTCATCAGGTTTTTCTTCTTTTCGGAAGCTTCATCTACTTGAAATATAGCTTTACATTGATAACCCAACAAGAAGCCATGTCCTTGTTACTAAATAAGGAGCTTTTTCAGGATGGCGGCAGTTTAATGATGCAAGTGGGAGAACAAAGACAACAATGTTTCGATCAAGTAGAGTTCAACGACATGTGCTTCTTTTCAGCAGAGAAGGAGAGCCTTTGATGCTCTTGGCAAGCCAAAAGTAATAAGCATAAAGCACTGCATCTATGTTCTATATTTTCTTTATCTCATGAAGGAAGGTACAAGACCAGTCCTTTTGGTTAGCATACTTTAAATTAAGATGTAATATAATCGAATTAAGTTAAAAAAATTATTATAAAATAATATAACTAGAATTTTTAATTAAATTTATATTTATAATGTTTGATATTGAGTTAGCTTTCTAATGCATCTTGAATCATTCAAATCCGACATCAAGTGAGCAAGCGAGACGTAATTTTATGAACGTATATCATTGTTCATGAATTTTTAATAAATTACGCAAATGCCATTAATTGAGATAAGAATAATTTTTTGTGTTTTTATCTAAATTTTTATATTTTAAAATTAGATTAGATGAGTTAGAAGTTAGTTTTGAATCAAGAATCTATTTTTAAATATTTAATGGATATTTATCTCTTTTGTTTTCTTAAAGAAATCGGTATCCTACAAGAATTGGAAAGTTCGTTGGTTTTAAGATATTAAAATCCTATGAAAAGTAGGAACCTAAGAAACCTCTTTATAAATAGGATTCAATTAAGGTCTTTTGATAATAAATCAATAGTTTAGAAGGGTAAAGAAGATAAAGGTTGAAGGATTAAGAAGATCAAGAAAATTGATGGAGCCCTTGAGCATCATTTTACTAATTTTATTTAGAGAAGTAAGTAACCTAATCATAAGTCAGAGTATTTTATAAATTATTCATAATTTTTAAAAGGATTTTAAACTTTAGTTAGTAACTTGATTATAAATTGATATTTTTATAATATTGCAAGATCACCAAAAATTTATTTTATAATCAATAAATAATTATTTGAATTCAAATAATTGTTAAACTTTCATATAATTAGTTATTTTTAAATAATAAGATTTTATAATTATTTTTAAAATATTATTAAAGGTTTAAATTCTGCATAGCATGTTTATTATAAATCTGGATCGAGTAAGTAGGCTAATTATAAATTAGAAGATTTATATAAATTACTTAATTATAAATATCTATTCATGAATTTATAAATTACTAGTTAAATATCATCATTGTATTTTCTTATGCACTATTAATGTTTTAATACCTACTGTTTTATGTTATTTTTGTATATCTATTTATTGCAAATACTGAAGAATTATTATTATTACGAGTATTTTATGATATGAATAAGTAAATATTAATGAATATAGAATTATTGATAATAAAATATGACTGAAAATATATAACTCTCGGTCCGCTATGTGATGACATGATGACAGATATCGAGATTCATCTTTATAGGGGATATATACGGAGAACTAAAATTCTATTATTATTATTTTTATTTTAGAGATCAAGACATAAGCAGAAGTTGGGTAGAAGTTGATCCTTTATCTTAATTAATTATGTAAAATTGTTCTGCATATAACGCCTTGTATGCCGAGGATTTATTTTCAAGTGTGTGGCAGATTGTTATGCTTTAAATCCATCCCGAGTCTAGGGTATGACAGGGGTACTTTTCTTTTAAGTTTTTCACGTTTCATTGTAGTGTATAGAGAGACATCATCATTGCCAATAGGATTATAGGAGACACAACTACTAAAGACCCAGATATAATGGCTGCTTTTGGTTTTTCGCACAATGCCTAGCTTTCAATTGTTGTCGCCCACAACTAGTAGGTTCGTGCATGAATACTAAGGGACTAGCCCTAATGGCTTAATTAGAGACTACTTGCATTGGTCAACTTGGTCTATAGCAAAGGAGAGGTCAAGCCTGGTGAGAGTAAGATATTACAATACACCCATGACAGTATAATAGCGAGTTAGGTTAAATAGTAGGGGACTGATGATGTGGCCTAACTTGGCTAGAGAGTTAATGTGTTTACATCTAAGTATTCCAATCCATTAAGGAGATCAAAAGCATATTTAGTTTGAGAAAGGGAGATCATGAGGAGGAAGGAAATAGGCTTCAATACCAAAGAAATTAGTAAGGAGCTCAAGCTCTTTCATTTTACAATGCAAGAGTTGAGTTATAAGTGGGCTATTACCAATGATAATTATATTATCAACATATAGGAGGAGAAAAGTGATGGAAAAACCATCATGATAAATGAAAGTGTTGGATATTATCAAGAGAAGAAGCCTAACTTAAGAAGTAACTACAAGAAAAAATTTCTTTAGCAGCGGTCAAAACTGCTATTAAAAGTCTATAAAACTGTGAGGATATTTTTTCTAGTGATTGTTCCAATCATTGCTTAGGTGTCGCCAAAAGTCTTATTGCTGATTATATAACACACATTTCCTAACCACTAGGAAAGGTGCATTTTCAGCAGTGATTTTTATAAGGGTTTAGCAGTATTTTGTTTTCATTATGAAAACTTTTTCCAACCAATGGGAAAGGTACATTTTCAGCAGTGATTTTTATAAGGATTTAGCAGCATTTTATTTTTAATGTGGAAACTTTTCCCAGCAATTGCAAAATACTAGTAATATATGTTTAAATTGTTATTATTTTTAGATGCATTAATTGACCATTACTTAAAAGTTTTAGCATTAGTTCTAACCATTAGTAAAAGTGTATCCTTTAGTAGCATTTTTAATTATCAATAAAAACATGTCCTTTGCTATCAATTTTAGATGCATTAATTGGCCATTACTTAAAAGTTTTAGCATCAGTTCTAACCATCAGTAAAAACGTATCCTTTAGTAGCATTTTTTATTGTCAATAAAAATATGTCCTTTGCTATCAATTTTAATTGCTGGTAATATCTTCTCTTTTCTTAAATAATTGTACTACTTAGTAATTTTGACATGGGCACACCAAAAATCTCTTTTTAATTTTTATATTGAGATGCCTGAAATAATAATCTTCAACATGTACATTCAAATTACATTGTAGTAATTAATAACTAATAATTAAACAAAGTGTGAAAAGATTGTCAAATCAATATCCACAAATGTTTGTACATCTTAATCCTTTGTAAACCCAAAAAAGTCACAAAATAAATATAATACTTAATCCATAACATAGAACATAACATTCAACTTTAAAAATAGTAAAAATATGTCACATAATTCTAATAGAAATATCATGTGTCCCACAATGACAAGATAAAAGGAGATGAAGCAAACAAGCATCATAAGTTATTTGCCAACAAGTTCAATGTGCAAACAAAAGTATAATACATAATTAACTTATAAACCAATAATTAACATGTAAAAATAAGATAAATTAGTAGAAAAGAATAAATAAAAAATATATTACTTACAAAAGTTCAAGTCCATGCAATCATCGATTCAATTGCATCACAATTGTCTTTTGAGGTCCATCTGTCCTTATCAAATGTTCATTTCATACTCTTACTACATTAACAAAATCTTCCAAAATTTAGTTTGAAGAACATTAGCCCAATGGAATTTTACTTATACAAATTCAACATGCCACCTCAATTGTGTGTGGCCATCTAGAACTTTTCAAAATAACTTCATTACCTTCCTACAAACAGAGTTTTCAATTAAATAATAAATAGCAATACCAAACAAATAAATACCAAAGCTATAATAAAATCATATATGAAAGTAATATTTAAATTAAAATATAAAAATAAAATTATTACAATAAATTTACCTTGATGGTATGAGCTTGCTTGGATCTTGCTCTCTTCTTTTGGTTCCTCTTTAATTAAGTAAAGCAAGTGTTATATATTATTAAATCATGTTCAAACTATGACCTATATGACTTGTAAAATAAATAAGATAACCAAGATTATGTTACCCAAAAAAAAAAGAATGCAAATTAGAGTGAGGACAAAGAGAAGAAACATTGTATACAGACAAAGCATTCTCTTTTCCTATATCAAGTGACCTAATTCAAGCTCAGAAAACTCATATGCATAATTATGTTCTCATATGAATTTGTAATGCAGCGATTGCAAACCAAATCAATGGCATTGACCAACGTCCAAAATTCCATCACAGGAATTGCCCTTACAATCTGTTTTTACAACAGTCAATCATCTTTTGTAAAGATGATCTAGAATTTCACAGGTTTTTGTATTATATGTAACTCTAATGTTGAAATGTGATACTTCCTTAAGTTTTGCCACTGGTATTATGATTTGTTGCAATAATGACCACAAAAATGTACTAAACTTGTCACAAAATCTAGCACTTTAATGTGGATCGGAGAATTTTTGTGTGGATAAAGAACTTCTGAGTCTTAGCTTTTATGGGTTTCCTAGATACTGTGTTTGAAAAGTTAAACATACTTATCTTTTCAGTTATGAATGGTAAAAAGTGCTGATTGTCACATAGAGCAGGCATTTCATCAAACATCAAACAGATTCATTCAAAACTATGCCAATCCACAAAATCCCCAAATCTAACAAAGAGAACAAAGACATCTCAATCTATGACTATCACAGATTTTCGACCTGGTAAATCTCCCAGGAACACAAGTAACCCAAAGAGAAAATCAGAAGAAGAAGATATCCTTCCAAAGCAAATGCCATTCTGTTTTTTTTTAAAAAAAACAATGACCATAAAGACAAACCATTGGGAACCGTAGTTGCAAACCTGACATTCAAGTACATTGCAACCATAACATATTCAAAATTTAGTAAAATTTTTAAATTTTGCCAGAAGTTCATCAAGGATTCAGATGAACTAATAAAGAAAGCAAGCATATTGAAATATTTACATTTTTTTTTTTTTCAGTGGAAACAAACATTGAAAAGGTGAGAACAGTAGACAACAGTAAAATTCTAGAACATCCCGCAAGTGAAGGGAAGAAACAACCATTTTCATAAATTTTGAGCTAGATGTGCTACCTATATCCATGAAGTAACAACAACCATTTTCATGTAAAGTAGACTGATCAAAAAAAAAAAAGAGCTTTGGTGGCTGTCAACTAGCAGCACAACTATATAACTTTTCTCATCTGAAGTGGGCTTTATCTTCTTACCAGCAAGTGAGTTAAACATAAATTGAACAACTAAAAACTGTTATGATGGATGATCAATTGATCCATCATACAAGATTCTAAGGGTCGCTAATTAAAAAAAGACAACGCAAAACAAGTTACAGCTCCATACAAAATAAGCTGCAATCTTTGTTTTGCATTGCCTGGCTCAGTTTGGTGTGACCCCATGCCATGAGCGCTCCATAACTGTCGAGCAATACTTAGGCAATCACAATAATGAGAAGGTCATCTTCACATGCTCACACCTTTAGTAAGTTTGTGCAGGGATCTCATGCTCTACTTGCCCTGTAAACTTTAATAACCCCTGGAACGTCATTTCCAGAGGCCGTAAGCAAGTGGATGATATACATCATGTTCAAACAATATAAAACATAATCATGTTTGTGTAGAGAGTCAGTGACAAAGTGACTCTGCCTCTGGTCTAACAAGTTAAATAAGAGTCGAGAAGTACTGACCATAAAAAATAAAATAAAATAAAATAAAATAAAAATTGACACTGTTCAAGATGATGATTTGAAAGATGGATGCTCTTGCAAATATTCTTGAAGACTTGGTTGAGGCAATGGAACCTTAAAACGTTTCAAACAAAAGTTTTTAAATGTTACTCTGTGCAGATTTGTAACACATGAAATGCTGTCATAACTGTTTGCATTCATCTAACAACATGTGAAAATGGCTAGGTAAAACACATGCTTGGATTACCTGAATTGGTTTAGCATTGGACACCAAACATAAAAACTCTATCTAATTAACATGAATATAAAAATAAAGTAAAATTGGAGTAATCATACCCATTAAACAGAGAACCAAGAGCACCAAATGAAGCGGTTTCAGATGCTTAATCTTCCTCAGGGCTATCAAACAACATGAATTGCTATACACAATTAAATGAACTGGTAATGATGCAGAGCTTTTTATTGGTGAATTTAAAAAAAATGCTCAAAATGTAAATATAAAGAGAGAACGGTAATCCATTTTTCTTAATTTGCATTTCTCGAACCTTTGCTATGATCTTCTTAAGAGCCTATGGATATATATGTATATTGTACACACACATGTATGTCCTTGAGCATAAGGGTATATACATAAGTTGCTCTTTGGATGCTACCAAGTATCAAACTACAATAAAAAACTGCAATATATAATATCCAAATTTCAATCACCAACCGGAAGATTTATCATTCTCATATGTAATCAAGTATGCGAGATAGGTAAGGAAAAATTAGTTAATATTGGATAGATCATTCCATTATTCATATAAAAAATTCAGAATGTGATTATTGATCTCAAGGAACTCACCTCTAGTGAAGATTATAATCAATAAATAAATCATGTTAGTCAACAGTTGAATAGATAAAAACCTTCTGTTTGTAGTTTAAGTCTTAAAAAGATCTTGCAAACCTGCCTGATTAATCGCTGATGCACAAGGTTTATTCCTAGCATAGTTGTATATATGGCGGTGTGGGCAAAACAATTATCAAACGGGGGTGATGGCAGCAATAATGAGGCAAAAACTTTTGAAGAACAAAGAAACAATAACTTTTTTATATACTGCATTATACAACACATTATATGTCACAATTTCTCTACTTCAACCTTCTGTTTCATCATAGAAGACCAAGAAGGATAGAAGACTGAAGATAAGCATGAGTACATCAATATGAACTTATCATGTGTTAAAAATATATTACCTTGAGATAAACTAATTGTAATAGATAATTAGCAATTTTAACACTAAGCATAAATTTTATGCTAACAAATTTGATTAAACAATGCATAAATATCATTCATGCACTAGACATAAATAATTATACACTAAACATAAATAATTATGCTTCGATTTTATTTTTTAGCCAAAAATTGGTATAAATACTATTTATGCACAAAGCATAAATAATTATGCCTCGATTAGAAAAACTTACGATAAATTTTCTAGAATTTTCAGAAGATTTTTCTTCTTTTTTTTTTTTTTGCAATCTTTTTTGTGATTTTTCTACAATTTTCTACTCATTTTATTGATTTTTTATATTTTTTGCTAATTTTTAAAACCAAAAAAAAGAAAAATCCCTTTCTGTAAAAACAGAAATAAAGGAGGACTTATGGTTAATTTTATAGGAAAAATTAACAAAAGATCCTTACTGTTAATTGAAACAATTTTATAATATTTTAAAAAGTAAATTAACAATAGGTCTCTCAAGGGTTAAAAATTTATCAAAATGTCTTTCCATTAAGAAAAACAAAAGAACCACATGTAATGCCACGTCAACGGATCCCACTAACACGTGGCATGCTAACATGGCATGCAACATCCGCAGGAAACCCCAGTGCCACTTGGCAGCCACGCCGGTAGACATGTGGCATGTTACGTCATCCAGGGCACAATGGCAAAGCCATGCAGCTGCCACTGCTATGCGGCATGGGCCACATTACCTAGATGCTCCATCATGACTGCCACGTCATCATTTAGGTGACGTGGCTACCACATCAGCCATCATTTTTTGAAAAACTGAAGAAACTAAATGCCCTTGAATTTTGTCAAATTTATGGATGAATGCCATCTATAAATTCGACAAGCCACCTGTGGCCATTGCACGTGCGACGGTCGAGGAGCCATGTGGCAACCGACAGAGCCCTTCATCGGCCCCCTGCGATCGATGAAAAGGCCTAATGGTGTCTTCGGTGGCCAAAGAACCCACCTCCAGCTATGGAACAAAGTCCAGCGACCCCCTTCACCAATAGGAAAGGAGCAGCTCGAGTGGCTCCCTCAACCATCGCAGGGAGAAAGCCTGCGACCATTGGCTGCCGCACCCTGCTTTGCCGCCTCCTACGACAACCTCCAACAACGACGAGAAAAAGACCGGACCATCGGAAGGCTCTAAAACCAACTATAGAATAGGGAATGAACAGAGGATCTACCTCTATTTGATTGCAGAAGTCGTATCGTCGGTTGGTGATGGAGGCTATCAAAGTCTCCAGTAGTTCGTCCATGCCCTTGGCTACTTTGCTTGCAGAGAGAGGAGAAGGATGAGGCGACTAAGGGGAGTGAGGCCTTTGGGAAGCTCTATTTCTCATGAGAGAGTAGAGGTGGACTCTCTAGTACCAGGTTATTTTAATCCAGATCAATTTACAAACAAAAATATAAAGAGATAGATATGCAATATTAGCAAAATATTAACTCATAGCAAAAGTCTACTCATTAATCCTGCCATCACACCCGCTTGTAAAATATACTTTGATCCCCAAAGATTCATTCAAAATTTATTTTGACCCTCAAACTCTAAATTATTAGATATCATTGCCTCATGTTTTAAGAACATCTTGTTCCTGACACCTCAAGTGTCAGTTAAGGGCACACTTGGCTCGAAGATATTGGATGAAATGGGAATTAAATTCCTTTTTTGAGTGAATAAATATGCTATTTTAATTTTTATACCCATATTTGGTTTACGTAAAAATTAAAATAAAAATAATATTTTAATTCTCATTATTTCTATTTAATTTGCCTAATAAAAAAAAAAAAAACATATATTCAGTATAAATGGAGGAGATGGCGTGTGGTGTAGACATTTTAGAATGTCTCTATTGGTTCCTTCGCTCCAGCATGACCTTTATCTTCTTTATGAGGTAAAGGGAGATGCCAATGTTTGTGATTATGATTGAAGAGAGAGGAGAAGTTGGCATCACACTTGAAGGCTTCAACAATGGTTACAGTGGTAGATGAGGAGGAGGACAAGAATAAGAACTTCTCATTCACTAGGGATTTCAATCAGAAATCCTCCATCTTTCGATTGTCTTACGTTAGTGCCTCCTTGGGCACCATATCTTCATAGGTTGTGGTTAGGAATCATAGACTAGACCAGATCAAAGATAAAAAGGTAACTCGAGGCATCAGGCTGGGTTCGAACTTGGGTTAAGTATAGTCAACCTAAGCTCAGCCCAATGAGAATTTCTTAGGGCCTAAGCCCAATCCAATCGTCTCGCACTTATATATGAAATGTAGATATATGCATTATATGATAAAAACATTCAGTCGATGGAACAGTTAGAATGTAAGCTTTTTATTTAGTTAAAAAATTATTTTTTATTAAATTATATAAATATACCAAAAATATATTTATTAATAATATATATATTTATGGGTCAAGTTGGATCGAGTTGGATCTACTTTTTCTAAGCTTAGGCTTGACCTATAATTTGAACAGGATTGAAAAATTAGGCCTAGTCTCAAAATTTTTTGAGTCAAGCTTGGATTGGCCCACGTGCTTCCTGCCTCGTATCCACCCATAATGTTAACACCAACGGTTATGGCAATGATAGTGTTGATTCGGTGTTCATGATATAAAAAGTATACTTCATGGTATAAAAGTCTATAAAGGAAGAAAAATATTTTTTAAAAAATTATTAATTTTTTAAATATAGATTTGTAATTCTGAATGAAATAATAATGAGAACGAAAGTTTTACAAATCAAAAATATATTTATTAATAATATATATATTTATGGGTCAAGTTGAATTGAGTTGGATCTACTTTTTCTAAGCTTAGGCTTACCTATAATTTGAACAGGATCAAAAAATTAGGCCTAGTCTCAAAATTTTTTAAGTCAAGCTTGGATTGGCCCAAGTGCTTCCTGCCTTATATCCATCCATAATGTTAGCACCAACGGTAATAGCAATGATGGTGTTGATTTGATATTAATGATATAGAAAAAAATAAGAGAAAGATTAAAAAAAAATACGTGTTTTTACCTAAGTATACTTTATAACATTAAAAGTCTACAAAGAAATTTTTTTTTTTTAAAAAAAATTATTAATTTTTTAAATATAGATTTGTGATTCGAATGGCAATGAGAACGGAAGTTTTACAAACCAAACATATGGAATCTCATTTTTCCATCACTATCCTCGAGAACCAAACATGCCTGCGGACTAGCAATTGACCGCCGCTAGGAATGCAGTATTCTCCAGAATGAGGGAGTAAATTGTAACAAGGGAAGCGAGGTGAAGACCGAAAGTATATTTTCCAAAAAATAAAATAAAGAATAAAATCCCTCCTCCACCTTCATCCCTCACCGCAGTCGCCCCTCTACCCGACGCTCCAATGGCGGAGCCCCAACTGCCAGAGGCCCCCACCAACGGCACCGCCGCTCCTACCTCCGCCAGCGGCGGGGAAACCCTCGTCCCAGGCTCCAAGCGGCAGCGTCGCCCCAGCGTCCGCCTTGGCGATATCGGCGAGCAGCCCGCCGCCATCCTTTCCGAGCCCCACCCCCGCCGCGGAAAACTGTGGAAGACCTCCTCCTCCACCGCCGGCGACCACTCTCGCCACCTCCGCCACCCCCTGCTGCCGAAGGACCCCTCGAAGCCTCCCTCCAAGGGCCGTCACCTCACCACCATCGGCCCCGACGATCCCCACGACGCCCCCGACTTGGCCCCGCCCTCCTTCTCCGCCACCGCCGCCGAGGCCCGGGTCCTCCTCCCTGTCGACGAGAACCTGGAACCCTTCGCCGTCGCGATTCGGCGGGGGATCCGGGACGCCAAGTCCCGGCGGGCCGTCGCAAGACGGGCGAGGTCGGGCTGGACCTCCAAGCTCGACGAGGGCACCGACGCCGCTGACCTAAAATCGAGCGGCGGGGAGGACGCCGGAGACGAGGGGTATCGTTTGGACGACCTCCGGCGGGACGACTCCGAGAAGCCGGGGGCGGCGGGGGCTAGGTTTAGGGTTTCGGGCGGCAGGGATAGAGGTCCGGCTACTGATGCCGTGGAAGGGGATTTGCCGTCGGAGACCGGCGGTGGAGACTGGAACGATCAGAATGGACGGTGCGGATCGCACGAGGGCTGCGGGGTCCGGTCGTGGTTGAATCGGCTGGGGCTGGGCCGGTATGTGCCAGTGTTCGAGATCCATGAGGTGGATGATGAGGTGCTACCGTTCCTGACTCTTGAAGATCTGAAGGACATGGGGATCAGTGCGGTTGGGTCCAGAAGGAAAATATACTGCGCCATCCAAAAACTCAAGAAGGGCTTCTTGGACGGTTTTTGTGAAGAATGTTGTTGAAAGGGGAGAAGAAAAATTTTGAAACTGGCGGCGAACATAGGAATTGCGAATCTGAAATGGTTGGTTGATGTTTCTCTGTTTCCTCCGCATCCATTCGATATAAGTCTTTCTTCATATAATACTGCCACTTGCTTGAAGATATGATATCTTACCTTTTTATTTTTTGGGTTAGATTGTGGAAATAGCTATCCTTGGTGGATAATGTGGCAAAGCGGTGTGGGTTTTCGGGCTTTTTAAGGAGAAAAGTTGTAGCAGAAATTTATATACTATAAAAAGCAAGTTCAGTAGACAAAAAGAAGAGAAAGGGGATAAGTTGCAACTATGGTATTTACTTGTGCATCGCTTGATTAGTGTGCAATTCAAATGGACATCTTCTAACTTGGTGTACATGATTTCAGGAATTGATTCTGATTTCAAAACCTTTAGTCTGTGTCATAATTTCAAGAGTAGATGCTTAGGGATGATAATGTGGATGCTACTATGGATTCCACATTTTGTGCTTCTTAACTTTTAGAATGAGTCTTTTTTTTCTTCCTCATTGTATTGTTCATGCTTCACTACATGATATTTGGCTGATATGAGGAATAAAAATGAATTCATAGGGATTCATACAGATAGATCCAAGAGAGGTGAAAACTAGAGGGAAACTATTAAGTGATGCTGCTTCTGAATTTTTTATTGTACTCTAGTTTGACAAGCATCTTGCTCTGGGACATGCATTCATCTTTCCAAACTCTTCATACATCTTTTTGACTGATGTAGAAATCTTAATCTAAAAATAATGATAAAATACTTGTGATAACATTCTGATTCATGAAAAAATGAAGAACAGTAATTTATGATCATCTTCTATTTATTGGTTTCTAATTTACGTTGAACATATCTTTCTTGTGTATGCACATTTATGTGTTCTCTCATGAAAATGTTCCTATATGAAGGGTGTGGTAATTTCAGTGATATTTTAGCTTATTCAGATTATTTCTAGCAGATGCCATAAACATTGTCCATAAAACTCATGTTCTTGGTACCTACTTAGTTGGTGAAGGAGATTAGTAATTATGAGGCTTTGAATATTCAGTTATGCTGACTTTTTTGATCTTGTATTATTGGCTACCGATGTTTTTGTTGTTGATGTGTTTGGTGATAGTAACATTCCCTTGTAGTTCCTCATTGAGGTTTCTCAAAAAGATATAGAAGATTATCTTTGTTTCATGGACATGACTTAACAATATATGCAGCTTTACTTGGAAAATGTCTGCATAAGATGGGGTTTTGTACTTATTGCTTTAGGAGTATGGAGCAGCATAGCTACTACTAAGGACTTGACTGTGAGTATTGTATCAATTATGTCAACCTCTCAAGTATTGGACGTTGGAGTGAGAATTTGAGGCATGATGGAGGGTCAGGAAATTATATAGTACTTTTATGGGCATGACATTTGAAAAGAAAGAAATACAAATATAGTATGGCAGGTTTATAAGTTGCCATCATTTTTTCATTTTTGGCTACTAATTATGGTGACATTACATATTTTTAATTGTTAGTTTGGGCTATGGTTAGATCTTTCTTCATCATCTAAGGTCTCAAGAAGGCTTTCCATTCATTTGTCAAAAGATTAAGGGACTTATAAGGGATTGATATAATTATGATGGATGAACTTATTTTTATGCAATCATCTTCTAGTGAGATGGCAATATTCATAAGATCTCATAGTAGATAAGGCAAGAAAGGGGTCTATAAGAAATTTGGTTTTTAAGTGATGAGTTTGGAGAAATGATATTTGGTCAAGAGTAGTTCATGAGTAGTTAAAACGTGGTAAGCTCTATTGGTGTGTACCATATCATACCATTCCGGACGTATGGTACACTGAACTGACCCACATACTGGGCGTATTGACACTATATTAGTGTAGTATTAGTATGGGGTTCGGTACTAACTAAGACGGCAAACCTTGGTTAAGACTTTATTAGACTCTTTTGAAAGTTTTCTCATATCTTTTGCAAGTGAATGAAAAAGCAATTCATATGCTCGAGAGTTCCAACAGTTAAATTCTCTGTTCTACAAAAGTACTTGTGTTATGCTGATGTGAGCGCATCTCATCTTCTTATAAATATAGAGATTAAACTGGTACATTATCAGTTGGTTATAATTTTTCTGATTGCACAAGGTTTAAAGGTTTAATAATTTTAGACGTTGATGCTTAATGTTAGTTGTTAGTACCATGACACTAATGAGATTTGAAATGGTGTTTTTTTTTTCTTCCATGTCCGAATCAGGATCATGGCTGCCAATGCTAGAGATGGCATGATGCCTTAATAACGTATTCGATGGTATTGACTATCAATGCTTGTTTGTACATATGTTGCCAATGGTCCAAACTCAACAATACTTCTTTCTGAAGATAAAGAAACCATGAGGGGAAAAGGTGAAGGAACTGGTATCATATTAATGTCTTGTTGCTTGCTAAATTCCCTCCTCTTTCATCTTCCCTCCCCTTCACCCCCTCTGCCACCTGCCCCTTCTTTTTTCTAAGTCACACCCCCCTATTCTTTTTTTGATTTCTTTTGGATTTCTTTGCATGATCCACTTCAAAAGTTGGCTCTCCACTATCTTCCCTTCCTTTCTTTAATTTCTGTTTCTGTCATTATCTAATAGATTTTAAAAATTTGCTGTCAGCTATCACATGATCCTAACAGTAACATCACTGTCGGTGCATGGATTACTGGACTGGTGTTGTCAATGTCTCATCATCTCAATATTTTATTCTATCATTCATGGGTTGAAACATGCATGTTGCATATGGAGACATAAATGGGGATCCCCATGTCATGAGTTTTTTGAGGTTGCTGTATAAGATTCTTTAGGATACTTGACACCTATGTTCCATGTCTAGGTAACAGTGAGGGGAGGGGTTGGGTCTCTAATTCGTTTCATCTAGTTTTGTAAGTGTTGTAGGTCAGACCATGGGATGGCTTTGGATGCTAGACTAGGAACCTTGATCATTTCAGCGTTTCAACCTTGAATTATGGGATAGGGCAACAAGTGTGGCTGCTTATATGGTTCTCACAGGCAGTCATGCATATAATGGTGATTGGGGTCAGGTTGCCAATGTTTTCATTGCATAAATCAAGGTTTGATGATGGGGGTGACGTACCTGAGGATTATATTGGTAGTTTAAGTGGTAATGCTGATGCAATTAAATGAACAGGAGCTTTTGTACAATGATGGCAAGGATTATAGACCTGAATAAATAGCAAGGTTACATCTTAAAGGGACAAACCTGAAAGAAATAGAAACAAGATCGCCTCAAAGGTATGGTTAGCTAGTATTCTACTTGATATTTTGTATTGGATTTATTTTATTTTATTTTATTTTTGCAAATGGTATTATATTAGGTTCACTTATGTGCCGTTTGGTAAGGTATTCATACTAGTTTTAAAGAGCCATCAATGAAAATGTGCATTACTTTATAAATTTGATGTGGTTTTGATGGATGTATAATTACCAACTGAAATTTTTATTCAAAATATTGCAACCTGCAGGCACATGGGAAGAAGAGCTTGAGTGGAGAACAATTCTCTAGTGCATGTATAATATCCAAGCTAATAAATTGTTGCAAGTAAGATTCAAACCTTTAGTTGCAACAAATTTTCTTTATTTGTTTCAGAATTCAGAATAAAGATGACAGTTATGTTTGGTGCTGCATTAGGGCCTATAAATTTCTGGAATGGCTTGGAAAGTGTTTCTAGGTAAGCTATTTGATACCTGGAAGAAATGCAACTTTCTCTGGTCTTATTTAGGGGTTTTAGTGGAGAGGTAGGTGGATTAGCCAAACTGGAATGTTATTACAGGCTTTAATTAATTATAAGATAGAATGACATTGACCGGGGATAGTGAAATGCTTGATTTTCTCATCACTAATCATCACCGAATCTGTGTAATAGCCAACGATGTTCATTGATGTCTTTGGATATGGTGCGTAAAGCTAGAGTTAATCTTGTGTGGATCTCATAGGTAGTGGAAACTATGATGCAATGTTGGGATAGACTACCTTTAAGGTTAAATAGGATGCAACTCAGTACTACATATTTTGATGAACTACTACATATTTTGATGAGTTCATGCAACAAAAGCTTGAAATAACATCAAAGTTGAGCCCTAAATAATAAAATCTCACTCCGGTTTGTTGGGATAGGGGTTGATGATTTTGGTTGCAGTATGCGACAACACCAAGCATCCTTCTCTACTGTTATGGCCATCCTTCTCTACTATTAAGGCCATGGAAAAACTAAAAAGAAAAAGTAAATTCTTGAAGACTATCTTTGTGGAACAGAAGTCAGAGCATCAACTTATAGAATGAATGGAAAGAGGAAGTCAAGTCTTGACATTGATTTGTATATGGATTTAAAACAAGAAGGGGAAATCAAAAGAAAGTCGAATGGCGAGTGTTTTTTTATTCTTCTTTCCTTCCTTTTTTCAGAACATTCACATGAACTTGCTCATGAGGCATTCAATTGGACAAAATCTTTGATCTCTTTGGCTCTAATGAGGTAATGATGTGTGATTTTTCATGCTGTTGCTGGTTGGAGAGGTAAATATTGTGCAGAAGGGATCAGGTTGACGGGATGATTAATGAGATAGCAAGTTGGAAACAGTATAGTGAAAACTCCTGAGGAAGAGAGTGGTTGAGTGGGCTTAATGGGCTTATTATGATAATTCCAAAGGAAGATGATTGATGCCATTAGAGCAAGCTAGAGGATATTGCAGGAGAACCTAAGTGAGCAACAGACCATAACTTAGCAGATGTGGTGTTATGTTACAATTGCTAAGGGGGAACTATTGAATATTGGCACAAGTAATAATTTTAGGAGGACCATGTGGACCTGCTTCTGATTGGTTATTTAATTTCAAAATTAATCGTGCTCTGATACAGCATCATAATCTCCTTAAAAGCCTTTCTGCAAGTTTAATTGATTATTTTCACCCTTGTTGCATTTATTGGTCTACTATAATGAAAAAGGGAAAAAATGATGCGTAAGCACTTTCAAGTTTCAACCTTTTTCCCATTGATAATGAGTTGAAAGAACTGAGTTCTAAAGAGAGAGATAATATTAAATTTTAATTATTTTCTAGAAATTGACCTTAGGGTTTGAAGAATTGAGAAGATGTAATGGCAACATAGATCTGGTCTTAGGTCTCATTTGGTGGAGCTATTAATGGTAGGGCTTTTGAAAGTAGAGCTTTTGAAAATAGAGTTTTAAAAAAAGCTATTTATTATTTGGTAACCATATTTTTAAAGTGTTGTAAGACTAACATTTGTTTGGTAATCAAACTAAGAGAGTGCTTTTAGAATAAAATAATGAAAGACATTACATCATACTTTCAACTATTGAACCTATTAAAAATCATTATTATAAATTATTCTAATAATATTATAATATAATGATATCATATTATACTATTATAATATAGTATTAGAAAATATAATAATGATTATAGTGTAAAAATATTATAGTATATTATTTTATTATTATTTAATAATTATATGATAATATATTATAAGATTATGGTCATTATTATCTAAGAATATAATATCACATTATTGTGACATATAATTATAGTAATATTGTAAAATTATAGCATTACATAGTATGATAATATTATATTTATATATTGTATTATAGTATTTTATAATATTATTATATTATCTTATTTTACACTACATAATATATTATAATTATAATAACTATTTTTTATACAATTATAATAAATATATTTTATTTATAATCTATTATAATAATATTATAATAATATTTAAATATAATATATTATATTATGTTATATTATATTATTATAGTTATATTATATTATAATATTAAATATTGTTGTTCTTGTGGTTTGAATATATGACCTTCCAAGTCTAAAAACTGCTTTTCAACATTTAGTAAATAGCTCTTTTGGGAAAAGCTCCAATTTGGAGCTTTTCTAAATAGAGCTTTTAATGGCTTTTGGTGAAGCTAGAAAGCACTTTTAAAAATTTTATCAAACACCATAAAATCATCCAAAAATGATTTTGGACCTCTAAAAACGCTTTTGGTTCCTCCAAAAGCTCAGCCAAAAGGGGCCTTAATGATAAACACTGGGTATTTTTGGAGATGGCTTACAAAGTTACAATGAATAGAATTTTTTTTATCCTTGAGATTGCTATGACAGATATAAGTGATCTCCAGAGTAGAATAACCTCTTGTAGAATGATATTCTAGATTTTTATGGTCATTTGTGCTGGAAAATCTTAATTTGGTTGATTGGTATTGAGATTCTCCAAATATATGAACATGTCAAAAGATACTGTAAACCTTCATTATGTGGCAATCATTCATGCAGGTTCAGCTTTAGGTGATAATTTTGTAATACGAGACTGATATTGATCTTAGATCCTGATGTTCGATCATCTTTTTAATAAATTAACTTGGCAAATTTGACAATTTACATTAGATTTGATAGATCCAATTCGTGTGAGTTCTTGGCTATCTTATAGAAGCAACTTCAAAAATTTTATCTTTTGGACTATGGGTGAAGTATTTGCCAACAAAAAAAAAAAGTGGAGAAATGATTCAAGAAAATCAACCTTCAGATGAATCACATTAACTTGTTACTTTGAGTAGTTAAACAATGTGAGAAGAAACCAACAACAGCATATGCATTCAATCTGAATAGGATGAGGAAGCATTTAGGAGACATGGCTAGACTGCTTAATCTAATTTCCAGTGCAAGCAAGCTTGTATATTACCAGTTAGTCTACCTGTGTTTTCAGCTATATGGGTGTTGATTGAAAACAATGCCTAATAGCAGAAAATAGATGAAAGCTACATGTGAGGCAAACTTGCACTTCTTCTGGATTACTTGCTCTGAGTTGCTGGAACTTTCAAACATCAATACAGATGAGAACGGCATACCATCTGATTGGAAAGAGAGAAAGTGCCACAAGTCAGATATAGTGGAATATTCTTTTTTCAATTGCCCTTGAAGAGATTATGTACACATGTGAGGATCACATACTTCAGAATATTTTAAGCCAACATGATGACCAGTTATTAGTATGTGAAGAAGTGGATATTACTTATGGAACCAGGTATAATCATGTCCAATGAGTGGACCAAGTTTTTGCAGCAGAAGGGCCATATATGTGCCAAATATTACTAGACTGGTCTTATCATGTAAATTATCTTTGAATATTAAGTGAGTGGAATAATAGGCATATCAATAGCAGATATTGTGATGGCAAAGTCCAAAAATGAGTATTCCATCAAATTGCTTAAGCAAATTTATGACAGGACACAGCAGAGATTTGCAAGTAATTTTTGATCTCTACTGGCAAACATGTGGTGTGGTGGATCACTAAACCTGCCATTTTTGTCTTTGGAAAACCATCAGAGCACAAATTGCTTACCATGAGAAGGGAAATAAACTCGTGAAAAGGTGTTACAAAATTGGAGCTGATCTTTAGAGTTAAGATGAATGAGACTCAGAGCTGAATAACCAATGACATAAATTGTGGG